>JAZKJV010002215.1:0-443081 GCA_037367405.1 Ottelia alismoides | reverse complement strand
TACGGCCCAGATGTAGACTGAAGCTGGAGGTCTGATCGGACGACTACTGAAGGTCGAGGAAGAATAAGTCGCCGGCGAAGTTCGCCGGCCTCGTGCGCGCGCTCCTGACCTCCTCGCGGGGCGCTGGTGATCGGAAAAGGTCTAGCGTGGGCCTCCGCGTCTGATGGGAGTCTCCGATGACCCGGCCGAGCTCTAAGGAGCTCCGGCGAGGTCAGCGGAGCTGCGCCTCCTGGCTCGATGTCGAAGGATCTCATATGGCCCTCATTAAACCTGCAAAACAGTCCAGAAGGCTCACGGGTCGAGGGCAAACTGCCTCGACCCGGTTAGGCGGGGTGATGGTGAACGGAGGGTCGAAGTGGACGAGCTCTGGCGAGGGGGGGGGGTGGAGCTCGAATCCCAGCTCCTGTGCGAGCTGGGTTGGATGGGTATGCGGAGAAGATGCGCGGGAAGGAGGCAATGGCTATGGCGAAGCCCGATGATCGATTGGGGGTCGGACGTGGACGGAATCGACAATGGACGGCGGAGTGGCGATTTGGGGGAAATGGGAAATCAACGAAAAGGAAAGGCCTACGAGATTACCTGGGTGGCTGATGAGACTGGGGATGAGCTGGCGCAGCTCTGGGTCGTCGCCTCGAGGAGCGTCTCCCTCCGAGGCTCGATGCTCCTGCAGGTGGCGGAGCAAGGCGGCGAGGCTTCGCCGGATCAGTGGTCTCTCTCCCTCTCCTCGCTTCGACACCACGGGGGGCAAGCTGTCACTCTCTCCTACGCAATGGAGCTCACGGGAGGTGGAATCGGGTGGCCAAAGATAAGAAATGAGGAGGCGGAGCTCGAGCTAAATATGGGTGAGGGTCCGGGAAGACAGGCGCGGGTAGGGCGTGGAGGCGCGCGGATCCCGATGTGGATATCCCGATGAGGGTCTCGGATGTAGCATTAAGGAGTCGGACCCGGGGTTTAGCTGGTAGGCGATCGGGTTTAGCGGGGAAAAATCCGAGAAGATGTGTACCCGCTAAAGACCCGTACGAAGTGGTCCTGGGGGGGGGGGTAGTTGACCGGGCGGTCAACAATCCCAGGACCAGTAGGAAGCGGCCACGTGGCTGGATTTTGAAGGTGAAAATTAAGGTAGCAAATGGCCGAATTTGCAAAAAGTTAAAACATGAAATATTTTTATTTTATTTTTTTTCTATTTTTAGTGATTTTTAATTAATTTTTCAAAGTAAAAATAGTGTATTTACATAGTAGGTTCATATATAGGTATATATACAATATATAGGATTTTGATTTTTGATTTTTATATTCTTATTTTTATACAATTTTATTCCTATTTTATATTTTATTTATTTATATTATAAAATAAGGAATAAAAAGATATTTTTATTTTATTTTTATTATTTATATACATATGTGAAATAAATACATATATACATTTATATACATGGTATATTTACAATATATTTTTGTGTTTTTAATTTTGTTATTTTTATTTTGTTTTTGTTTTAATTATTTTTATTTTATTTATTTACACTATATAATATAGGATATTTACAAAAAATTTGGAAATTAATTTTATTTATTTATAAGGTTAAATAAGCATAGGTGTAGTGGTCTATATACAAGGTGATAGTGAAGTTTTTGGTTTCTTTTTTAATTTTTGTATTTTTATCTTGTTTTTATATTTAGAACTATTTACAAATATTTACAAGCCTATTTAAGTCTATTTTTTTGAGGAAAATACTTTTATTTATTTACATAAGTATTTACACACATGAGCCCCTATCTCCCTCTACTTTGGCTTTTATGCGGTCAGGCCCATGCTGAGCCCTCCTTGGGTTAGGTTGCTCAATATTTATTCTAAATATTTCCCTCTTTTTCTTTTTAGTCTTTATTCTTTTATTTTTGCACAAAAATATGCTAATTATAGGTTTTTACACAATGCATGCTTTTGATAATTATTTGTATTTACACATATCTACATGCATTTGCAAAGGTTTTTGTAGCTAAAATATAAGAATAAAGAGTGATGAATGAGTATTCATCACCCCCCTATACTTAACTTTGCAAGTCCCTTAGCAAACACTTATTTGGAAAAGAAGTGAAAAAGAAATAAAGGAAAAGAAAAAGAGAATGTACATAGATCAAGGCTGATTATTAAACTTGCCTTCATTAAATTAAGGTATGGAGCTCGATCAGATCTTTTGATTATTAATATGTCGGAACCTTATTTGGACTTAAGTCTAAAACTCAACAGCCTCTAAGTTCCACTAATCTATAACCAAGACTCCTCAATGCTCCAGATCAGAACAAGTCATCAATCACAAACCCTGAAGACCATGAATCTTTTCTTGTCCTGTGAATGTGAGGTCTAAGCTCTCCACCTCAGAAATGGCAACTTGACAAACTTCCCCAACAAGGTAACTCTATGACCTCAATCTGGCCACTCTTTCCTCGAGGAGCGGGGTATTCCCTTCTAAGTTCAAGTTCAACCGGCTCAAGAAGAGGAGGAAGAAGAGAATGGGTCAAGGCCAGTGTAGCCAAGTACCCTTGGGAGCTTGACCAGTGTAGCCAAGTCTCCCTGCTGCAAGCTACATCAGGTGGATCATGAAACCAAGCTTTGCTTATTGCACTCTATATACATACTCCGGTGGGATTATCATTTTCTCTCAGACCCACCACTTTTTTTTGGAGTTATTTTCTTTTTGCACTTTTTTTTTCAAGTGCATCTATACAACATATACATGTGCAGCATATATACAAGGAGTTTTTCCTCTTGAGCCAGTAGACTATCCCTCTTTTGAAGCTTTATTGCAACCCACAACTCCCGTCGTTAGACCTCATGGCAACCAGACCAAGTTGAGACGCACTTCCTTCACTAAAAGAAGAAGAGGGGTTCCGCCTAGAAGTACTACCCTCATATGCTACCCCAAGTCAAGGAAGACTGCCTCCTCAACACCTTATCCGTAGAGAGCTCGGTGCATAGTGCTGGTGTCCAAGTAAAGCCATTGTCTATATGAGTCATGTGTTGTTGTTAAATGCTCTACTTAGGCTCATTGAGATGACATGTGATCATAGCCTAGTGGACTCAAAGAATTAAGTCACCATGGACCTGAAAAGCCTTAAACCTAAGCCCTATAAGGTTCCTCTTAGAAATTAGGTGGATTAAGATCTTAATCAAGCTCCATTTCTCAATTTGATTCCAGGCTAGTTTAAATGTCAACTATCATCCAGAAAAACTATATACATATATACAAAAGATGCTATTTACATAAATTTTACAATCATGCAAAATTTTTGAAAAATGTTTTGAAATCATGAATGGATGATGCATGAAGTGCAAGTTTTGCAAAAAGATATTTACACAAATTTACACAAGATTTTTGCTAACTTTTGATTTTTAAAACATTTTGGAAAAATTTTGTACTATATACATAATTTTGATACGAAAATATTTACACAAGCTTTACAAAAAGATTTTTGAAATCATTTTACAAAAATAATTTATACACTAGCTATTTATGTGCAAATAAAAGAAGTTTATGAACATGAAAATTTTTTAATTTTTGTGGTTTTTAGCCATTTTATTTATTAACACACTCACACAAAGTACGAGTTATGGCTTAAGTATATATGAAATATATACACACCCCCCTATACTTAGCTCGAACGATGTCCTCAGAGTCAAGAGCGATGAAGAAGACATAACTCGTGCTAGGTATAGGGAAGTGAAAAGGAAGGCTATATACAAAGATGAAAATAGAAAAGTCAAGAGGGTCTCGGGTCTTCCCCCCTATACTTAGGATCAAGTAATCCTAAGTATAGCAGGCTGTATACTAAGGGAAAGACCGAGTGTAGAATATACAGGATCTACCCCCCCTATACTTAGGGTGAAATATCCCTAAGTATAGGCAGCAAAAACAGGGGTAGAAGGAAACAAAAGAAATACCCGAAGGTCTCGCATCCCCCCATACTTAGGGTAAAGTACACCCTAAGTATAACATAATCACAAGATGAAGGAAGGGATGTGGGACTAAAGAATGTAATGATATGGACATCTGGATCTATACAAGGCGGAAGATCGGTGAAACTCAGGCGTGAGATGCATTAGATGTGAGTCAAAGACTACATCTTCACGCAAAATGAATAGGGGCAAGATCAGCGACCCGCGGCTCATGATCTAGAAATGGTTTGAGCTGTTGGCCGTTCACTCGAAAGGTACTCTCAGAAGACAACTCGGATATATCAATGCTACTGTTGTCGTGTACCTTCCTGACCAAGTAGGGTCCCTTCCATTTGCTCTGTAGCTTCCCTGGAAATAAACGAAGCCTCGCATCAAACAACCATACTCTCTGTCCACTCTCAAAATGCTTGTGGCTGATATGAGAATCATGCCACTCCTTCACTCTCTCCTTATACTGTAGGCTGTTTGAGAAAGCTGTATCTCTCAACTCCTCCAGGGCTGCTAACTCTGCCCTCCTCTGGTCTCCTACACCATCTGGATCCATAAGAATATCAATGACCGCCCAAAGTGACCTGTGCCTCAACTCAACAGGCAAATGGCACGGCTTGCCATATACGAGGCGAAAGGGAGATGTACCCAATGGTGTCTTGAAAGACTTCCTATATGTCCACAAGACCGAGTTCAAAAGCTGTGACCAATCCTTTCGGTCAGGGCGGACGACTTTCTGCAATATAGTCTTGATCTCCCTGTTCGACACCTCGGCTAGACCATTCGTCTGTGGATGGTAAGGTGTAGCAACACGATGGTCTATACCGAACTCGTTAGCAAGGGCCTTCACCTGGTCGTTGATGAAATGAGACCCCCCATCAGAAATCAGAACGCATGGAACCCTGAATCGTGTGATGATGTGCTTCCTCAAAAATCTGCAAACTGTCCTCGCATCAGCTCGGGCGGGGATAGCCTCAACCCAACGACTAACATAATCCACGGCCAACAGAATGTACTCAAATCCCTGACTCTTAGGGAATGGACCCATGAAATCGATGCCCCATGCGTCAAAAACCTCACAGAAGTGAATGGGCTGCATCAGCATCATATCACGCTGTCCACAAGTGCCCATCTTCTGACAGTCAGTACACCTCTTCACGAACTCATCAGAGTCCTTGAAGAGGGTAGGCCACCACAAGCCGGATTGGAGCACTTTCTGTGCCGTTCTCCTCCTAGAATGATGTCCTCCTGCCTCAAGCTTGTGGCAGTAAGTGAGGACGCTATGGTGTTCCTCCTGAGCGATACACCGACACTAGACGCTATCCCCTCCTTCGTGGTAAAGGATGGGATCCTCCCAGTGGTAGGACTTGGCCTTCGCAAGGAAGGTCTCAAGCCTTTGCCTGGGCCAATCTTGTGGGACTTTCCCAACAACGAGAAAGTTCACAATATCGGCATACCACGGGAGTGAGGCGATAGCAAGGATCGCCTCATCTGGGAAGGTCTCACAAATGGGCTCTATCTGCTCAGACTCCTCAGGCTGCTCTATACGGGAGAGATGATCCGCCACCACATTCTTGACTCCATGTTTATCCTTGATCTCAATGTCGAACTCCTGGAGTAGAAGGATTCATCTAGTAAGTCTGGCCTTGGCATCCTTCTTCGCCATGAGGTACCTGATGGCGGTGTGATCTGTGTACAGGGTCACTCTAGATCCAATGATATAAGATCGAAACTTATCTAAGGCGAACACTACGGCTAGCATCTTCTTCTCTGTGACCGTGTAATTCCGCTGGGCGGAATCCAATGTGCGGCTAGCGTAGTGGATAGCAAATGGAACTCCATCCCTCCTCTGTCCCAGCACTGCCCCTACGGTAAAATCGGAGGCATCCGTCATGATCTCGAATGGAAGAGACCAATCAGGCGGCTGGAGGACAGGAGCCTCAATAACACACTACTGGAGAGTCGCAAAGGACGAAAGACACTTGTCATCGACAAGGAACTCGGTGTCTTTCGTCAAGAGGTCAGTCAACGGCCAGGCAATCCTGCTGAAATCCTGAATAAATCTCCGATAAAAACCAACATGCCCCAGGAATGACCGTAGCTGCCTCAAATTGGACGGCGGTGCGAGTTTTCTAATGACATCAACCTTGGTCGGATCAACCTCCATGCCCCTGTTGGAGATGATGTGGCCAAGCACCGTCCCTTGAGTCACCATGAAGTGACTCTTCTCCCAAGATAGAACCAAATGGAACTCAATACATCGCTGGAGTACTCGATCTAGGCAGTCAAGATAGGAGTCGAATCCGTCACCGTAGATCGAGAAATCGTCCATGAAGACCTCCAAACACTCCCCTACCATGTCCGAAAAGATCGACAGCATGCACCTCTGAAAAGTCGCAGGGTTATTGCATAGCCCAAATGCCATGCGTCGAAAGGCATATGTACCGAAGGGACAGGTAAAGGTGGTCTTCTCCTGATCCTCAGGAGCGATGGCCACCTGGTTGTAGCCCGAGTACCCATCCAAGAAGCAATAATGGCTCTTCCCTGCCAGTCTCTCAATGATCTGGTCAATAAAAGGCAGGGGGAAATGGTTCTTCTTGGTGGCCTGGTTGAGTCTCCTGTAGTCAACACAGACCCTCCAAGAGGTGGGTGACGGCCGGATCCGCACATACATCAATCACCACAGTGGGACCAGAAGAAACTAAACCTTTTCCTTTATTCAAAACAGTGTTATGAGATACATCAACAGAAGGAAAAACAACATCTCTCTCAGAATGAACACCGGTGGCCTCAGTACCACCACGGGTTGGCTCTGCTAGACGTCTCGCGGCCTCAGTACCGCGGGCTGGCTCGGCTACTCTGGTGGCGTCGGTACCACCTCCTCGAACTGGTGAAGCGGTGGCTTCAGTACCGTCGGTGGGATCAGCATCCTTGGTGGCATCAGTACCACCATCATCATCTGGAGCGGCCTCAGTACTGCGCTCCTCCTCCTCATCTGGCACCCTGGATGGATCCTCGTGTCGTCGCTCAGACGAGGCGCCGCCTGCTGGTGCTCTACCACTCCTAAGTGTAACAAAATCAGCATCAAACAGATCTGAAGACATATCATCAAATGGATCACTAGGAGTGGTATGCTCAGTGGGAACTACCTGCTCAGATTTCCGCTTCAGGCTGTTCGGATTCGGCTCTATCTGTGCAGGGATGGCGGCCTTCCCTCTCATCAGGTCCCGCATCTCCTGGCGGAACTCGTCCATCTCCCGTCTAAAGGTAGCCTGCTGGTCCGTGAGGAGACGGGCTACGTCGTCCAAGGCGGGGCTCTCATGGGAGCCCGACGGGTAGCCTCTCTGGTAATGAGGCTGCTGGAACTGATGCTGCTGCTGCTGAGAGGGGTAGGAGGAAGGATGCTGTTGTTGGTGTGGCTGGTGAGCCTGCTGCTCACGTCTCCAAGACTGTCCTTGCTGCTGATAGGGACGAGGAACGAAGGACGACTGCTGGTGTGGCTGGTAGGCTGGGGGCTGCTGCTGCTGGTGATCCCTCTGCTGGCCATACTGCCCTCCCTGACCGGATGACTGCTGCTGGGGCTGGGTACCTCCACTCCCCCACCTGAATCTGGGATGGTCTCGTCGGATCCCAGGCTGGGGATGGTCATACCAAATCCCGTTGACATCCATCAACGGCTCTGCATCGAACTGGGCTGGCGGGAGTACTGCCAGAGGCTGATCCGGCTGGTATACCACCATCTGCAAGTCTGGAGATGGTGGGGACTGGTAAGAGGGTTGCTGCTGCTGGTACGGCTCCGCCTGTACAAGGTGAACCTGTCTAGGATGCTGAAAGGAGCTGGAGCGCTGGGACGAGCTGCTGCTGCCGCCGGTATCGCCTCGCGACTGAAGACGGGGCTGGGAAGCCGTCTGTGCCTCCTGGAGACACGTGAGCTGGGTCTTCATGTCGCTCAGAGTCTGTGCCATCTGCTCCATCTGCGTGATGCCCTGGCACTGCTTCTTCTCAATCAGTTCCATCCGATCCAACTTCTCACTGATGATACCCATATCCGCAGCGGACGACTCTGCCTGTGCTGCTGCAACTGCGGATGAACTGGATGGACCGGCGTCGACCCGTGCTATCCTCTGGTACTGCACGGGTCGTGGCTATTGCTGGGGTCTGCCCTGAGTGTATAACCGGGTCTGGGACATCACCATATAGTTTTCGGCCATCTCCTCGAAGATGGCCCAGACCTGGTCGTGATCCTTGGCAAAATAGGACCCGCCACAAGAAGCGTTCACCAAGCCCTGGAGCTCTGGTGTCAACCCGCTGAAGAAGCTCTGCACAAGGTTCGGCTTTGAGATATCATGGTGCGGGCATCGGTCTGTGAGCTCTCAGAACCTCTCCCATGCCTCATGGAATTGCTCGTTGGGGAGCATGGAGAAGTTGCTGATCAGGGCCCTCGCTGCATTGGTCCGCCCGAGTGGATAGTACTTGTTCAAGTACTCGGTACGGAGCTGCTCCCAGGTGTAAACAAACTTCCCCAAATGCTTCAGCCAGGTGGCTGCTCTGTCTGCTAGGGAGAAGGGGAAGGCGATTATCCGAATCGTATCCTGGTCCACATGGCGGTCGTGGACAGTACTGCAGATCATCAAGAACTCCTGGAGGTGGAGATGGGGCTCCTCGGTGGCAAGTCCGTGAAAATGGGGAAGCATCTGCAGGGTGTTCGGGGGGAACTTAAAGTCCCCCACGATAGCAGGCACCACCACCCAATGATGCATCAGTGTAGATCCGGGGTTGTGCAACTCCCGCATCGGTCTCGGTGGTCCTCCTGCGGCGGCGGCTGCCGCTACGGCGACTGCTGCTGCGGCTGCTGCGGCTCGTGCCTCTGCATCTGGTCCGTCCTCAGGCTCGCTCTGATCTCTCTCTGCTCCGAGTCGCTCCAACTCTCTCCTCATCTCAACCATGAAAGCTCCCTGATCCCTCAGCTACTGCTGCACTGTCTCTAATGAGGCGATCAGGGTGGAGTTGATCGCTCCCTGGTCCATCACAATGTGCCCTGCTCTGGAGCGATCCTCTGAACTACCGGCCATGACGTCTGCAAAATCAAATGAGCCAAACTCAGGTGTTGTCAAATCTGCTATTCTCTCCTTTGGCTCATATCTCTCAGAACCGAAAGAAAGGGGGTCGAGGGGGAATAGGGCGGAATCGTACTCGAGCTCGGAGAACTGGTCTCGGCTCTCGCGAGCCAACCTAGATGATTGGGTAGACGTGCCCGAAAGCGGTGCAGCCAGAGGCTGCCTAAGAGAGCGTCTACCCATCATCGTGATCTGACGAGTAGGGCGGATGAGATCTGGAGAAACTATGATCAAAATGCAAACCCCCGGTTCACCAACGCAACACGAGCTGAAGACCGTAAAAGCTCGGTCAAATTATCTTGTCAATTTTTATTAGGTGAACACACAAGATATCAGAGCGCTTACGTGACCTGTTAGGATACCCGATACTACCCCAACCGACTGGCCCGCACGGAAGAGTCGGTAGTCAGCTGGAAATAGCACCGGAGGGCTCTACCTAGGGTGCGGGTCACTCTCTCGCGCAATCAAACCAAACAATGAGGGGGTTGCTCTCCCCAAGACAAATTTTTAAGGTGAAGTGTCTTTTAGGGTCAATAGTTTTAGCCAGTCCCAATTTTATGATTTTTCTTTTTAATATTTTTCAAATAAAAACAACGGCCTAACGATTTTTTCGGTTCTCCTGATTATTAAGTCAAAAACAGGGGGAGAAGACGAAAAAGCCGATGCACGATAAATCAATGATGCATGCAAAGTCAGAAAGACGTACCTGTCTCCAGCACTCTACATGCAATATGATCCGCGCAGAATTTAAAGACTGAAAAATAAACTACCTAAATGATGCAGCAATAAAAACCGAGTCCTAGATGAGCAATTCTACGCGCAGAACCGTCTAACTGGTCACCGACCTCCAAGCCAAAGTATCCGGTCTTGGCCCACCCCTCCTCTGCCCGACAAATCGGGGGTAGGAGAAAGCGCTTTACAGGGCAGGCTGCGGCACGTAGGTTACGAAGGAGATGAATCAGTTATTTTTATTAATTGATTATTAGTAGGTCCAATTAAGCGCACTATAAGAACAGGCAGATAATTAAGTGTGGGGACCCTACTAATTACGGCACAAGCAAGCAGAAAATCCTAAGTCTAGGGGCTCGATGAAAACCGCGTAAACACCGGAAAAGGCAGCTAAAAAGAGAAGAAAACAAAACTGCGAGAAAAAGCCGCGAAAATCCTAAGGGTCCCCCGAGCACACTGGTGCTCGGCGAAACAGATCCGCTAAGCCAATCAAGTCCAAAGTCCAGTCTCTGAGTACCTGTATTATTATAATAATAATCAAAAATAGAAATAAAAAGTCTAACTAAACCTCTCCCACTCAACTCTCTCTTGCTCTCTCATGCGGCTCCGTATAGAAGGGAGCCGCCTCCAAGTCCTGCGGTTGCGTCGGCTCCTCGAAAGTCGCCTCCGCGGTCCTCAGGCCCTCGTAAGAAACAGAGACAAGTGGTCAGACCAAAATAATCAAATAATAAGAATAAAGAAAATAAATGAAAATGAAAATGAGGGTATATATGCAAAAATACAAAAAAAACAGAAGAGAAGAAAAAAAACAAAATAAAACAAAAATAAAATATAAACAAAAGCCGCAAGCTCTGAAAGAGCCGCGAAAAGCCGCGAGAACAAAAAAACGAAAATAAAATAAAAACTACTAAGCCGTGCTCCCCGGCAACGGCGCCATTCTGATGACACGAGGAACCGAGCGACTAAGGCAATCAGGTATCTCTATGATGGTCGTCGCGACCTCGGTCACTCGATCGTGTCGATCAAGAAAAATAGACCACAAAATAAATGAAATCTATCAAAATACAAAATAGCGGTCCTGCTATTAATTTAACCTGGTATAGCGACCAGGGTCGAACACAAGGAGCACGGGTTGGCATCTCGGCCTACGAAGTAGTCAAAAAGAGATAAAAGAAAATAAAAGAAATATTTTTGGTGGTTTTTAATTTTTTTATAATTTTTTTGGATTTTTAATGTGTTAAGAAAATAATAAAAGCAAAGAAACTACACACTTCAACAATTTTATAAATGCACTAAAAATCAACCAAAAATTCTAACAAAAATATTTTTATGTGTTTATATTTTTTAGTGTTTTTGGTGAATTTTTATGATGTTTCTGATATTTATTTAATTTGCTAAAAATCTAAAAGTGACTAAAACAGTAGGTACTGTCCAGCCGAGTTAAAAGGGCCTAGATAAAATATCTAAAGGCCCCAAATTAGCTGGGAGGTAATTTTCCTATAAAAAGAATAAAACAAGGAAAATTTAGGCACCAAATTTATTATTTTTGGATTTTTAATTGATTTACTAGAATTTTTAAAAGATTTTGAGTATTTTTCAATTTTTAGTGGTTTTCAGTAATGAAAAATAGCCAAAATTGGCTAAAAAATCAAACACAACAAAATAGACAGTAGACAATGTTTTTGTAATTTTTAGACACTATTTAATATTTTTTTGTGGTTTTAAAAGTTATACAGTAGCAAAAATGGAGGTTTTTTAATTTTTAAAAATATCAAATGAAAACAAAAATGTCCTCAAAAATCCTAAAAAATTTTACACTATGGCAGGAGCTATGTATCCAATTTTCGTTAGATTTGGAGGATTTTGCTATTTTATCCAAAAATAAAGAAGGGGCACAGTGCACATGGACCAAAGTGCAAATACCCGAAAGCCTGGGGGGTCTGGTGCAATTAACCTAGGAAGTCACGCACGTCGCGCGTGCCTGAGGCACTCAGGGACCCAAATGTAAGAAAATAAGTTCCAAGGGCTTTCTGGTAACAGGTACCAAAAGTCTAGGGACCTATTCGCAAAATACCCAAAAATATCCGCACATGCTCAAATGTATCACGCACAGGGGTATAAATGCAAATAATCAAAAACTTTCATTCATTAAGGAACAACCAGAACTACAAGGGCATGTATTGCAAATACACCAGAAACTCACGTGTCGATGCACGTGTCAGACCATACACAGGGGCATAAATGCAAACTAAACAGAGTACGGGGTCCTCTATGCAAATATCCCAAAAACTAAACAACTATGCTAACTAATTATAGGACTAAATGCGAAATTAAATAAACAGAAGGGCCTAAGGGTAGTTTACCCTTTATTAATGGAGCGGCTGGATGGAGGCCACGTGGAGCATCTGACGGTTGGGAACAACGGGCGCTCCACAGCTGGGCTCCTCGAGCGAATCCGACGGCGGGGGTTCCTCCACGTGGATGATCGAACGGTGTTGGGCGCAGGTGGCTAACCCTCATGCATCGGACGACTGTGATCAATCCTCCTCAGATCTGACGGTGAATGCGGCTCCTGAATCGGACGACCCAGATGCAGACTGGAGCTGGAGGTCTGATCGGACGACTGCTGAAGGTCGAGGAAGAACAAGTCGCCGGCGAAGTTCGCCGGCCTCGTGCGCGCGCTCCTGACCTCCTCGCGGGGTGCTGGTGATCGGAAAAGGTCTTGCGTGGGCCTCCGCATCTGATGGGAGTCTCCGATGACCCGGCCGAGCTCTAAGGAGCTCCGGCAAGGTCAGCGGAGCTGCGCCTCCTGGCTCGATGTCGAAGGACCTCATATGGCCCTCATTGAACCTGCAAAACAGTCCAGAAGGCTCACGGGTCGAGGGCAAACTGCCTCGACCCGGTTAGGCGGGGTGATGGTGAACGGAGGGTCGAAGTGGACGAGCTCTGGCGAGGGGGGGGTGGAGCTTGAATCCCAGCTCCTGTGCAAGCTGGGTTGGATGGGTATGTGGAGAAGATGCGCGGGAAGGAGGCAATGGCTATGGCGAAGCCCGATGATCGATTGGGGGTCGGACGTGGACGGAATCGACGATGGACGACGGAGCGGCGATTTGGGGGAAATGGGAAATCAACGAAAAGGAAAGGCCTACGAGATTACCTGGGTGGCTGATGAGACTGGGGATGAGCTGGCACAGCTCTGGGTCGTCGCCTCGAGGAGCGTCTCCCTCCGAGGCTCGATGCTCCTGCAGGTGGCGGAGCAAGGCGGCGAGGCTTCGCCGGATCAGTGGTCTCTCTCCCTCTCCTCGCTTCGACACCACGGGGGGCAAGCTGTCACTCTCGCCTACGCAATGGAGCTCACGGGAGGTGGAATCGAGTGGCCAAAGATAAGAAATGAGGAGGCGGAGCTCGAGCTAAATATGGGTGAGGGTCCGGGAAGACAGGCGCGGGTAGGGCGTGGAGGCGCGCGGATACCGATGTGGATATCCCGATGACGGTCTCGGATGTAGCATTAAGGAGTCGGACCCAGGGTTTAGGTGGTAGGCGATCGGGTTTAGCGGGGAAAAATCCGAGAAGATGGGTACCCGCTAAAGACCTGTGCGAAGTGGTCCTGGGGGGGTAGTTGACCGGGCGGTCAACAATCCCAGGACCAGTAGGAAGCGGCCACGTGGCTGGATTTTGAAGGTGAAAATTAAGGTAGCAAATGGCCGAATTTGCAAAAAGTTACAACATGAAATATTTTTATTTTATTTTTTTCTATTTTTTAGTGATTTTTAATTAATTTTTCAAAGTAAAAATAGTGTATTTACATAGTAGGTTCATATATAGGTATATATACAATATATAGGATTTTGATTTTTGATTTTTATATTCTTATTTTTATACAATTTTATTCCTATTTTATATTTTATTTATTTATATTATAAAATAAGGAATAAAAAGATATTTTTATTTTATTTTTATTATTTATATACATATGTGAAATAAATACATATATACATTTATATACATGGTATATTTACAATATATTTTTGTGTTTTTAATTTTGTTATTTTTATTTTGTTTTTGTTTTAATTGTTTTTATTTTATTTATTTACACTATATAATATAGGATATTTACAAAAAAATTGGAAATTAATTTTATTTATTTATAAGGTTAAATAAGCATATGTGTAGTGGTCTATATACAAGGTGATAGTGAAGTTTTTTGTTTCTTTTTTAATTTTTGTATTTTTATCTTGTTTTTATATTTAGAACTATTTACAAATATTTACAAGCCTATTTAAGTCTATTTTTGTGAGGAAAATACTTTTATTTATTTACATAAGTATTTACACACATGAGCCCCTATCTCCCTCTACTTTGGCTTTTATGTGGTCAGGCCCATGCTGAGCCCTCCCTTGGGTTAGGTTGCTCAATATTTATTCTAAATATTTCCCTCTTTTTCTTTTTAATCTTTATTCTTTTATTTTTGCACAAAAACATGCTAATTATAGGTTTTTACACAATGCATGCTTTTGGTAATTATTTGTATTTACACATATCTACATGCATTTGCAAAGGTTTTTGTAGCTAAAATATAAGAATAAAGAGTGATGAATGAGTATTCATCAGTGCCGCCCACCACATTTCATGTGGGGCAATCTCATGGATTTCCATGAGATTGCGTGCCTCCTTGAATTTCTCCTCTATTTATTTCCAACAACTTTTGTTGGGATTTATTCATCAAAAATAATTCACAATTATATTTGAGAATATTACAATCTTGCCATTGAAAATTGTGAATCATATTCACAACCCAAAACAACATATAATTTACATTGTCAATTAATTACACAATGTGTATCCAATACACATAGTAATTAATCAACAAATATAAATTATAATTAGCTCTCTCTAATACATTATAAATCATATTTATAATATATTATGAATAATTGGATATTACTATCCACATTATTCTTATCCATAATAATTATATCACATTTAATTATATTGGATAACTTATTCTCATGTGCTCAAATAATATGAATCACATTCACATTATTTACATCTTTAATAATCAAATCACATTTAATTATCTAAGATAACTCTCCTTATAATATGAATCACATTCATATTGTTCATGATAATTAAATCACATTTAATTATCCATTTTCTCAATGCTCGGATACATATATCAACAACAGAATTATCCATGAACTCTTTCAAGGATAATGCGCTTTCTCCGCGAATACTTGGAGATAAGGACAGGGTAATTGTATTGTTCCACGTATAGTGACGTGGATATTGAGATCACATCTCAAATCCAGATCTCGGGCCTCCCATAGATGTTTGATTAAATCAAGACCGTAAATCTAATCTTCTCATTGAATCTGAATCACATTCAGGTTAATGTCCAATATTTGGATCAAGATTAGATTACTTCTCTACTGAGAGGAGTCACTAAAATCCAGACCTATTTCATCACTCCCTAGGAATGGAACCGTCATGGTTATACAATCGTTTATGATCACATCACCCTCAGGTATTCCCAATACTTGTACATCCTGCATACTGGAAGACTCAGAATAAACCCAAAGTATTATATCAACTTTATACTGTCTACTTCAGGATTTTATCATTAAGTTTCTCATTCGATCATTGAGAGTCGGTATCGATCATATACTTTCCAAAAGCATATATCATACCTAGGTCTTGATCATATACTTTCCAATAGTATATATCAAACCTACAAATTCAGTCAAGCTTCCAAAGCGAGACGACCATGCGCATGGAATTTGATTCTTCCCAATATCTCATGAGTGAGCTCATGTCTTTCGGTTCAGTAACTGAACCTGTATGATCCCTTTGAGAGATCGTATTACTCATATGCCCTTATATGCACACCAGAGCGCCGATGTATAGACCTTGATTAGGTCATCAACCTATTGGTCTGTCAAATGTACATACTCAGACATATAGTAACACATATGTCTCTGGTCAGAGGATGCGTGCCTATATCATAACAGCATACGATATAGGACTTTGGTTATCTCGATCTCGTTAAGTCAACTCTTTGACCTAACTAGTCTGACACCTCCGAATCTCTATTCCTATGCAGAGGACATGCATCAAGAGGTCGGTCAGATATCAGCCTAACTGAGAAAGGATTGTCATTTCCTACTCAAGCTGGAGATCATCTCTTAACAATCTTTTGATGGTGCTTGATGAGTCCTCAATCTAACTCATTAGATGTTCATCCAAGCACCAGCCTCTATGATTCAATATTTGAATCAACAGCTGTATGATTATCAAGATGGTTATAGTACATAACCCTAATTGTACTAAGGGACCTATTATGCAAATTATGTATTCTTCATTTCAGATTAGGGAATGATATTTGCAATAATATTTATTGCATAATGGCTCGTCGTGGGCTCGCATGTCCAACTGCCCCATTTCTCTCGTATATGTATTATTATTTTACGCGTGCTTATAATTTATGTTAACCACATGATGAAGTTAATGATTATTATTTATTCATTCAGTTCCGTGAACACCAATATAGACTAATACATCAGCTAGAAAATTTATACTACTATACACCATTAACAAAACAAAAATATATTATCACGTTCATTAAATAACCATAAGATTTTGATACCAACTCGAATTAAGGAGAGTTATTCTCATCATTATGAAAAAGATTAGTTGGTGAACATGAAAGAAAATGTTTGTGTGTTAGTTATATATGATGCATAATGAAGACCTCTTTAGTCAGTGGAACCGAAATATTCACATGAACCACTAATAGAAATTGCATTAAAAATTATGAAAGTTTCTTAACATGAATAATGGTACGATAACGTTAAGCGGAGATAAGTGCTATATCTAATGGTGGGAGCCACCTCTAGAGTTTGTTTATCGTGGGCCTAAAGCACCGACACATTTTGAGGACGTGTGGTTCAATGAGTTGGTCAAGGTAAAAAATAAGGCATTTACAATCATAGCTACATTATCATGTTATGTTTTATTTATGGACCAGTAATGTTGGTGGTAAATCCACCAAAACCGCTTAAAGATTTAATAATTAAGACAACTCGAAACATTGAATACATTAAGGGCATATGTGCAAATTTGACAATGTTAAGTTACATGTGCAAATGTTATGATTTTAAGGGTCATATATGCAATTATGGCAATTCTAAGGGCATATGTGAAAATATGAAAAATTTAAAATGTATGTGCAAATATGGTAAATTTTAAGGGTATATACAAAAGCTTGGTAATTAATATGCGGATGCGAAAAGAACGCCCTTCATATGCGTACTTATGTTTATGAATGAGTCATATAATAATGTTATATGAGAACAAGTCATGTATAATAATGTTATATGAAAACAAATCAAATATTATATGCAACAAGATAAAGGTGCAACATGTAAAATATGGTCGATATGTCTATGTGCGTAAGATAATAATTTTGTGATAGAAATTGTACATACTAACGATGTATTTTTATGAACAATTTTTCACTAGGTAAAAAGGGAAATTATATGTTAGGATTAATATCCTGATTATTTTGTTATCAATAATTGTGTGAAATAGCATAAAGGAAATAATTATATGTCAAGGTAATCGGCTTGACTCAAACTCATCGCATACTGAACATTAGACTCATAACATTTGTTGTTATTTTTTTAGAGGAACATGAGGATTGATTTATTTACGATTCAAGCGAATTATCCATCTTCGGAAAGTTGGACCAGTATAGACCGCTGATAGTTTAGTTTCGAATGGATGTCTACTTGCACACAAGAATAATGAATCATGAATAATGATTTCATTTTATTTTCACTTTGAAGTAATTATGGATTTCCGCACTTTTGTCTTTATTATGATTATGGAAAGTTTTTTAAATCGATTAATCACTGCTCTCTTATGATATCTTGATGCTTATGTATAGCGATCCCGATGCGTTTGCTAAGTTGTCGCTTCCACGTTAATTTCGGACAATTAAGATTGCTACATGGCATGAGTTGTGGTGTAAAAGTTAGTAAGTTTACAGGAGTTGTTGGGTAAATATGGAAATGTCAAGAATTTGGTGTAATTGATGAAGTTTTCAGGAGTCATGACCTAAAACTCCCTTAAAATAATTTCTGTGGAGCTGTACAATTGGATTTATGCTAAAATAAGATAAATCTCGAGATAAATAAGTTGCATCGACTATTCATATGAATGTTCAAATTTATGATATCAAATAAATATAAATCATGATTCGATGGAGTACGAAGATTAATGTAGAATAAGTTAGGCATTATAAGAACAGTGTATGTTGTGTACCACTCATAACTTTTTTTATACAAATTCCATAGGAAAAGTTTGGTACTTTGAGAAGTGTCGTATATTTATAAATTGATGGGAGATTACATAATTATTGTCTTTCAAAAATAGTGATAAGTTGTAACACCCATACCCTCAAACATAGTGCCACATCTAAAACTCACGAAGTGTGGGTGTGGTTTATAAGTGGTGGGAATTACTACTTGACAAGTTGGGCTTAAGTATTTTGGGTGGTTGTCAACGGGTACATTTGTGCCCGTACCCAACAAGTTGTCAGGGCCAGTTTTCCTCGATAACGGACTATAGACCTAAGCCCGGGACGTTACATGATATGCAAAAGTTTATTATGATTTTTTGAGATATTTCGTTTTTGTGGAATAAAAGTGACATAAGTTTGAACCAGTTCCTTTCTTATTATTCAAATTTTCATATTCATTAAATAAATAAAAGTTACGTAGCTATTGTGAAATAGATAGGGTGAACATAAAATAAATGATATTTGTTTAAACGCCATGGATACAAGGAACTGAGAAGGCTAAATAGTTATGCAATAGCAAAGTGAGACAAGTATATATTATGAAAAAAAAAAGAAAATCCAGAAGATAATTGATGGATTTTTTCATCCACATTCTCCAAAGAAAAAGCACTTGGAGAATACAACCATTGAACAATAATATTTGACAAGGAATAATAATGAAGTTTATTCTTGTTTCTCTTTTTTTTATTATGCGGTGTGCTGTGGTTTTTGATTAAGATGGGCAAACATGAATGGAAAAGCATCTGGTACTGTTGGTAACATTCGGGAGGTACCGTAATAATGCACATCTCCATTGGCATTGCGTGAAGGATTGTCTGCTGTCGTTGTAATCAAGACGGTCCGTTGGATGCGTATCGAATGATCCTCATAAGGAGTCGGAGATAGTAGGTTCGCATCTCGAGATAGGGAGCCAGTGATCGTATGATTTTACCATCTACATGATGGTTTTTGTTGAGGTACGCCTGTTTGCTCCTCCCCCCCGGTTGCGAGAGAGAACGAGATAGATGGAGAAGATTGGAGAGGGCTCCCTTGCGAGGGTTGTTCTTCGATGATGGACTCCTCCCTATGGAGGCCGTTATTTATAGGGCGTGAAAAGCCCCCTCGCGAAGTTCGCCCGCTCCCCACACCCTACGGTTAGGTCTTCCGCAAGATCCGAGCCTCGTCGCAACTGCCGCCCTCCGGATCGGCTGGCGACGGTTCTTGACCACATGGTCAAAGGCCGTTCTACAGTACAGCAGAGTCTGCTGCATAGCATGATCCTTTCTATTGGCATTGGTACGTCCTGTCAGAGGTTGGGGGGAAACAGTCGAAGGATCTCTATCATGGAGGGGCCCGTTTATATTTTATCCTCTGATTGAGGCACATGCGTGTTCCGACTTCGATTGCCCCTCGTTGTTTGTTGGCATGTGTTGAATTATAAGAGAGAGAGAGAAATGAGGGTGTAGTATTTCTTCTAAGAATACGATGTTTATAATGCAGATACAAGGAGTATATATAATCTTAATGAGACAAGTTTTCTTTAAAATCATATTGGAAACGTCTATCGCTATCAACCAATACATCGAGCTCTAAGTTTCCAACTTTGACGGGATTTAACTGGATATTTGGACAATCAAGTTTTCGGACATGATCCAACTTGGCAAGATCCATTTAGTTTTTTAATTAATCAGGATATGTGCACGATATAATCGTTTATATTGGAATAAAATCATCACGATCGCCAAGAACAACAAGCTTGAATTTGACTACAAATGCCATATAGAGACTTAGAATCATATATGAGTTAATCTGCTAATCCAGACAGAGTGAAGTATCATATGAAACATGTCATACTTCACAGGAGTTGCATTCCAGATAAAATGCCTCCGGATCATCCTCACCCCCTTCTGCAACAAGAAGTTCCTCGAAGTCGAAATCGACTCGAGGATCTCCTTCAGTCTGTGTATCTCTTTCTCCTCGACCGTGACCGAGAAGGCGTCCCAATTCAGCGTCTCGAAGAAAGGTGGCATGAATTTATCAGCAATGATCACTGGAACACACTCATAGAGTATGGCCTCGACGATGCGCGGGCTGTAAGATTGGTAACCCCGCGGGCACAAGCAGTACCTGCTACTCTTCATGTGCTTCGCGTAAACTGGTTTCCTCATGGATCTATGAGACGTCGAGTTGAAGAAAATCATGCGAGGGTCCTTATCCATCCAGAGATTCAGCAGGACTTTACGGAGATGGCCATGTGAGCCCCCTGCAAAGAATGCAATCAAATTCCTCTTGCTTGCAGGTTTGCCACCAAGATCTTCAGCAACATCCAGCCCGCGCACGTTGGTCGTTGGAAGCGATGCATCTTTCCGCATGTTGAAGCCTTCTGCAAGATCTGCATTGCAGAGAGCCCTGATGGTTCGCGACATGTGGTGCTTCGTCATGTAGAGAGCCTGCCAATTTTTACAATCATCTCAGCAATATAGTGTTTTTGAGAAAAACTATCTTAAAGATTATTTCAAATGACCAATTTTCACTGAACTATGATTCTTTTTTAATTTTGTGAATAATGTCAGTGTTTCCACATTCATTTGCTCACATGTAATCCAAGATCAGCATCCTTTGTTTATAAACTTATAACTGGGTGTGGAAGGAAAAATATGAACAGCCAAGAACTTGCTAATATCGAAATGCAGACTGCGAATGCTGCGCGTACCCAATCATGGCAAGCGACCAGGAAATGGTCCGCGCCACCGGTCCTATTCCAGAAGGGATACTTTGCAGCAATCAGATCTATGTAATCTTTCAGATATTTCACCAGCTTTCTCTTGCTGTGCAGTCCAGGTGCTATTGTGAACCTCAGGATGCTAGAACTGAAAGGCAAGTAGAACAGATGAGCTTTTCGAGGGTCGTCGACGCGAAACCGAGCGCTGCTTTCCATCAATTTCATAAACCAACCCTCTGAAGCATAGACTCCCTCTAATTGAGGCTTGTGAAATATAGGCTTCTTCCCTTCCTTGTAGATGTATACTTTCAGTGTGCGTTCCATGGACTCATAGCTCCTGCACAACAATTGATCAATATGCGATTTCTCGCGAATATAACTAGAATAACTGTCACTCACTACCGTGTGAAAAAGGAGATATTTCTGAAAGCGGGAGCATATAATTCCTTCACATCCTTTCCAGGGAATCCATTCCACATCTCAGATTTTGCAATCGAAAGCTGCTTGTCTGCAGCTGAAGGCCTACGAGGGCGCTGCGACAATGCCACCAATAAGTTTAAATACGTGAACTAAACGAAATAAAAATTAAGAGAGATGCATACCATTGGATTTTCCGATGCTACATTCTTCAACAACTGGCTGTCATTCCCTTCATTTCCCAATACATGTCCGAACAGACTCTGTGAATTATTAGATCGCACATTTCCATTTGGATTGTCTGCTCCCTGTCGGCTTTATGAACTTCAACATGATCAAATTTAGATGACAAGTTGTTCCTTACAATGCCACTTCGCTGAATCAACTCCTTGAGTAGTGCATGATTAGAATCCAACGCAACTTTTGGCTGGACACTACTTGAAACGCTTATCAGGTGAAGATCAACTAGAGGATTCGAAAAGATGAACACCTCAAAGATTATGACTGCCAGGGCTACCAGAAACATGAGCAGAGGTAACAATCTGATTCTGGCTTTGCAGAGCTTCGGTAAGTATCCCAAATCCTCCATAAAGTAGGAAAATATAAACTAAAATGGAGAGATAATCAATTTTGAACCTGGAAATACAACTGCGAGAGATCCGATAGATGTGTGCGTCTGAGTGGGAATGGGGGGATCCGATAGATGTGTTGTGCCTGCTGTAGGCGTGAGAGCCGCTCGATCTTGATCGAGCGGTTCACATGATTTTACACGGTACGGGTTCACAAAAAGTGTAAAATCGTGGGAACCACTCGATCAAAATCGAGCGACGCACACGGCTGCAGCAGAGACTGCTGCACTTGCTCCTATAGTAGACGATCCCCTCTCTCTCTTCTCTCTTGACACGTGGGTCCCCACCCGACTTATGTATTACTGTTCTTTTTTTTAAAATAAGGTGGTGAAAAAGGACCACTGCGATTTACTGTGTGTTCTCATTTCTGGTTCTTTTTGTTTTATTGCGTTAAAGGTGAAATAAGCAGATTCGTTATTCTTTTTTTTTGGAATAAGTCATATTTATTGCGGAAAGGACAGATAATAGTCGCCTCTCAATGTTGCAAAAATCATTAAAATACAGCCAAGAAAATATTATATCTTAATTAGAGTGAAAACAATGGATTTTGATAGTATTGAGATTTAATATAAAATGTAATAATTAATGCTGCATAACTTGATCATATTTGAAGGAATTTTTATCAGTTATGCCCCTATAAAATATTGTAATATCAGTTATGCCTCTTCATTTTTAGGGATATCGGTTCTATCCTTGACTTCTTCGACAATGATTGCTTGTGTCATTCCATTACTATGCCCTCGAAGCTCAAGCAAAATCGTCACTTACAGGTGTAGATCACGGAGCACCATCAAATCAGGCATCCATCTTGTGTGTTCTCGATCGCTAGGTTCTTTAGGCCTTTGCTTGAGGGTTGCGGAAGAATAGAATTGCAATATTGCAAGATTTCGTAGCTAAGTCCCAATCTAACCCACATTTTGATTATGAGAATCAAGAAAATCACCATTGTTTCATAGCCTAGAATAGCAAAGTATCGTGCATTACACCACCTTCAACCACCTCTTGAATAAAAACACAAACCAACACCATCAAACAAGATCCGATTAGCATCCCTGCAACATCTTCCTGGAGACACCCTTCTATCTCAAGAAGTTGGAGGGAGAGAATGGGACAGAGGAGGCAGGGCTGGAAGGGGAGTGGCGATTGGAGGAGGATGGGGCGGAGGAGCAGGACCGAGAAGGGGAGGGACAATCAAAAGGAGGATGTGGTGGTGATGGTTGGAGGAGGAGGGGCTAGAAGGGGATGGCCGGTCAGAGGAGGGGCTAGAAGGGGAGGTGGATGTGTGTGTGTGTGGGGGGGGGGGGGGGAGTGGGAGGAGGAGGAGGGGCTGGAGTGGAAGGAAGATCGTTTAACACGTGTTTTTTAATCTAATTCCCTTGTATCTCCAAAGTTAACATCAGTTCGCCCATTGGGAATGGATGACAAATTAACTCGTGGGGTACAAGTGATCATTGTGGAAGAAGCCAACGGTGAAATCGATACTCCTAAAAAGGGAAGGACATAATTGATATTACAATATCTCAGAGGGGTACAACTA
Source organism: Ottelia alismoides (assembly GCA_037367405.1). Taxonomy (NCBI): domain Eukaryota; kingdom Viridiplantae; phylum Streptophyta; class Magnoliopsida; order Alismatales; family Hydrocharitaceae; genus Ottelia; species Ottelia alismoides. The sequence continues at coordinate 419,652 of JAZKJV010002215.1, read as the reverse complement.
ATACAAATCCTATTTGAAGTACTTCTAGTGCAAATTTGTTTTCATCTATCAGGTGGGAGTGCTTTTTTGAGAGATTTTTTATATCTTAAGATTTTTTTAGACTTCTAATCAATTTACATTCTTCATAGTATAAATTGTCTGTTTTGAGAAGTCTCCATTTTTATAGGAATGGCATTCAAATTGAAATTTTTCTTAGTTTTGTGTTCCTTCTTTCCTTGATCTCAAAATTTTATAGCATTAGATGGATAAAGATGTTAAAATCTTAAGTAAGATGCTTATGTTATAAATTTTTGGTTAAGCAGTTGCATGTTGAACTCTCATTTGATAAATATATGTTCTAGATAATTCGGATTTGATTTTTGCTTGCTCTAAAGTAATGGCAGCATCCCTCGCCCATCGGAAGCATCACTACCATACCTATACTCGGAGGAGGATTTGTGACTGTGGGATCGGAGCGCAATTACGTGCATCATGACCAACAAAAATCATGGTCGTCAATTTCACGAATGTGTCAACTTCAGAAACAACATATGTAACTATTTTAAATTGTTTAATCCCCCTATTTGCAACCGAGGAAAAGAGGTTATAGTCGGATTACTTAAGAAGAAGGAGATTGAACTTTCACCTAGCCATACTGAAGCTAAATTTGACATGCACGAGAAGAAATATCACGAGCTCGAGTTGCGAGAAACCACTCAATGTTACAGTTGTAAATGAATTATTCTCTTTGTCATAGGCTATTTAGTTGTTGAAAGTTGTGATATGCTACGAATCTTGACGACTCCATGTGAACTTTAATATATGTGAGCATATATTCCATCGTCAAATGAAAGCTTTTATTGTGTCACTTTTTGCTAATATTGAATGAAATAGAAGCTTGTTATGCTGATGTTAACAAATGCATTGTTTAGCTCAACAACATTATATAACGTATAGATTTGATGAAATAGACTCACATTTCTCGCATAACTTTGTTGACTTTATGGGATTTTTTTCAAGCATATGTATATAGGATGAATGTTGGTGTTTGCTTAGTTCTCGATACATTTCTCATCATGTGGTTCGTTAGATATTGCACCTTTCAGTCTAGACTGACATAGGTGCCTCTCTATTCCATTTGCATAAAAAACAAGGATCGTGTATTATCGAGTTGCTTGTTTATTGGGTAATTGGATCATAGATGAGAATCCGTTTGCCTCTCTTTGGGAGCTATATATGTTACTCACCCCACCTTCTTTTCAAATAAGAGAGAAATAATAGAAAGAAAACCCATGTTTCTCTAAGCAACAATCACAACTCCCACCGTGGTTTTTCCCTCATCTTGAAGAGGGTTTCCACGTAAACCATCGTCTCATTGTGTGTTTGATTTTCTACATGGTATCAGAGTGCCTTGTATGCTAATCAGCGGATGCTCGTAGGTGTTGGTCGTCATTTGCTTTCGCCAAGGGATATGGCACGCCCATGTTTATGTGCCATTTCTACAACCCTAGTGTGGGTTGTGTTGTTCTTTTGCTTCCAACCGCTGGTTGGTGGCATCATCTACTCATTGGAGATGTACCGACCTTTGTAGTGGGAGGTTTTAAGGCCCTTTGGTCAGGGTATTCTCTGCTTGTGGAATTTTTTCAGCAAGGGGGTCCTGCTACAATGTACAAAGGGGTGGTTTTCAGTTTCTTGGGTGAAGCAACATGTATGTGGGCCTTTGCCCTTGAGGGATGCAGTTTTGGGCATTTTTTGTCCCTCGTTTTGCAAGTTTTGGATGGTATAAAGAGAGGATTGTTTGTATTATGTTAGTGGAAATCAAAGTTGAAAGTGTAGCCAAGGTGTTCGACAAAATACCCGAGAGACAAATAAAGCTAGTGTTGTCCATATGCATGAGGAGTTCAAAGGAAAAACTCAAGACAACGAGGGAACCTCTGAACATGATCAAATTCACAAACTTCCTTCTTATCTGAGCATGATAAACACTCAAGAGGGAACCTTTGACCAAGCTTGCACTACCATTAGTGCACTCGCAGTTGCTGTTCAGAAGAATCATCATCATGATTTGCATATTGATGAGAACGAAGAATGGATAATTGATAGTGGTGCTACTGACCACATGACAGGCGATCAGAAATTTTTTTGCGCTTATAAATTAGCCTATGGCAAGAACTGTGTTGTTCTAGCTGATGGATCTCATGTTACAGTAGCGGGGAAGGGAAGTGTCTCCCTTCTTAACACATTTGCTATTCACAGTACGCTTCATGTTCCAGATATGCCTCTAAATCTCCTTTCAGTAAACAAGATAGCAAGAGAATTGGATTGTGAACTTATTTTTTCCTCTGATCGTTGCATGTTGCAAGATTCCGTGACAACGAGGAGAGTCGGAATCGGTTTCGAGTCTGAAGGTTTATATCGTCTACCAATTAAAGTGGCAACTTCATTAGCAACTGTGATTCAAGAAAGAAAAAGCAGAAAGGGTTGTCAGAGTTTGCTCATACAATGACACGAACGCCTTGGTTACCTTTCAGTTAGCTATCTTAAGTAGTTGTTTCCTTTATTATTCAAAGATGTGAGCGTCATAGATTTAGTTTGTCATGTTTGTTTGAAGGCAGAGCATACTTGTGTAACTGACTCTATTTTTTAGAGTAAGACAAATGAATTTTTGAGTTAATCTATTCTAATGTTTGGAGTCCATCTAATGTTCGTACCCCTAATGGACACAAGTACTTCATTACGTTTATTGATGATTATTCTAGAAGTACGTTTGTTTGTTTACTGCATGATCATGGAGAGGTTGTCACCACTTTAAAAAAGTTTTTCATTTTTTGAGACACAATACCGGAAAGTAATCAAACGGTCCAGGTTTGATAATACTCAGAAATATTTGTCTAAGGAACTACAAGAACTATTTATCATGGTCTCAAATTTCAATGAATTTTCACTGAAATTCTCCGAAATTTCCATTCCTTTAGGTGACTGAAATCGAAATGCTCCTTTATTTCTTTTTCCAGGATTTCAATGAAATATCAATGAAATGTCAATGAAATTTTATCGAAATTACATGCCATTTCGGTAAAATAATAAAAATAAGATAATATACCCTTCACTCTCATTGAAATTTGCATATATTAATGAATTGCCATTTATTTATTCGCTATGTATGAAGTTATTAGAGTGCTTTACATTATTTAAAAAAGTTTCTTTAGTTAGTTTCTATATTTTAGATCTAAATCCAAACCAAATCAGTTAGAAATAGGATTTAAGAGTTAAATAAAGTTTTAATTGAAGATCTTTATATTTTTGTTTTTCTGTATTTTGATATATATGTTTTAATTAGTAGTTATCAAATGTGTCACCTCATTCTTATTTAAGAGGTGCTCATGTGCCACCATTCTCTCTTCATGTTAAAGAGGAGAAATCAATGGCTTCTAATTATCGTTCCAAATTTGGTTATGGTTCCGAGCAACATATTACTTTTTTGACTATTGGGACGATTGGATGGAAATTTAATATAACATATCATATTAATACCGTACAATTAGCAAAAAACTATCTTTTTATATCATTCATAGAGTTACAGAATATTAGAAATATTTATTTTTAGAAAATGAGTTTTCAAGTAATATCCTCGATTTCCAGTCATTTCATCAAAATTCCATCGAAATTCCACCGAATTTCTCTTTCAAGGCTTTTGCCGAAATAAAATCGAAATTCGATATTTAAGGTCTTACTATTTACTACTACAGGAATTGTTCATGAAACCTCTTATAGATATACTCCTAAGCAAAATGGTGTAGCAGAGTGGAAGAATAAGCATCTCCTTGAAGTTAGGAGGGCGCTTTTATTTCAAAGAAACCTCCCTAAGAGGTTTAGGGGAGAGATTGTTCTTACCAGTGCCTTCCTTATAAATCAGATGTCCTTAAGACGATTGAACATGGCTACTCCTTTTGCTATTATTCAACAAGAGAGTAAGTTGTCTGCTCTTCCTCCGAAGACTTTTGGTTGTGTGTGTTATTTTTGCAAATGCTAAGAAACTTGATGCCCGTGCAATCAAATGTAATTTTTTGGATACTCTCCTACTCAAAAAGGTTATAAATGCTTGCATCCTAAGGATGGGAAAGTGCATATTACTAAAGATGTCACTCTCATTGAGCATTAGTCGTACTTCCCGAGCATTCCCTTTAGTGGGAGAATGGAAGTAATGGTGAAGGAAATGTTTAGGATGGTCTCCTCATAGATACTTGTGAGGAATTTATAAATTCTATGGGTAACTCCAACTAGACCATCGCACAAACATAGGAATGGAAGTCTCATTCTCCTCATTGGCATGAAAAGAGTTTACAACAAAAAATATCAGCAAGGAACTTCGATGCAACCTTTGGAAATATAGATCAATCCTAATATTGTTCAAACCTTATAAGATCCAAGTTCCTCCACTATCAATGATGATTCTGACTCCAATCTTGAAAGTGATCAGGAAAATGGTGTCAGTGACAATATAGAAGATGTGAGTGTTGATGGGTTAATCATTGTCGAAGAAAATTTGATTGCACAGAGGCGCGGACGATGGGAGATAAATCCACATCCGAGATACGAAGAATGTACCAAATACATGATTAACAAATATGTGATGAATCTGTGATTCATCACTCTTAAAGTTGAAAATAGAGCTTTGTCCCCAGGTATTTAGCTTCATATTTCCCTTTATCTTGCATAAATAGCATCCATGCATCAATCCATAAAATATGCATTTTAGCATTCACATTTTGCATTTAATAAGCAAACCATGTGTAAAATCCACTTGTAAAATATCCACCTAGTTACTTGTATTTTATCCCCTCTAAAATAAAATAACACCTTCCTTATAGTGTGTACACCATTAGTTAATAATATAGGAAAGAAGACCAGAGTCCCTCTCTTGTAAAATACCCAATAAAGTCCCAAACCCCCTGGACTTTAGAATGCCCATATCCCTCTCTTACAAACTCCGAATTAGGTCTACTCACATCCAGATGAATACACATCTAGAGACCTTTAAAATGAGACTAATTCATTCAATTCGGAGCTCATAGGCAAAACTTGGGTTTTTGGGCCTCCTTGTATACTATACATATGTATATTTGTATTCTTGTATTTTTGTATCATATTTGACCTCATCTCCATTTTCGGTCAACAAAAAACTTGTAGATCTCATTGAGATCTACAACTTTCATGTTTTGAGTTTTTCCAAATTCAGCCTCCTTCTCCCTCTAATCTCATTTCTCCTTTCAGCCACTCACAGTTGGCCACGTGGCGCCCTCTGATTACGCCACGCAGTCCGCCCCCTTTGACTGGTCCGCCTGCATTCCTGACCATTGGATCTTAATATAGATCCAACAGCCTAGTGAGCTCCAAGTATGCATCTTATCCCCCACCGTCAGATCACTCCCTGGACCTCATCCGCACCGTCCGCTCGCGCTTCGCCCAGAGTCCACCACGTGGCACTCTGAGCGCCATCCGATCTCGCTCTGGGAGTCTTGATCTACACCGTCCATCACCGCCTTTGCTCTCCAACATCCGATCGCAGATTAGATTCAATCTCGTCCGTCCCTTCGCGCGGCATCCTCACCACGCCACATGGTGCGGTGTGAGCCCTCCGATGTCGCGCCATCGATCAGATCGCAGCCGCTCGATAGCGCCCTGATCATGACCGTTGGATCGCGAGATCCAACGGTCGAGACATTGTCGTCAACCTCTGCACGCCCCACGCCCATGTTCTCCACCATGTGCCGCCCCCTTTCTATTTTGGGCTCCACTCCGATCACCTTCTCCGACCACTGACACCACCATGACGGAGCCCACTCATCCCTCATCTTCGCCACCCCCCTCGATCTCAATGACAACCCTCAACATCGCTCCACGACACCCATGAACACCACCTCCTCACCATCCATGTCGTCACCTTCATCCTATAAATGAGTCACCTCCGGCCACTTTCACCCCCATCCGCCACCACGGAGAGTGACTCCGAGCTCCACCCTTCAGATTGGTGACAACAATTTGTCCTTAGGTCGAGCGACGACAAAGAACACCTCTGGCGAGATCCACGGCCGAACACCGCCGTGTCGTAGCTCCTCCAGGCGCTACACGAGCTCAGGTCCTCCTACCGGCCTTCGAGCGACGACCTGGAAGCTCCCTCCGAGCTTCTGATCCCAGGTAGATCCCTCCATTTTTCCCCCGATCTTCTTCTTTTTTTTCCTTCTCCTTCTCCGATTTAATTCATCGTCCACAAGCATCTTCTCGCTCCGCCAACCATCCTCCGAGCTCCGCAAAGGAGCTCTGATATTCGCACTACCATTTGATTCCTCCGAAGAGGTACTTCAACTTCCACCGACGCCAGCTCCGCCACTTGGGAATAGCTCGATCACCGGTCACCCTCACTGCTTCATAGCCTCACACTTCACTCTACAGCACTCCATGGACACAACGAACGCTTCGGCTATCTTCTAACCCCCCTGCAAGTACTTCCATCTTGATTAGCCGGAGGCTCGTCGGAGCTGCATTCAAGCTCCTCCGCCACCACGCTCCAGAGCGTCTCATCCACTCCTGAGACCACCAGACGCTTTGCCAGCCATCCACGAATCTCCCGAGCTACGCCAGAGCCTCCAGCATCCTTCACCGACGACGAGAGGACAAGGCGGAGCTACCCCAGCTTCGCTGAAGCCCAACCCTCTCCGCCGCAGGAGGCAGAGGGCCGTTGGGGAAGACAGTCAGGAGCTGTTGGATCATCCTTGATCCCACGGTCCAGATCCGTCCACATCGCCCGATCCGAGCCTCCTCCCCGACCACTAGGCTCGGATCCCCGAAGCAACTCTGAGCCAGATCCGAACCTCCAGATCCACCCGAGCCTCGCTCCGAACCTCCGAAGACCATTGATCCTGGGACCCCTACGTGATCCGCACATGCGTCCTGGGTTATTTGCATCGAGGCCTCTGAAGATTTTCAGAATTACATTTCAGTCCCTACCAGGCGACCCCACGTGAGGAGCACGTGTCCCGTGAAAAAATTGCATTCACCACCCAGCATTATAGGTAATTACATATTGGTCCTATCAACATGTTTTATTTTTAGCAATTTTAATTCCTATAATTGCATTTACACCCCTGTCTTTGCACGCATATTTAAGCATTCGTCTTAATTCATTTTTCAGTTTGGGAAATTGCATTGTGTAGCTGATATTGTCCTCTTCCATATGCGACACTTGGCTTATTTTTGTAATATCAGTGGATTTTTCTATCAATTAATTGGTTCAATTTTGTTATATTTTGCCCATTTATGCCTCTTAATTGGTAGTAAATTCTTTGTGACTCCAAAAATCCCCAAAAAATCACATTAGATCTAGGATAATTAGCTTTACCTTGCATAAAAATTTCATCTCAAGTACACGCATCTCGAGGCCTAAATAATTCATTTAGTGATTTCTTTAATTAATTTTTAGTAAGTTCATTTCACATCAAAATTTAGGTTTGATAATTTTCCTGGATTCCTCATCTTTAGATCTATCTAGGGTAATTTTTATTCCCAAAAATATTGTGATTTGATATTTATTATAATTAATTTATTCAAAATCACCTTGCATTCATTTTTAATTCACAGATTATCAGAAAATTCCAAAAAATTAGTGGACCTTAATTTCATTACATTTCATCATCTAACCAAGTTTCATAATTTTTGGACTTGTTTTGACCATCTTTTTGACTTAACTTGTTAACTGGCATGATTTTGCAAGTATCTTGCATAAAAAAATCGAAAAGACAAAAAAATATTCCCTGAAAATAAAACCTTAGACTTTGCTAAAAATCTACCTAAGGAGACAGCTGTCTCCCTGAGTTCGACCATGGGCTTGCCTAAGTAAAAAAAAATTGCCGCTCGAGATTAACTTGCTTTAATTAAAAGTGGTTTTTGGTCTGCTCTCATTATCCGACTGCAACGAATATTATAAATTAATTTGACCATTTATCTGCTCGAATTAACAAGGGTAGTGGGATGCGTTTCAAAATGGTGCCGTTGTCGGGGAGGCACGACTTAGGTTAATTTGCAGTAATTTCCAAGTGTTAGACTTTTTAATACCCAGGTAGTCTGACCCCCGGTTTTCTTGTGAATATTTTCTATCCTTTATTTTTCGTATTTTTTGTGTCATTCTCCATCTGACCTCAAATTATTTCTGTGCGAGGAACGCGAGGAGTCGAAGATGCTTCGAGGAATCGACATTTTAATTGTTTGAGTGATTTGAGAGGATTTGTAATTTATTTTTATTTTTTCTTTATTTTTGCATTATTTCCAGCGGTTCCCGTTTGGGTTCTCGCGTGTGTAAAGATAGTGAAACCGTGTCCCCATGTGCTGTGTGGATTGAATTGTAAATTAGGCTTACACTAGCGGCTCCTCGAGTCACTCTAGGAATTGCTTGTGCTCGTAAATTTTTAGGGCCACACAATACACTTAAAAGACGCACTTAGACCGCAGATCTAGTCAAAATAACATGTGCTTCACTCGCTAATAGAACTGCTTGTCTAGGAGCGGATTTTTGTCGCTTGCATTTGCATATAGTGTAAAAGATCTCAATTATGTTCTGCATCCTGCATAAAAGCGAAGGGATCACTGAAAGTATTCTTCACTCAACATACGCATCATCGTTTTTTGTGCATCGGCTTCTCTCGATTTCCCCCTTTGTTTTTCAAACTTAAATTAAACGGAAATTGGGACTGGACGATAGGTGTGCTGTGTGGTTAGACTAACAAGTGATAACTGATCTTAAAACCGGGACTGCTAACAATATTGACCCAAAAAAATAATAAAATTGGAAAATCTATTTGCGGGAGATTAATCCCCGACCTTGTTTTCAGGCTGAGCGAGGGTACTTGAGTGTGTGTGAACACCTTAAGGCAGAGCCCAAATCTCCGCCTACCATATCACGTTCCGACTAATCCTAGCAAATATCACAAGTTGAATTTATTAAGGTTCACTGACTAGTACCAAGTAGCCTCCGCCTGTCTCAGGTAGATAGGGGCAAAATTACAGTACTTCACGACAAGTTGCCAGTAACCCCCCTGGGGTGAAGTTCCAGCCTTGTCAGCCTCCGCCTGCTTGCAGGTAGATAGGGGCAGGTCTTTGAATCCATCAACTTGCGATAGGAGCGAAGAAAGGAAGGACCGGTGGTATCTTAGGCGACAGGTTAAACATGGAAGACGCATCCGGCTCTGAGCCGACTTCTCTATAGGCCACGTAATCCTTGCTATATTGCTTGAAAAATCACACTTAAAATTAACAAGATTAATTGGACTCGGTTTCGGGTCCTTCACTGTGTTGAGTGTGAACCCAGGGTCTTGGATTGAATTGTTTGCTTCAGGTAGGAGTCAAATCCTATCTTCACTTAGAACTCCCGAATCTTCTCGCCAAATCAAGATGAGTAACTGTGGGGATATCGACTCCTTATTCACCAATCTCTCTTTGAGCCCCCCACGAAGTTCCTCTTCATCGGCCCAAGCGCAACTTGGACCACCCAGGACTCATGACCCTCTTGAGTTCTGGTTCCCTCACACCCAGGGTGGTTTCTCTCAAACCAACCCTTTCTTCTCCTCTGAACTTACCGAAGAAGGCCATCACCTCGGTAAGAATCCCTTCCTTGATTTGTCCTCTAACACAGACCATGTTTCATACCCAGGACTAGAGGACAAAATGCCACCTAAGCAGCCACCGAATGAGGACCAGTTGAGACAAATTCTTAACCGCCTCGCCCCAACCGAACAACAAAATGCAGATCTCATAGCTAGAATGGGACAGATCATAGCAACAGGAGGAATTAATCGACCAATGGTTGATGCCTACAGCCCATCAGAGAACGAGATGCACAGTTGGTTGGCACTTGCGGTTCCCACCGAAGCATTTGAGCTCAAGCCCCACTTCCTTATCCTACTACCGAAGTTCAACGGAAATGCCAATGAAGAACCTTATGCCTTCCTCAGAGACTTCGAGCTGGTTTGCAACAACCTTAGTCATCCTAGGGTTAGGCAGGATTACATTAGACTGAAGGCCACCCCATTTGCCTTAGGAGATAAGGCCTGAAGAACCTAGGGGTGATATGTACAACATAGATGCAGTTCAAGGACCTATTCCTGAAGAAGTTCTACCCCCTCAGTAGAACTAATCAAATGAGAACGAAGATCGCTAGTTTTTCCCAGGGACCCATTGAACCATTCCATGAAGCCTGTGATAGGTTTAATGACCTAATTCAGAAATGTTCCTGCCATGGCGTTTCTAAGGCGATCTTAGTCCAGACCTTGTTCTATGGCATGACTCCGAGATGCAGGAGTTAGTCAGTGCCGCCTATGGAGGAAGTTATCTGAACAAGAATGAGGATACTGTATGGAAGATACTAGAACAGATGGCAGAAACCGGCAGGTCGCAGGCCACCAGGGCCTATCAGTAGCCTCCCTCAATCCTATCCAACGAGACAACTAGGAGGACTGTAGCGGATCTGACAGAGGACCTCATCCCCAGCATGGGGATGATAACAGACAAGTTAACCATGGTCGAGCAGATCCACAAGAGGGTCACTGACCTTGAGTCTCTCTCACGTCTACCGAAGCAAGTGGAGGAACTTACTGAGAAGGTAGCTAAAATGAAGCTACCTGTCCCTTCTGCACCACCTGTACCTATACACCGAGTCCATCTTGTACAGGAACAGACACCGGAGCCTCAGAGTGGCTGGGTAGAGGATCAGACTTACACTCAGCAGGACCAGCATGCACCCCTACAAGTGGAGACCGGATACGAGGAGACTCCACAGGTGTTCGAGATCAACGGGTTGTGGTATAGCCGTGACCCCGTCAGCAGACAGTCGGGGATGGGGAACGGTCAGCCTCACCGACCTTCCCCAGCTTACCAGGAAACCAGCTCCGTCCCCGCACCACGCTTTGTTTAGTCTAGGCCCGAACGAGGGTACCATCCTCAGCAGCACCAGCAGCAGCAACGCACATTCCACTCGGGCCAGCAGGGCCCGGCACCGTCCCATCAGCAGCATCAGTATCGGCATGGTCATCAGGGCCAGTACAGAACCTCATCTGCAAGTCAGCACCAGCCAGCCCAGCCCACTGAATTGGAGTCCCTCACCTTGACGATCCAGACCCTGTATGATAGGGTCCAACAAATCCAGAATGACTATCTGGATATGAGAACTGATTTGAATCGTGTCTCTCGTACCCAGGATCAACAAATGGCGCTGAAGACCCCAATTCCCGCCCAAGTTCAGGCCAACCCGAACAGCTTAACCCAATGCTAGAACAGACTTCGTGATCAGGTAAACTATTCAAATAGTTCTTTATATGAACATGAGATCCTTTCGTATGATAATATGAACCATATGTCCCTCAGGAGCGGAAGGACAATGATCATACCTGATCAGGCACGGGCAGCAGAGGAAGGAGCCGCCAAGTCTCTACCTGAGGAGAACTTGGAGGAAGAAGGGGAGTAGCACCACCATCACCACCATCGGCAGAAGAAGAGGACTTCTGGGTCCTCAAAGCAGCAGCAAACCCGCACCAGCAGAGAGTCCGATGAAACCGACGAAGAGCCCGTACCTCCATTCGAGGAGGACCGTCCAGAAGTCACGGAAGATGCATCACCGGTTTCGCCACAACATGTTCCTTTTAGTCAGAGTCAGAGTCCGAGTCTGTTTCAGAGTCCGAGTCTTGTACAGAACTCAGTTCCATCTTTCAATGAAAACATTTCAGTTACAGAACCTGAGTTAGAGTCAATAATCCCTTTCCCCTGAGCTCTTAAGGGTGGAAAGAAGAAAATTAAAAAAATCCAAAAGATGACCCTGAGATGGTAGACTTTTGCAACAAGCATATCAAGGTCACAATCCCCTTTGATAAGTACGTGGAAATGACTCCTGCATTTCAGAAGTACCTTAAGGTGAGATGCACACCTACTAGGGTTAGCAAGAAGACCAAAAGCCATGTTGAGAAACACGTTCTTTTGGTAGCCACGACTTGTGCAATAAAGAACTCGTTTCCAAGGAAATGAAGTGACATGGGTGCACAACATTATGTGGTGATTCATGTCGATGACATTGCGTTTGCACGCACTCTCCTAGACAACGACTCCTCAATTAACTTAATGCTACAACCCTCTATGAGCGGCTTAATCTCGGAGCTCTTTGGAAATCTAGAGCCCTCCTGCAGTTCGTTGATAAGTCAACCAAGAGGTCCCAAGGAGAATTGAGGAATGTTGTCATCAAAGTCGAGGGTCAAGAATACATGGTGGACTTCACTATCTTAGATATGGAAACCCCTCATAATTGGAGAGATTCCCAGATCATCCTAGGCAGGCCCTTCCTCAAGACAATGGGGGCCTTGTTTGATTATAAGATCGGGAAGATCCAGTTCCAAACTCCGGGCGGAGATGAGGAACTTGAGATGAAGCAAACCAGATGGCAAAGACCGGATTCTGAATCCAGCACCGAGTACTCTTCAACCGAAGCAGACTGCTCCCATGTAGACACAGTTGGGCCATGGAGACAGAACCCAGCCAGCACCGATGAGTCCCTCCCCTCTGGAGATGATCCCGTGCATGAGTCAGTTTGCGAGATCCTCAGAGATGAGTACAGCTCAGAACCTGCATCCCCCTACATCTTCGATGATTTAGAGGCCCAGTTGGGCCTGTCAGTCCTTCCCTCTTTAGGACAATCAGAAGATGAGGATGATGAGTCGGACGTGACATTTGCCGATTGCATGGAGACCTTTGACGATCCGACTCCATAGCAGAATAACTGGGTGGCAGCAATGACATAGAAAGATCCAGCCACTTCCAACACTGAACTAGATTCGATTGAGCTAGATTTCCTAGACGATCACACCTTACCTGAGCTCAAACCTTTACCCACAACACTGAAATACGCCCTCCTTGCGGGTCAAGAGAAGAAATATCCGGTCATCATCAGTTCGCGATTGACCGAGGAGAAGGAATCTCGCTTGCTAGAGATCTTGGAGAAAAACCGCAAGGCAATAGGCTGGAGCATTTTTCGATCTCCACGGGATAAATCCGCTTTGTGTTCGCATCATATCTACTTGGAGAATGAAGCCAAACCCTCTCGTGAATTCCAACATCGTTTGAATCCAAATTTATGAGAGGTAGTGAAGAAGGAGATAGAGAAATGGTGCAATGCGGGTTTCATTTATCCCATCTCCGACTCGAAATGGGTGGCCCCGATCCATGTGGTCCCGAAAAAGTCGGGAATTCAGACGACCACCAATGAGGACGGAGAGGAGATCGTGACGCGAGTGCCCACGTCGTGGCACGTATGTGTGGATTACAGACGCTTGAATGCCGCGACGAAGAAGGATCATTTCCCCCTACCGTTCATTGATCTGATCATGGAGAGACTAGCGGGGAAAGAGTTCTTCTGTTTTTTGGATGGGTTCTCGGGCTAAAATCAAGTAGCCATAGCTCCGGAAGACCAGGAAAAGACCACGTTCACATGCTCCTTTGGTACCTATGCTTTCAGGTGCATGCCCTTTGGGTTATGCAATGCTCCAGGTACTTTTCAAAGGTGCATGATTGCTGTATTCACCGAAATGGTCGGTGATTTACACAAATTCACGGAGTCTAAATTAGTATCTCACACAAGGCGGAGACAACCGTCGATGTGACGACTCACAATGAATCCTGGACTAAAATCAACAATCAACCCACACTATAGATCAAAGAAATAGAAATAAATGTGGAGTCAAAATTTATTTTTAACTCTGCACAAAATGTATAGCAAGCAAGTATGCAGAGAGTTCGAACACAGTGAGCAAACAGGGTAATTCAATAAAATGTGTGTGAGTGAATGTGAGTGAAATGTTGTCTACACTATGCAAGCAAAGATTTTTTTTCTTGTGGGTTTTTAATTTTAATTTTTTAATTTTAATTTAATTTTTAATTTTGTATTTTGATTTTTAATTTTAAAATTTTTATAATTTTATATTTTATAGTTTTTCTTTTTCAATAATGGAATATAAAAATAATGTAATACAAGGAGTGATAAAATATTTATAAAAATATGCTAAAATAGCCAAAAATTCAGAAATAAAATCTTTTTGGTATTTTGATACTTTTTTACTATTTTTGTGATTTTTGTATATTTTTCAAACTATTTTTGGTATTTTTAAACACTGAAATAAACTAAAACAGTGAAAAGCTAATGGCTGGAGATAAAATGAGAATTAAAAATAGCAAATAGCCACAAAATATTTCCACACTATTTTTCAAATAAAGATAATAAAATATAAAGGAAACATGAACTTAGTTTATATTTTTTTGAGTTTTCTTTGATTTTATATATTTTTTTGAAGTTTTTGAGTGTTTTCGAATGTTTAGGGTTTTTCTTTTGAGATTTTTAGTGATTTTTGGATTGACGCTAAAATATGATAAAATACACATTAGGGAATTTTTTTGGAATTCTTCGAGGTATTTTAATATTTTTTGGTATTTTCTAAGCTAGATAGTAGGCAAAAAGCATGTTGTTGATTTTTAATAAATATAAAAATGAAATAAAATCAAAAACTAAATTTATGACGTTAAAGTACAGGTACCCAGGAGCTTGAGTTTAAATTTTGAGAATTTTTGGAATTAAAATGATGCTCCAATTATATAGATAAAGCAAGCACAAATTAAAGGGCTGGCAGGGGCATTTATGTAATATTCAGGAAAGTCAGGGGCACGCCTGCAATTTTTCCACAAAAATTACAACTGAAATAGGAAACTTCTGGACTAAACGCAAATGCATAAAAGTACAAGGGTTGCGCCTGCAAAAACGCCAGAGGGCACGTGCTTCACACACGTGACCTGGTAGGGGCACAACTGCAATAAGTGAAAACCTCGAGGGCCGAAATGAAAAATGTCCAGATATTTTTTAACTACTTACGAAAGTTTTAGTACTAAACCTAAATATACAAAAACACACTGGATCCTTTTTGCAAAATTGCCACGCCACGTGCTCACCGCACGTGACCTGGCGGGGGCCTAAGTGGAATATACCAACACAAAGGGGGTTCTACTGCAAATATTACAAAAACATAACACAGCCAAAGAATGTTTAGAGATTTCTTAATAATTAAACAAAAACGAGGGGGTGAAGTACAAAATACCCCCACGGAGTTGATCGGATGGCTGATAGTTCGGTGTCGCCACCTGTCGCGATCCTGACGGTTCTCTCCTACGCGTGATCGAACGACGCTCCACTAATCACTTACGCCTCGTGTCATCTCTGTGGAGCTCGATGACGCTTCAGCCTTGAACGACCCTGATTAAAACATCTCTGCGTGATCGAACGACGGGGATGATCGGAATCCAACGGTCGTAGTGAGATCTGGTGCTCCTCGGAGATCGGACGGCTGGGACCTCCCCTGCTAGAACAGGGAAGAACACCTCCCCTCGCGAACTTCGATCGGCTCCCAGGCATTGCTCCGGCCTCCGTTCTCGCTGCTGGAGCGTTCCAACGGTTCCTGGAAGGGCCCCTGACTCAACGGCGAAGCCAAAATGGGCTAAGAAGCTCCATTGTGCTGCCGTGAGGTCAGGGACGAAGTGAGGCTCCAGGTTGCACGGGTTCTGCAAAAGTCGACCCTCACAGGGGGGTCCTTGGCACCTGGGACCTGCAATAAAAGCACAAGAACGCAAGTAGATGGTCCAGGGCAAGTTTAAAACGAAATGGTGGAAGTTGGTGGCTCGCCGAAGCAAGCTCCGGCGAGGGGTGGACTTGGATGATTTGATGAGTTAGCAGGTAAATGGAATGCGGGAATCGAAGCTAAGATCACTGGGATGATAAACGTGCAAGAAAAAGCAAATAACAACCAGTCTCGAGCCCAGGAAGGGCGAGGAAAAGCCTCACGGCGGCGCAGCTGCCGGAGGTGGTGGAACGCAGCGTTTGGAGTCTCGCCGCACCTCGACTGAGAAGGGGGAGGACTCCCATGTCACGAGAGCTTGCCCTCGACCCTCACCTGGAAGCTATTGGCGCCCAAATCCGGTTCAAAGATCAAAGGGGGTATGGGGGTCGGTTTTGAAACATGGTGAATGGGCGTGATAAATGAGGTGATGGCGGGTGCAGTGTTGATCCAAGGCTCGAGGAAAGCCTAGGGCGTGTATGCCCTATGGTAGGGGAAGAACTTTGCAGAAGAACGCGATACCAAAAGATGAAAGGAGAAGCCTCGAAAAAAGGGCGAAAGAAGGGTCAAAACCACTCTGACACAGCTACAGGAGTAGGACCAGGGAGTTGACCCGAGGTCAACTCTCCAGGTCCCCTGGTTGGTCCACGTGGACCAACCAAGAAAAACTCCTGGAAAAAGATTTAAAAATTTATTTAAAAATAATAAATGACTTAATTAATTTTAGGTTAATAAATAAAAAATGTTCATTATTTTATATAGTATTTTATTCCGATTTTTAATTATTTTTATGAGTTATATTTTTACAAGTTTACACTTATACCCTTTATAGGTATATTACCTATATAAGTTAGTATTTTATTTTTATTCTGTGTATCTTATTTTTATTATTTTTATTTCTTATTTTATAAAATTATAAAAGACTTTATACATGTAAATATATTTTTATTTCATTTTTCTGATGTGTTTTGTATATTTAATAAAATAGAAGTATGTATGGTATAGGTATGTATATAGGTATTGTATCTATGTGTTTTATGTAAGTATTTTATTTTAGTTTTATTTAGGTTTTTATTCCAATTTTAATGTACATAATTATTATAAGTAATATTTACAAGATTATAAAAATATAAAAATATAAAAATAATGAATAAATAATAAATTGAATATTTTAATCTGTACAATTGTACAATGAGGGTCCAAAACTCAACTTTCAAACCGTAGCTCCGCCAAATGCGAAACCACTGCCATTAAATAGCTTATTTTCTTCTATATACAATTAAAGGTGAGTTTGTTGCATTTGGGTTGTCAGTTGTGAGATACGGGTTTGGGAAGTTGGGATTCTGGATTTTTATTCAGACCATAACTTTTTATCTGTGTATTATTTTTCAATGAAATCAATTTTGTATTTTTCTTTATTAAAATATCTACAACTTTCATGTACAAAGTTTCTTTATTTGATGTATAAAAAGTGGAACCAAAAATAGGTCTCAAAATGAGTAAAGAATGAATAGAAAGGATAGGTATTTGTACTGTATTTTTGACCTTATCTCCCCCTACTTCATTCCTTGTCGACCTATTCATCGAGATGCCTAGGTCTCGGGGTTTTGAGTCATAAAATATTTAAAATATTTTATTATTTTTCTTTTCTTTTATTTATTCTATAATTTTGGCTTTAATTACAGTATTTTATACACTATTTAGATGCACATGCATGAATGCTAAGATGATGATTTTAATGCTATTTACAGGCATTTGCTAGGGTTTTTGATGCCAAAATGATAGAATAAAGATGATGAAATGTGGATTCATCAGTTGGCGAATTCCTGGATGTCTTCATGGACGACTTCTCGGTCCACGGCGATTCCTTCGACTCATGCCTTAGGAATCTGGACCGAGTCCTCAAACGTTGTTGTGAGGTTAATCTATTGCTCTCCTGGGAGAAAAGTCACTTCATGGTGATGGAGAGCATTGTGTTGGGGCACGTCATCTCCAAGAGAGGAATGGAGGTTGACCCTGCCAAGGTGGATGTGATCAGACGACTCCAGCCACCAACCAACGTCAAGCAGTTGTGGTCGTTCCTCGGGCATGTCGGATTCTATCAGAGATTCATCAAGGATTTTTCTAAGATTGCCCGACCGCTAACTGAGCTTTTAGGCAAATACATGGAGTTTGGTATTGATCACAAATGTCTTGAGGCCTTTAAGCTATTATAGGGAATGATCATAGACGCCCCGATCCTACAATCCCCAGATTGGTCTCTACCTTTTGAGATCATGATAGATGCCTCAGACTTTGCTGTTGGGGATGTTTTAGGATAGAGAAGGGATGGCGTCCCGTTTGCAATCCACTATGCAAGAAAAGTGATTGATACCTCTCAGCGTAACTATACAGTTACGGAAAAGGATGTGCTTGCGGTATTGTTTGCCTTGGACAAGTTCAGATCTCACTTAATCGGATCCAAGGTAATTATGTTCACTGACCACACAGTGCTACGATACATGATGGAGAAGAAGGACGTGAAGGTGCGTCTTCTTAGGTGGATTCTGCTTATCCAGGAGTTTGATTTGGACATTCGTGATATACCTGGAAAGAAGAATGTAATAGTCGATCATCTCTCTCGTCTCGAATATATCAATACTTCTGAGGATTCCCCATTTCGAGACTCCTTCCCTGACGAGTCGATTTTTGCTGTCAACTCACTCCCATGGTATGCCAACATCGTGAACTATCTTGTCTCCAAGAAGGTTCCCAAAGGTTGGCTCAAGAGCCACATCGACCGACTGAAGTCGGATGGGAGACACTACCATTGAGAGGATCCGATCCTTTTCTTTGAAGGATTGGATTGTGTCTGGAGACGGTGTATTCCTCGGGAGGAATACCAGAGTGTCCTTTCTTTATGCCACATCTTGGAGGCAGGAGGACACCACTCCGGGAAGAGGACCGCATGGAAGGTACTTCAGTGTGGCTTTTACTGGCTGACTCTATTTCGCGATGCCATCATCTTTGCGAAGTCGTGTCCAGTATGCCAGAGAATGGGAGGAGTCGTTGGCTCCAAGGATGAGATGCCTATGCAGCCTGTCATCATTTGTGATGTCTTTGACGCCTGGGGCATCGATTTCATGGGCCCATTCCCTGTTAGCCACGGATTCGAGTACATCTTTCTTGCGATAGATTACCTATCCAGGTGGGTGGAGGCTATCCCGACCCGAGCTGCAGACAGCAGGACTGTCTGTAAATTCATCAGAGAGCATATCATCTCTAGGTTCGGGATTCCCAAAATGATGATATCAAATGGGGGTAGCTACTTTGTAAACCGGGAGGTGAAGAAACTCCTGAAGGACTACGACATCGAACACCGTGTTGCTAGTCCTTACCACCCACAGATCAATGGTATGGATGAGGTGTCGAATAGGGAGGTGAAGACTATATTGCAAAAGCTTGTCCACCCAGACAGAAAGGACTGGTCTCAGATCCTGGATCAAGTCCTATGGGCTTATAGGACAGCTTACAAGACACCGTTAGGAACCTCCCCATTCTTCGGAAAGCTGTGCCATTTTCCCGCAGAACTAGTGCATAAATCAGAATGGGAAATCAATAAGGTCAATTGGAACACGCACCATGGGCAGAAGCAGAGAGAAAGGGATCTGAATGAGCTTATGGAAGTCAGAAACCGAGCATACGACAACAGTTTGGTATACAAGGACAAGGTTAAGCGTTGGCACGATAGATATATCAGACGAAAGACCTTTGTTCCTGGACAGAAGGTATGGTTGTTTAATGCTAGGCTAAAGATCTTCCAAGGCAAGTTGAAGTCCAAGTGGGCAGGTCCATTTGTCGTCCGTACGGTGCATGATAGTGGATGTGTCGAGATCTCAGATCTCGCAGATGACACACAGACATTCCTAGTGAATGGACAACTGTTGAAACACTTCACCGAATCCAATGAGCAGTTAGTCCATGTTGAGGAGATTGTATTCATGCACGAGACAGATTCAGAGATACACCTCGAGCCGTGCATGAGACCTTGTAGCAGTGAGCTCTAGCCATCAGCAGCATCTTGAAAGATTCAGACCGACTCACTTGTATATACCATCATTTCCTGTACATTCTGTCCTTTCTCCCCCGCGACTCTAGTAACTCAACCCAGCCTCATTGATCACTGTCTTGGACTATATTTAGGATGGCCAGATCCTAAGTATAGGGGGGATGAGCCACCTGAGTCTGTTCTCTGTATATTCTCCAGATCACATTGGTCCTCATACTCACTTCCGTCATATACTTAGGCTGACCTGAGCCTAAGTATAGGGGGGACCGATGCCCGCATTGTATATTCATCCATTTCTCCTCTTGACCTCGTCCGCCCCATTCTTGTTCTTCTTCTACACTTAGGCTACCAGAGCTTAAGTATAGGGGGGCATGACGACTTCTTTACATTTTTTTCGTTCTCTTTGGCTCTCTTACGCTTAGCACAAGCTATGTCTTTTTCCTCGCTTTTTGTGCTCTGAGGACATAGCACACGCTAATTATAGGGGGGCGTGTATATATTACAAATATACTTTACCCATAGCTCGTACTTTCACGTAGCTTTGTATATATTTCGCAATAATTACGGGTTGGGTAAAATTTGGAAATTTTTTTTCTTAAATACACTTGTATAATTTGTATAATACTCATGTAAATTGTTGTAACATAGGAGGTATACCAAATGAAAAAAAATGTGAAAAAATGTGAAAAATTCAAAGGCTTCTTATTTACTCTTGCATATCATCTCTACATCAGAAAAGAAAGAAAAAGAGTCTTGCATTTCATTCATAGCATGACATCTGCATCTCATCCGCATATCTTGCATATGCAAGGTGAAAAGCTAGTGGATTTTGAACCAAGTTATGAGTATATATTGAGGATGGACTTGATTTGACCCTAATCCACCTGATTTCAGAGGAACCTTATAGAAGCTGGAGTTAAGATTTCTCAGGTCAAGTGACTTAATTCTTTGAGTCCGCAAGTCTATGTTCACATGTCATCTTGATTAGTCTAAGTAGAATATCTCGTGCACACGCATGATTCTTATAGATAGTGACCTAACTTGGACAAGCACTATGCACATAGCTCTTCATTGATGAGGTGGTGAGGTAGAATCCTTTAGCTTGGAGTAGCACACGGGTGGAAACATCCGTCCTCCTCTAGGGAGGGTAGGGCATCTCAACGTAGTCTGGTAGTGTTGACGTCTAAAGACGGGACGCTGTGGGTTGCAATAATGCTTCAAAAGAGGGATAGTCTACTGGATCAAGAGGAAAAACTATTGATGTACATGCTGCACCTTGTATATAGTTCAAAAAAAGAAAAAAAAGAGAGAGAAAATGCAAAAACTCCAAAAAAATTAGACAGGTCCAAGTGAAAATAAAATACCTGTCGGAGTATGTATATTACCAAAGAAAATGCAGCTGGATGACTTGGCTACACTGGTCAGGCATCTCGGGATAGGTAGCTACACTGGCTACCGTCCATTCTTCTCTCTACCCCCTCCTCTTGAGCTGGTCGCACTTGAACTTAGAAGGGAATACCCCGCTCCTCCAGGAAAGAGTTACTGGACCGGGTAACTAGAGTTACCTTGTTAGAGGAGGTTGTTTCTGAGCCATTTCTGATGTGGAGACTTACATTTCACTTACACAGTACAAGTAAGAATCATAGTCATCAGAAATTTGCGTCTGAGGATTTGTTCTGACCTGACTATTGAGGCGTCTTGAATAGAAGACTTGTGGAACTTGAAGTCTGTTAGGTCTTAAGTTCAGATCCCAATGAGGTTCCGCCACACAATTAATCCAAAAGTTAAGTCAAGCTCCATTTTCAACTTTTGTTCATGACCTTGGTATGGAACCCAAAATCATTTCACCCTTGCATTTCATATTAGTTGCTCGGGACGAGCAAGGTTTAAGTATAGGGGGTTGATGAATCTGTGATTCATTACTCTTAAAGTTGAAAATAGAGCTTTGTCCCCGGGTATTTAGCTTCATATTTCCCTTTATCTTGCATAAATATCATCCATGCATCAATCCACAACATTCACATTTTGCATTTAATAAGAAGCCAATCCATGTGTAAAATCCACTTGTAAAATATCCACCTAGTTACTTGTATTTTATCCCCTCCAAAATAAAATAACACCTTCCTTATAGTGTGTACACCATTAATTAATAATATAGGGAAGAAGACCAGAGTCCCTCTCTTGTAAAATACCCAATAAAGCCCCAAACCCCCTGGACCTTAGAATGCCCATATCTCTCTCTTACAAATTCCGAATTAAGTCTACTCACATCCAGATGAATACACATCCAGAGACCTTTAAAATGAGACTAATTTCATTCAATTCGGAGCTCGTAGGCAAAACTTGGGTTTTTGGGCCTCCTTGTATACTATACATATGTATATTTGTATTCTTGTATTTTTGTATCATATTTGACCTCATCTCCATTTTTGGTCAACATGAAACTTGTAGATCTCATTGAGATCTACAACTTTCATGTTTTGAGTTTCCAAATTTGGCCTCCTTCTCCCTCTAATCTCATTTCTCCTTTCAGCCACTCACAGCTGGCCACAGGGCGCCCTCTGATTGCGCCACGCGGCCCACCCCCTTTGTCTGGTCCGCCCGCATTCCTGACCG
The DNA here is from genome assembly GCA_037367405.1 of Ottelia alismoides. Lineage (NCBI taxonomy): Eukaryota > Viridiplantae > Streptophyta > Magnoliopsida > Alismatales > Hydrocharitaceae > Ottelia > Ottelia alismoides. The sequence continues at coordinate 397,323 of JAZKJV010002215.1, read as the reverse complement.
TTGGATCTTAATCTAGATCCAACAGCCCAGTGAGATCCATGTATGCGCCTTATCCCCCACCGTCAGATCACTCCCTGGACCTCATCTGCACCGTCCGCTCACGCTTCGCCCAGAGTCCACCACGTGGCACTCTGAGCGCCATCTGATCTCGCTCTGGGAGTCTTGATCTACATCGTCCATCACCGCCTTCGCTCTCCATGATCTGATTGCAGATTAGATTCAATCTCGCCCATCCCTTCGCGCCGCATCCTCGGCACGCCACGTGGTGCGGTGCGAGCCCTCCGATGTCGCGCCCTCGATCAGATCGCAGCCGCTCGATAGCGCCCTGATCATGATCGTTGGATCGCGAGATCCAATGGTCGAGACATCATCATCAACCTTCACACGCTCCGCGCCCACGTTTTCCACCGTGTGCAAGGGGCCGCCCCCTTTCTATTTTGGGCTCCACTCCGATCACCTTCTCCGACCACCGACACCACCACGATGGAGCCCACCCTCATCTTCGCCACCCCCCTCGATCTCCATGACAACCCTCAACATCGCTCCACGACACCCACGAACACCACCTCCTCGCCATCCATGCCGTCACCTTCATCCTATAAATGAGTCACCTCCGGCCACTTTCACCCCCATCCGCCACCACGGAGAGTGACTCCGAGCTCCACACTTCAGATTGGTGATAGCAATTTGTCCTTAGGTCGAGCGACGACAGAGAACACCTCCGGCGAGATCCACGGTCGAACACCACCGTGTCGCAGCTCCTCCAGGTGCTGCACGAGCTCAGGCCCTCCTACCGGCCTTCGAGCGACGACCTGGAAGCTCCCTCTGAACTTCTGATCCCAGGTAGATCCCTCCATTTTTCCCCCGATCTTCTTCTTGTTTTTCCTTCTCCTTCTCCGATTTAATTCGCCATCCACAAGCATCTTCTCGCTCTGCCAACCATCCTCCGAGCTCCGCAAAGGAGCTCTGATCTTCGCACTACCATTTGATTCCTCCGACGAGGTACTTCAACTTCCACCGACGCCAGCTCCGCCACCTGGGCGGAGCTCGATCACCGGTCACCCTCACTGCTTCATAGGCATCACACTTCACTCTACAACACTCCACGGACACAATGAACGCTTCGGCTATCTTCTAACCCCCTTGCAGGTACTTCCATCTTGATTGGTCAGAGGCTCGCCGGAGCTGCATTCGAGCTCCTCTGCCACCGCACTCCAGAGTGTCTCATCCACTCCTGAGAACACCAGATGCTTCGCCATCCATCCACGAATCTCCCGAGCTACGCCAGAGCCTCCATCATCCTTCACCGACGACAGGAGGATGAGGCGGAGCTACCCCAGCTTCGCCGGAGCCCAGCCCTCTCCGTCGCAGGAGGCGGAGGGCCGTTGGGGACGACAACCAAGAGCCTTGGATCATCCTTGATACCACGGTCCAGATCCGTCCACGTCGCCCGATCCGAGCCTCCTCCCCGACCATTAGGCTCGGATCCCCAAAGCAACTCCGAGCCAGATCCGAACCTCCAGAGCCACCTGAGCCTCGCTCCGAGCCTCCGAAGACCACTGAGCCTGGGACCCCCACGTGATCTGCACGTGTGTCCTGGGTTATTTGCATCGAGGCCCTTGAAGGTTTTCAGAATTACATTTCAGTCCCTACCAGGCGACCCCACGTGAGGAGCACGTGTCCCGTGGAAAATTTGCATTCACCACCCCAACATTATAGGTAATTGCATATTGGTCCCTGACAGCATGTTTTATTTTTAGCAGTTTTAATTCCTGTAATTGCATTTACACCCCTGTCTTTGCATGCATATTTAGGTATTCATCTTAATTCATTTTTTAGTTTGGAAAATTGCATTGTGTAGCTGATATTGTCCTCTTCCATATGTGACACTTGGCATATTTTTGTAATATAAATGGATTTTTCTATTAATTAATTGGTTCAATATTGCTATATTTTGCCCATTTATGCCTCTTAATTAGTAGTAAATTCTCTGTGACTCCGAATATCCCCAAAAAATCACATTAGATCTAGGATAATTAGCTTTACCTTGCATAAAAATTTCATCTCAAGTACACGCATCCCGAGGCCCAAATAATTCATTTAGTGATTTCTTTAATTAATTTTTAATAAGTTCATTTCACATCAAAATTTAGGTTTGATAATTTTTCTGGATTCCTCACCTTCAGATCTATCTAGGATAATTTTTATTCTCAAAAATATTGTGATTTGATATTTATTAAATTTAATTTAGTCAAAATCACCTTGCATTCATTTTTAATTCACAGTAAATTTATTTAGTGTCATAAAATTCCAAAAAAAATTAGAGGACCTTAATTTCATTGCATTTCATCATCTGACTAAGTTTCATAATTTTTGGACTTGTTTTGACCATCTTTCTGACTTAACTTGTTAACTGGCCTGATTTTGCATGTATCTTGCATAAAAAACTGAAAAAGACCAAAAAATTATTCCCTAAAAATCAAACCTTGGACTTTGCTAAAAATCTACCTAAGGAGACAGCTGCCTCCCTGAGTTCGACCTTGGGCTTGCCCAAGTAAAAAAAATTATCGCTCGAGATTAACTTGCTTTAGTTAAAAGTGGTTTTTGATCTGCTCTCATTATCCGACTGCAAAGAATATTATAAATTAATTTGACCATTAATCTGCTTGAATTAACAAGGGTAGTGGGACGTATTTCAATATGTTGGGTGCTACAGACTAAGTAAAAATTATAAATATTTTATTTCTTCATTGCCTGCCTCCGTGGTTCCCAAGAATGTTGCTGAAGCTGATTTTGATCCTAGGTGGATTCGGGTTATGCATAAGGAGCTGGAGGATCTTGGAAGAAATTGTACGTGTGACATTGTGGATATCCCAGATGGAGTGCATTTGATTGGCTTGAAATGAGTTTACACCATAAAATACAAAGAAAATGGACAAACAGAAGGATATAAGTCTAGACTTGTTGCAAGGAGGTTCAATCAAAAATATGCCATAGATTATCTTGAGACTTTTGCTTCTATGGCAAAGATGAATACAGTATGTGTTGCTCTTTCTCTTGATATTCTCAAGGAATGGAAGATTCATCAAATGGAATATAGGAATGCATTTCTGAATGGAGATCTCTTAAAAATGTTTATATGCATTTACCTCCTGGTCGCGAGAAGTCAGGAAAATGATGCAAATTAAAGAAAGCATTATACAGACTGAAGCAATCTCCTAGAGCCTGGTTTGATAAGCTTAGATTGGTAATGATCATATTAGGTTATCATCAAGATAATGGTGATCACACTCTATTTATCAAGAGAAAAGAAAATATCTCTTCTTCTTATTTATGTTGATGACATGATTATCACAAGGGACGATAAGGAGGAGAGAACCTGTCTAAAAAGAGAGCTTGTTGTAGTCTTTGACTTGAAAGATCTTGGGAACCTTAAGTAGTTTCTTGGTACTAATTTGGCAAGGTCGAACGAAGGCCTTGTCCTTTGTCAAAGAAAATATGCTCTTGATTTATTGAAGGAAATTGGAAAGTTGAGATGCAAACCTACCCCTACATCTATTGAAGGAAGTCACATGTTGAGCATCAAGGATGGAAATTAGATTGATGATGGCATCAAAAGTTGTTACGAAAAACTTGTCCGTAAGTTGATTTATCTTACTCTGACTAGACATGACATTGCTTATGTTGTCAATGTGGAGAGTCAATTCATGCATGCACCAACTGATATCCACATGAAAGTTGTAGAGCATATCCTTTGCTATGTTAAAAAGATCTAGGAAAGGGGCTCATCTTTCCAAAGATGAAAATATTGAGATTGAAGGATACACCGATGCATATTGGGATGGATGCATTGATACAAGGAGATCTACAATAGATATTGCATATTTCTAGATGGAAATCAAGTGATTTGGAGAAGCAAGTGACAATATATATGTTCTAGGTCTAGTGTTGAAGCTGAATACATGGTCGTTGCTATGGGTGTTGCTGAGATGCTCTGAGTCAAGACTATTTTGACATATATTGGAATAATTTATGACTTGCCTATGAAGTTGTTCTGTGACAACAAAGCTGCAATAAATCTATCCAACAATCAGGTTCTACATGATTAAATCAAGCATGTTGAGATTGATCATCACTTATTAGAGAGAGGGAGGGAGAGAGAGAGAGAGAATTGACTTTAAGGAGTTTCTCCTGCCATATATAAAAACTGAAGATCAAGTGGTTGATGTCTTCACATGGGAGCTTTGCATGACTAACTTTGAGAAGAATGTGGGTATGTTGGGCATGTACAATCTCTATGCCAAACTTGAGGGGGAGTGTTGAGTTGCTTGTTTATTGGGTAAATGGATCATGGATGAGGATTTATTTGCCTTACTTTGGGAGCTATATGTGTAACTCACCCCACCTTGTTTTCAAATAAGAGAGAAAGAAAAGAAAGAAACCCTTGGTGCTCTAAGCAACAAGGACAATTCCCACCATGATTTTTCCATCCTCTAGTGGAGGGTTTACATGTAAATCATCGTCTATTTGTGTGTTTTATTTTCTACATGTATACACACCTTTGCCTCGCTTTCGATTCTTCACCCAAGTCTTGAGTGGGCAGCTGCTTTTTTCTGAGCTATTTGATTGGAAGTTGATGCATAGACAAGTTTGTTCTCACCATCTATTGCGTAGTTGGGTACATGTGATGACCATAGGCGACATTAAAGTGAAAGTATTGAAAATGGGAAGAGCACGGAGTTCAAATTCCTAAAATTCATGCATTATTTTCCATAGCAATTTTGAAAGTAATGATTTCTAACAATAATTTACTTCACATTTATTAGGATGGCTCATATTAAGATTTGATATCCAATGTCCCCACCCTTACCATCATCCTCATACATATATATTATAAACAACAAGGAATCTAAACATAGCCCACGATCTCCGATCAACCCAATGATTACACATTGCCAACATGGGCACAACAAAAGTAACAACAAGTGGTTGCATTACCATCTTTTGAAGCTCTGACCAACTTCTTAGAGCTGAAGTTGTATCTAACTTCGGTGATTGATGATGTCTACATCCATTTACAGCAAAAAAGACAACCTAAGAAGCAACAAAAATAACATAACTTATAGCAACAAAAATCTCAGACGGACGGGAATGAAGATCTTTGCGTGATCTTGAAGATCGTAACAAAGACTAGACCATTGACAAACATGTGATTGATTCATATCATGTAGCTCCTAGACAACATAATAGCTTCCATTGTTTCAAACCATCTTGGACACGATATAATGCATCAATGAGTCATATAAGTTGACGCACACACTGCAAACAAGCAAATAAAATTAAGGGAAGATTACATGCATTAAATAGTTAACATTACTCAACATTATCGTACTAATGCATTAAACCGTCAACATATTGTTCTATCACAAAAGAAGACTACAAAAGAAAATAAGTATGATATCAGGTTTAAGCAATGGTAACACTAACACGGACACACATATACTTATAACGTATACTCAAAAAGTGTTGGTGTCTCCTCAATATCCTCTAAAATATTAAAATTTTGCACAGATGGTGATATCTTTTTATCAACTTCCCTTCAATCCCTAAAAAATCACCACCAAAGGGTGTCAGTATTCATTTGGTCGTATGAAAATAAACAAATGAGAAGTATGAGTATAGCGAAAATAAATAAATATAAAGCAACAGAGCATTTATTAAAATTGATTACCAAAATAGCATCAGAAGAACACCATGGATCTCCATTGAGTATTGTGATCACCCCTTCACCTAAGTTAAAACATTTAAGACTTTTATTGTTGGGAATATCGATGGAGATAAAGCAAATAATAAATAGAAATTAGATATTGAGGATGCCCCACCATCATTTGATTGTGTCATGATAGAATCTTGAGTTGTTTGTAACCTTTTGACTTTCCTCTTAGGACTTGTAACATGGTTTTTTTTCATCCACTTTTCTTCGTTTTGCCTATATTGGGAGCACCTTTGCATGTTCTTGTATTATGTCCAAAGTTTTTACAAAACTTACACCTCGGGGAGATATGCTTATATGGGTTCGCTGCCTCATCATGTGGCTTTTTTTTCTTTGGCCAGCCACAAGCATTCAACCTTTGAGGGACAATCCAATAGTATCGTAACTTGTTTTTGGCCATTGGGTGGAGTCAAGAACATATATAATCATGTTTTGATAACATTACATGTAATTATTCTTCAAATAAAAAAGAGGGATCAACGTAGTACCATAAAGATAAGGGATAAAGAGATGAGCTGTAGAGGTAATGAGGCTTTGGTGACAGGGATCGGGTGTTGTAGATCCCATGAAGGGAATTGCTAACATATCATTCTGAAACCTCATTGCATGCATAAATGCAAGTTACACCATGAGGACATGGTATCCCAATCAAGTTCCATTCGCGGCATCCACGTGGATGCATTGCAAGATCAACTTCAAATGTTGCTCCTTTGTAGCCCACCTCAAATTTTTGGTTGCTCTCATACAATATTTCACGAGAGCTTGACCCTTTCTTGCGAAAATCAATCTTTGATGGAATGCCGGGGCAAATCACACCTTGGTAAAACGACATGGTGTTTCTTTCATTCTTGCATTTTCCTCATCCACAACTTCCTTATAAATTCAAGCAAACTAATGATGGATTTATCCCTTGCTGGCTGGATCATTTCCTTCCAAGACTTGCAAGGATTATTCAGTACCATATCACACTTAGAGAAAGGGTAGAACATTGAGACGACCACAACCTTGTGTCTTCATTTGTATGCCATTGGAATGCATCTTCAATGCTTGACTTTTTTTCATGTATCCTTCCTAGTTCACATTCAAATTGGTATGTCCAGAAAAGGTTCTTCATTGTTATAGTACCCTTGAATTTCTTTTTGAAATTTTTGTACAATTGTCTCGCACAAAAACAATGCTCAGGTCCTAAGAGAAATTCGCACAAGGCAATATATGGTATTGTAAAGTAAAGTTCATATTACTATCGTGTATACTGGTAAAGTAAAAATAAGAGTACCTTCTGTCAGTCAGAAATGAAAGTTTATTTCTTCTCTTCAACAGATCCAACACTTCTATTAGGAAAGCTAAAAACCAAGACCATGTGTCATGTGTCTCTTAATATGCGAAGTAATTGCAATTGGATACAATTGATTATTTCCACCTCGACCAATTGCATTCTAAAATTGCCCACCATAAGGACCTTTTAGATGGCAACTATCAAGACCAATGAATGGTTTATAACCTGATTGGTTTTAAGACAAACAAATGTGCATCTAAACCGTGATTTTCCTGAACCACATTACCAACAACATCTACCATCATCTTTGAGCATGATGTCTTGAAGTTTAAAATATTTGCATAGTCTCGAAGTCGTGTATATTCTCATGGTCCACGTCAATCATTGTCAAGACTAATTTCTTAGCACTAACTAGATGCTTTCATCTTTGAAATTGAGATCATATGTTCGCGATGAATAACATTCTGAATGGTAATAAGTTTGCATTCAGAATCGTCTCTAATAAAGTCAATGTATTTCTTTGTCAACCACTCCGAAGTCATGAGACGATTAGCAAATTGCCTTACATGTGTGAGATCACCATGGAAGCTCTTGGTCACTAAAATCTTCACATGAGTTTCCCATGAATTATACAACCTGTAAGAGTGATTTGGCTCCTTGCAAAGGACCAAAACCATCTCTTGACAATTCTTCACAAACTTCATCTCATGTCCAGATAAGATGTTGGCATGTCTAACAACATACTTGAGATGCTCCGTGATTATAAACCACAAACCAAGAGCAAGTGTAGGGTCTTAAATTTCATCATAATTGAATTCTTAGCATCCTGGATTACATACATCTTTTTCTATATCAGAACCATTAGGGTGTTCAAATCATCACTGTCAAGTAGTACTCTTCAACATCATTGAAATGTAACAGTAACATTATTTCCATCAAAATAAACTGGAATATATTTTAGCATTGCATCATCCTTATAAGGTGCTTCAGTAGCCTCATATGTTGAACTAATTAAGAATACAAAATCACTCTAATGGCAGGAGCAATCAGAATATTCACTATCAGAATCTAATGAACTTTGCACACCATCATTTCTATAGTTATCAACAATAATTTATGACACATTATCTGAAACTTCATTGGAATATATATATATATATATATATGGGTTAAATGGGGCTGCCCTCTGGAGGAGCTAACTTGGCTCCCCCGTCTCATTTTGCCTGATTTTTTTATTTTTTTTTGAAATTTCTTCCATGAAATTTCATCACTATATCCCTATATTATGTCATTAAAATTTCGTGTGAAACAGAGACTCCTACGGCCTCCATCCAGACATGCATTTTTTAATGGTAACAGAATTGCTAAAAATAATCCGTCTGGATGGAGGCCATAGGAGTCTCTATTTCGCACGAAATTTAATGACATAATATAGGGATATATTAACAAAAAACCACGGAAGAAAATTTCAAAAAAAAATAAAAATAATCGAGCCGACTGGGGCGGGGGAGCTAAGTTAGCTCCCCCATGAGGCAGCCCCATTTTACCCTATATATATGTGTGTGTGTGTCTATATATATATATATATATATATATATATATATATATATATATATATATATATATAGGGATTGGGGAGCCTACACCCATGTGTAGGTAACTTTCCTACACCCACCTCTTGTTACCCCATTTTTTTATATTTTTTTGAAATATATCTTTAGGGGATTTACATAGAATGTTAAATGAAATATGTGTTTCAAATTTCATGTAAAACAGACATTCCTCACAACTCCATCGGAAAGGGCTGATTTCAGCAAATCTGAGACCGTTAAAATTTGACTATCATGATGGATAAGTTAGGAGTCTCAGAATAAGTTGAAATTTGAATGACGACATGGTGATATATTGTGATCTAAATTCCCCAAGGAATTAATTCAAAAAAAATAAAAAATTGAGGAAAAAAGAGGTGGGTGTAGGAAAGTTACCTATACATGGGTGTAGGCTCCCTTTTCCCATATATATATATATATATATATATATATATATATATATATATATATATATATATATCAACTTCATTATGTTCCACTAAAAGAGTTATGATTTCTCTTTCTTTACATGTGGCAAACATTTCCATCAAAGAGTAATCAGTAGATAGAGAAATAAGTTTGGTTCTTGTGTATCATCACCACAACTTGCACTTTTCACTGTTGATGGCCAAATCTCTCAAAAATTATATCTCAAGGATAAACATTTTATCAACATTAATTTAGTCCACACAATCGATCGATTCATTTATGTAGATATTTCGAGCATGGTCAATCTTTCTTGAGTGACAGATCTCTAAATAAATAGCTTATCCATATCTAAAAATTTGAAAAGCATGCTATGAAAATGAATAACCAATCATTTACAACTATAATGGAACATTACTATTTGCCTAATAATTATCTGTGAAATACTAAATCTTAGTAGTGTACAGAGCATCTCATTTTATCTTTATAGAGCTTAAAAAAAGGATAACATAGGAAAACAACATAATGACATCCAGATTTGTAAATAAATTCAAACCAAAGTTCAACTCTAGTTGGAACCTAATGTCTTGTTCCTCAAATGTAAGCTCGCTACACTAACTGCTTATATGGAGAACATTCAACAACATAATGCAATCTAGATTTTTATTCCTTGGAAATAAAAAAGGTTCTTTCTAAACAATTAAAAGGGTATTAAATCAGACTGCATTAACTATATATATGGAGAAGATTCAACGATGTTGCTTGTACTTAATCTGTATTTTAAAAACATGCACATCGATATGTGTGCTTCTAGTTGCCATAGAGGGACATCCCTTGATCCAAATGTGGCCCAAGGAATGACAATGATGGCTTCAAAATAAGCATGGTACACAATATGATAGTATAAATTATTTGAGAGGAGAATAATAATTGTTTAAGACGGAGAAAACAAAATTTTGAGAGGAGAATAATCACTTTTTAAAAGGGGGAAAATAAAAGAGCATAAAACAAATGCAATAGAGGGAGAATAGTCTCTATTTGAGAGGACTAATGTCGCGACCCCAATTCCGGACCGTCGAATCCTCCCATAACCGGATCTGGTTACTCATCAATAATTTATTCAGAAATCACAACTAACATTCAGAAACATACTGTTAATAAAGTATATTCAGAAGAAAGTATTTCAACACTTTTCCATTCACAAAATAAAGTTCAGATGATACATTGTCCCACTATAACCATTTACATGTACATCAGCTTGAAAGGAAAATATACAAAAGATTACTAACTACCTTACAAAGTAAAGCTACTATGGCTGGTTGAATGTCTACTAAGGTCCTTGTGTTGGCTCACCGATACCTGTTGGGTTTTCCATAAACCATAGGATAAAAATTAGCGAATGCTAAGTAACGAAGAAGGGAAAAGCAAACAAATGGGTAATTTTTCAAAACTTGTTATCACGAAAAATTTTATTCCTTCTCATTAATTTAAGTCATATTCCTTTCTATTCCACGTTATGGATTAGTCCAGAGAATTATCTCACCACTATAAGGACTCCGAGGCTGTGGACACTTCGGGATTGGAGATTGCGTTGATCTTGGTAAGCTTATGCCGCCGCACGTCGCCTCAACCAATCCTCCAATACTACCCTGACAAATTTCTTTTATTTTATTAAACAGGATCTCAAACCCTCAGCTCGGAAAACATATGAGCACACCGTCCTCGAGGGCTCGGTTGCTTAAAACCTCAGGCTAACATTTAATCATATAATCTAACGGCTTTAAATACATATTATCGTGACCAAGCTGCTATTGAACCACCCGTGCCTCCACATGGCACGACCACATCTTCCGTCGTTCAACCCGAAGATATTGGCTCCCGGTACCACGCGTTGCAAAATATTCATTTCGTGCGCACTTACCATAATAGGGCAACCGTGTACCACCTAGGTAGGGAAATGCCAATACGTGTTCCTTCCGACAAACCTACAGGTTGCATGCCCGACCTGTAGTTCTACTCCCAGTCATCCTTAACATGACGTATGATCCTTTTCAGGATTCAACTCAAACCACATCAATTCCCATGATGTAATTCTTTCATTAAATCTTCGATTTACATAATCAGCAATACTTAGTATAGACTCACATATATATTATTAATATGCATATATACTCGTATTTATGCTTATTTTAACTCCCAAACCCTAACTTTCAAAGCCACCGTATCGATTTGATGCTTAAACCCTATTTTAGTGGGAATCACAAAGCAACTGTTCAGACTTTATCAAAAATAGCCAAAATTAGGGTTCTTTATAGCACAGAATATAAAATCAAGAATTTCAATAATCTCGTTTGAAAATCCAACAACAAAAGGAATGATTTCGTTACCTAATCGAGCTCTCTCTCGTGTATGCAAGGCTTTATCATTTTTTGTTTTTAGAAAGGATGTTTTAAGGCTCCTGAAAAGATCGAATTTTATTTTTGTATCAAAAACGCTAATAATATGTCAAGAACGCGAAGAACGAACGAAGAAACACGAAAAACGCAAAGAACACGAAGAACATATTTTCTCTTGAAATTTCAGCAGAGCTTCCCCTTATACGGGTGATATTTCTAGGAAAATTTCGGCAGAGTTTCCCCATATCGGGACATATTTCTCGGAATATTTCGGCAGAGTTTCCCCTTATATCGAGACATTATTAAAATAAAAATGAAAAGAGTTTCCTCTATAAAATCAATCGTAAGGAAAATAACAGCAAAAACTGAAAGAATATACTAAAAAAATAAGAGATGAAGAATCGGTAGACACCACGCATTTTAGGTGAGTGAATGTGTGACGAATCAAAGGGTTCACTGACGTGCATAGCCGCCCGCACCTAAGTAGGATATTACACAGATTTCTCCATCAAAATAACTGTAAAAGCATAATTGAAAGAATAAAAAAATAAGCGATGGAGAATCGGTAGACACCACACGTCTTAGATGAGTGAATGTGTGACGAATCACAGGGTTCACTAACGTGCATAGCCGCCCGCACCTAAGTAGGGTGTTACACAGATTTCTCCTCGAACCACAACAGAAAACGAATCGGAAAGAAAGATGAATCAAGAACAAAGCTTGCAAGAAAAGAGGATGAATTGAAATCCTAGCTTATGAAACAAACTAAGAGAGGATCATACCTTTCTCTTCCTCGTTCTCCCGGCAGCGCTTTGCTAGCGCTCCTCCCTCGCCTCCCACTCCTCCTCCCAACCTCTCGACCCTAGCCCTTAGGGTGGTGGTGGTAGTGGAAATCGTAGAGAATGAATGGGTAGGGGTCTATTTATAGGCTCCAGAAAACCACTAACCATAGTTAGAAAATCATGATTTAGACCTTAACCATGCTTTAGCAGCCTATGGTTTTGGCTCATGGTTTTGGCCAAAACCTATCCCAAACTTGGGGCTTAAGTTAGAACATTCCACATGATTCTAGATTCGCTAATGATGCTTAATTAACACTAATCGTGATTAATTTTTACTAATCGCAATTTATCTTTCGTATTTTACGCTTATCTTTTGCTAATTATTGATTAGTGTTACTAATGATCATTAGCGGTTTTCAACCCATCATTAGTTTCTTTAATAACACTTAATTAGTCTTAATGACAGTCATTATGAGTTAATGACTTCTTAACTCTCCTTACTTCTCTTTCTTCCGAAAATCATAACAAATCGAAACGAAGTCTGATTCACACGAAACAAATTCCGTTGGTTTTCTCTTGACAAGCCGGATCTTATTATATAGGATCTGAGATATGCCAAGTTCAAAGCTTTACAATTATAACAACCTTAAAGAAAGTCCCGTCCTCGAGACTAGAAATGCAGGCATAACAACCTTAAAAAGAATGAACGCCATTTCATTTATAAAGAAGATATACAATACATAGTGTTATTATTCAAACAAGTAGGGGTATTTATCTCTCATTTCCGCCTCAGGTTCCCATGTGACTTCTTCAAACTCTTGGTTCCGCCATAATACTTTAACTAGAGGCACCTCTTTGTTTCTCACCTTCTTGATATCCCTGTCAAGTATTTGCACCGGTAACTCTTGGTATGTCAAGTCTGGCTCAACATGTAAATCATCGTAACTTATCTTATGCTCTGGATTTTTAACGTACTTTCTCAGATTTGATACATGAAAAACATCATGTATTGCCGAAAGACGTGGAGGATGCGCAAGTCTATAGGCAACTTTTCCAATCTACTGAATAATTTCAAATAGACCCACGAACATGGGTGCTAACTTCCCATGCACACCAAACCTTTGAATTCCCTTCATAGGTGATACTTTGAGAAATACAAAGTCACCTGCCTCAAACTCAAGGTCTCTTTGCCTAGTATCACTATAGCTTTTCTGGCGACTTTGAGCAGTCAATAGTCTTTTCGAGCAAGCTCTACAGCTTCCCGTGTCTCTTGCAGTGTATCTGAATAATACAGGTTCTTTATCCTGACCTCTTGCCAACACAAAGGAGTAGTACACCTACGTCCATAAAATGCTTCAAATGGTGCCATGCCAATACTTATATGGTAGATGTTGTTGTATGTGAATTCTGCAAGAGGTAAATGTTTAATCCATGATCCCTTCCATTCTAAGGCACACGCTCGTAGCATATCCTCTAGTGTTAGAATCGTACGTTTGACTGACCATCTGTTTGTGGATGATATGATGTACTTAAGCATAGTTGTGTACCTAAAGCGTTCATGAAGTTCTCCTAATAGTGTGAGGTGAATCGTGAATCTTGATCAGAAACTACTTCCTTCGGAATACCATGGAGGCGAATCACATGTGTAATATATAACTCAGCAAGCTGGTCTGGAGTGAAAGATAAGCTTATCGGAATAAAGTGTGCTACCTTTTTCAGACGATCTATTATAACCCAGATACTATCTTTACTACCAGTCGTCTGAGGTAAGCCAGTAATGAAGTCCATGGAAATGCTTTCCCATTTCCATTCAGGTATAGGGAGTGGTTGCAGTAATCTTGGTAGCTTTTGGTGTGAAGCCTTTACCAGCTGGCAAGTGAAACGTGAATTCACAAACTCAGTAACATCTTTCTTCATTCCCGACCACCAAAAGTATGAATGAAGATCCTTATACATCTTTGTAATTCCTGGATGAATAGATAATCTTGAGCATGTGCGCTTCACGTAAGATGTCATTCCTTAGTTCAGGTGTGTTTGGTACACAAACTCTATGATGGTTATACAGTAACCCATCTTGTATGTGAAATCCCTCTATCTCATTCTTCTCAAGTTGTTGTCTTAAGTCTTTAAGGACCGGATCATCCTCCTGTCCTTTTTTTATTCTATCCCAGATCTCTGGTTTGTATCGGTGAGGAATAGTTATAGTATCGGCACTACTATCAAATGGTTTCCATTCACTTAACGTTGATAGTAAACCCCAGAAGTGGATAGCACTCACCAACCTAGGTGAATAAGTTCTTCTGCTAAGGGTATCTGCTACGACGTTCCCCTTACCAGGGTGGTAGGAGATAGTGCAATCATAGTCTTTAACCAACTCTAGCCACCGTCTCTGTCTCATATTGAGTTCCTTCTGATCAAATAGATATTTCAAGCTTTTATGATCAGTGAAGATTTCAAAAGTAATACCATAGAGGTAATGTCTCCATATCTTTAAAGCAAAAACTACAACAGCTAATTCAAGGTCATGTGTTGGGTAGTTCTTTTCATGTGTCCTGAGATGTCATGATGCATACGCAACTACCTTACCATGTTGCATAATAACTGCCCCAAGTCCTTCTTTAGACGCATCAGTGTACACTGTAAACCCTTCACTCCCAGAGGGTAGAGTAAGGATGGGTGCAGATGTTAGGCATTCTTTCAGTGTTTGGAAACTAATTTCATATGCATCTGACCATATGAATGGAACTTCCTTCTGGGTCAACCTAGTCATTGGCAATGCTATTCGTAAAAGTCCTTCACAAATCTTCTATAATATCCAGCTAATCCTAGAAAAGATCGTATTTCTGTTACAGTTTTCGGGCGTTCCCAACTCATCACCGCACTAATCTTTGTAGGACCAATTGATATACCTTCCCCAGAAATAACATGGCCTAAGAAAGATACTTCAGATAGCCAGAAGTCATATTTGTTATATTTAGCATAAAGTTTGTTCTTCCTTAGAGTTTCAAGTGCCTGTCTGAGATGATGTTCATGCAGATACTTATTCTTGGAGTAAATAAGCACATCATCAATAAAGACTACTACAAAGTGATATAAGAATTCCTTGAATGCTCTATTCCTGAGATTCATGAAAGCTGCTGGGGCATTTGTTAGTCCAAAAGGTATAACTAAGAATTCATAATGTCCATATCTAGTTCGAAAGGCTGTCTTGGGGATATCCGCATCTTTTATCTTCAACTGATGGTATCCATCTCTTAAGTCAATCTTGGACTACACTGTCGAACCCTGTAACTGGTCAAAGAGATCATCTATCCTTGACAGAGGATACTTGTTCTTTACGGTCTTCTTGTTTAGTTGTCTATAGTCAATGCACAACCGCATTGACCCATCCTTTTTCCTGACAAATAAGATAGGTGCTCCCCATGGTGAAGTACTAGGACGAACGAATCCTTTATCTAATAGTTCGTGCAACTGTGCCTTTAAAGTAGATATGTACTTGACATCATCATTGTATGTCTTTCCAATAAATTGGAACTCTATCGAGTTAGGAATGTGAAAAGTTACTGTCTTCCGGAAACAATCAAGGCATGCATGATTCCTTTCTAGCCAATCCATCCCAAGAATGAGATCAAAGTCATCCACTTCAATAAGTAATAAGGAAACATGTAACTGATATCCTGCTATCAGTACTACACAATCATCCAAGATTTCTCAGATTATAAACACTTGTCCTCCTGATCCCTTGATCAGATAGGATTTTTGTGCTTCTACTGGTAACTTACCCAAAGTGGGTACTAACCGTCGAGCAATAAATGAATGTGAAGCATCATAATCAAATAAGGCATGTACTGAAAAGCCATGAATAGTAACAATACCTCGTACGACCGTGCCTGAATTGTAGGCTTGTTCTTCAGTAATTGCATTGAGCTGGTCATTAGGAATAGGCAAGCTAGAACCCGCAACGCTTTGTGGTGTCTGTTGTGTAGGAGAAGTTCCTTGTGAGCCACGAACTCTACCATGTCTTCCTCCGCGTGTTGATCCATTGCTCGGGGTGGATGTTATACTGTTAATCGGAGTTGGTTTAAACCCTGAACCTCTCAACTGCGAACAGTCTTTCCTAATGTGACCTTCTTGATGACAGTGATAGCATGCACATGTTCCTGTCTGAGCAGAAGACCCAACCACAGAGGTACTAGTTCCTGGTGCTGAGTTACGGGGGTATAGTGGAGGTCTAGAGAAACCCACTCTTCCTGATAATTCCTGACCCAAGGTCTGTGGTGAGCTTATATTGGAACCGGCTGGATGATAGCGACGATCTCTACGGTTATAATGTGCCTTGCTTTTGGATGGTCCACCATTACAGTAGAAACTTCTTCTTTGGCGATTTCCATCCCTCTCCATCTCAATACGAGAGGCGATGTCCATTGCTTCATCGACGGTTGTAGCTCTAAAACCAGCAAGCTTTTCTCGTAGATCTCCCTGAAGACCGCTAACGAATTTGGAAAGACACTCTTGTGGTGAAGCTTCTAGAGCTGGTGAGTAACGTAGTAGCTCAGTAAAGTAGATATGATAATCTCGTACGGTCTTGGAACCCTGATTCAGAGAATCAAACTCTCTCCTCTTTAATTCTTCCCAATGAGAGGGACAGAAGTGAGCTCGGAACCTCTCTTCAAAGATATCCCATGAAATAGGATCTGCTAATTTCTTAGAAATTGCTCTCCATCATCGTCGTACGTAATCTGCTAGGGAGTAATCAGCAAAGTGCACTCAGGTGTCAACTAGTGCATGGATTATCCTCAACATCCTAGTAACGTCATCGAGCCATAACTCAGCCTCGGCAGGTTTCTCTACACCTTTGAATCGAGGATTTTTTTTCCTTTCGGTAATTATCTAGTAATGTTTGGTGTCTAAGAAGGACCTTCTCTATTGATCCTTCAGTCGGGGTAGGAGCAGACTCAGTTGAAGGATGGTAGCTACATTCTTCTCAGAAAGATAGATAGAACCTTCAATCCTAGCATCCGCAGGCTTAGATGCCTCGGGTCTCTCATCTTGTGCATTGAGCCTCTCCTCCAAGGCTTGTTGCCTTTGCCCCATGTCTTGGAGTATTGCCATCATAGCAGCTAATTGTCTAGACACGTCTTGGTCTGCCATGATCCTGGGATGAGTCAAGGTCAAAGGTCAGATCCTATATGTATTAGCATGATATACATAAGGGACAATAACTTGTGAATAGTTCAACAGTCATTTATTAAGATCAAAGGATCTTAATACAACCTTAGTTTTATGAATACCGCTCATAGTTGTTAATTACTAAATAAATTACTAGAGTAACCAAGCTCTGATACCAATCTGTCCCGACCCCAATTCTGGGCTATCGGATCCTCCCATAACCAAATCTGGTTACTCAGCAATAATTTATTCAGAAATCACAACTAACATTCAGAAACAGACTACTAATAAAGTATATTCAAAAGAAAGTATTTCAACACTTTTCCATTCATAAAATAAAGTTCAAATGATACGTTGTCCCACTATAACCATTTACGTGTACATCAACTTGAAAGGAAAATATACAAAAGATTACTAACTACCTTACAAAGTAAAGCTACTGTGGCTGGCTGGATGTCTACTAAGGTCTTTGCGTTGCTTCACCGATACCTGTTGGATTTTCCATAAATCATAGGATAAAAATTAGCGAATGCTAAGTAATGAAGAAGGGAAAGCAAACAAATGGGTAATTTTTCAAAACTTGTTATCACGAAAAATTTCATTCCTTCTCATTAATTTATGTCATATTCCTTTTTATTCCACGTCAGGGATTGATACAGGGAATTACCTCACCACTATAAGGACTCCGAGGCTGTGGACACTTCGGGATTGGAGATTGCTTTGATCTTGGTAAGCTTATGTCGCCGCACGTCGCCTCAACCAATCCTCCAATACTACCCTGACAATTTTCTTTTATTTTATTAACAGGGTCTCAAACCCTCAGCTCGGAAAACAAATGAGCACACCGTCCTCGAGGACTCGGTTGCTTAAAACCTCAGGCTAATATTTAATCATATAACCTAGCAACTTGAAATACATATTATCGTGACCAAGCTGCTATTGAACCACCCGTGCCTCCACATGGCACGACCACATCTTCCGTCGTTCAACCTGAAGATATTGGCTCCAGGTACCACGCATTGCAAACCATTCATTTCGTGCGCACTTATCATAACAGGGCAACCGTGTGCCACCTAGGTAGGGAAACCCAAATACGGGTTCCTTCCGACAAACCTACAGGTTGCATGCCCGACCTGTAGTTCTACTCCCAGTCATCCTTAACGTGACACATGATCCTTTTCAGGATTCAACTCAAACCACATCAATTCCTATGATGTAATTCTTTCGTTAAATTTTCGATTTGTATAATCAGCATTACTTAGTATAGACTCACATATATATTATTCATATGCATATATACTCGTATTTATGCTTATTTTAACTCCCAAACCCTAACTTTCAAAGCCACCGCATCGATTCGATGCTTAAACCTTATTTTAGTGGGAATCACAAAGCAACTGTTCAGACTTTATCAAAATAGCCAAAATTAGGGTTCTTTATAGCACATAACATAAAATCAAAAATTTCAATAATCTCGTTTCAAAACCCAACAACAAAAGGAAGGATTTCGTTACCTAATCGAGCTCTCTTTCGTGTATGCAAGGCTTTATCGTTTTCGTTTTTAGAAAAGATGTTTTAAGGCTCCTGAAAAGATCAAATTTTATTTTTGTATCAAGAACGCTAAGAATATGTCAAGAACGTGAAGAACGAATGAATAACATGAAGAACACGAAGAACACAGAGAACATATTTTCTCTTAAAATTTCAGCAGAGCTTCCCCTTATACGGGGTGATATTTCTAGAAAAATTTCAGCAGAGTTTCCCCTTATATCAGGACATATTTCTCGGAAAATTTCTGCAGAGTTTCCCCTTATATCGGTACATATTTCAAAATAAAAACGAAAAGAGTTTACTCTATAAAATCAATCGTAAGGAAAACAACAGCAAAATTGAAAGAATATACTAAAAAAACAAGAGATGAAGAATCGGTAGACACCACGCATCTTAGGTGAGTGAATGTGTGACGAATCACAGGGTTCACTAACGTGCATAGCCGCCCGCACCTAAGTAGGGTATTACACAGATTTCTCCATCAAAATAACTGTAAAAGCATAATTGAAAGAATAGAAACATAAGCGATGGAGAATCGGTAGACACCACACGTCTTAGATGAGTGAATGTGTGACGAATCACAGGGTTCACTAACGTGCATAGCCGCCCGTACCTAAGTAGGGTGTTACACAGATTTCTCCTCGAACCACAACAGTAAACGAATCGAAAAGAAAGATGAATCAAGAACAAAGCTTGGAAGAAAAGAGGATGAATTGAAATCCTAGCTTATGAAATAAACTAAGAGAGGATCATACATTTCTCCTCCTCGTTCTCCCGGTAGCGCTTCGCTAGCGCTCCTCCCTCGCCTCCCACTCCTCCTCTCGACCCTAGCCCTTGGGGTGGTGGTGGTAGTGGAAATCGTAGAGAATGAATGGGTAGGGGGTCTATTTATAGGCTCCAGAAAACCACTAACCATGGTTAGAATACCATGGTTTAGACCTTAACCATGGTTTAGCAGCCCATGGTTTTGGCTCATGTGGCCAAAACCTATCCCAAACTTGGGGCTTAAGTTGGAACATTCCAGATGATTCTAGATTCGCTAATGACGCTTAATTAACGCTAATCGTGATTAACTTTCACTAATCGCAATTTAACTTTTGCATTTTACGCTCTTCTTTTGCTAACTATTGATTAGTGTTGCTAATGATCATTAGTAGTTTTCAATGCATCATTAGTTTCTTTAATAACACTTAATTAGTCTTAATGGCAATCATTATGGGTTAATGACTTCTTAACACTCCTTACTTCTCTTTCTTCCGAAAATCATAACAAATCGAAACGAAGTCCGATTCATACGAAACAAATTCCGTTGGTTTTCTCTTGACGAGCTGGATATTATTATATAGGATTCGAGATATGCCAAGTTCAAGGCTTTACAACTAAAACCCATCTTTAAAGGATGAAGGGAAGCTCTCCGTACCTTACCTCCAGGCGAGAAAGCTCATTGACTCGAACCTCGATTGTAGCCCGTACACTTGCGTGCACTCTCTCTGCTAGACAATCCCTTCTGCCAGTCGAGCCCCTCTACCAGCTAATCCTTTATGCACACCCGACAATCAGGAAGAAGCCAAGGTATGGAACCCTAGCTCGGGAAGTTCGGGGAACATGTGAGGATGAGAGGGGGAGATTTAGGGGATTTGGGTTTATTTTACTAGGGTTTTTTCGTCCTCCCAGCAAAATACTTGACCACCATTATATGTTCACATTAGTAAAAGATCACATTATTACTAAAATACGGCATTAGGTACCGCATTGTTACTTTTAAAAGTTGAGGTGCCACATTGTAATTAGGTGTATAGTTTAGAGACTTTTGTGTAATTTACTCATTAAAAATATTCCTTGGATTTTAGTTTTCATTGTAAAGAGGTCATGAAACTTCCTAAATTATGAATAAGTCCTTGGAGTTTAGGAATTATAAAAAATAGCAGAAAAGTTGAAATTGTCTCAAAAAAATCTATAAACTCCTAAACATGTTTAAATATTATAATGCAAGTTAAACTACATTTCAAGGTTATGAAAAATAAAAGTAAAAATAAGTCTTAGATTAAGTCAATAAGATCAAAAGTGCAACCAAAAACATAATAAAAATTCATGGAATGGCCACGAGTCCCAGTGTTCCACCCCTAGGTCCCAATGTCACACCTTCAAACTTGCTACTTTACATTATAGTCCATCTCTAGGCTTTTCTATTATATTTTTATCAAAATTCTTTGGAAATCATATCTTCACATAACGATACTTTAAACCACTTTTTAGATCTTCGTTTATCACGTTTCAATGAGGAATTATCCTTGTGCTTTTCTCTTCTTGTTTTTGGTGATTTCTATAATGAGGACACTTCCTGCATTATTATAAAGATAGAATACGAGGGTTTAACGAAATAAAATAAAGCCACCATAATCGACTCGTAATGACTTATTAGTCCTTAATATGAGTCAATTTATTTAGGCTAGATTAAGCAATTAAATCAGTTAATTCATATATTATTTAGCTCATGTAACATGCAAATCATATATGTGATATATTCTAACATTCTCTCCATTAGTTTATATGATGCTTGATGATAAAAAATAACTTAAGCAGGCCTTTACACGAGTTTATTGGATTGTCAATGAATTGCGTACTCAATTAAACTAAATTAAAATGATCATGGCAATCTCACATGACATAACTTGACACAATCTATTCCATATATCAAGCGTCATTTCAATCCAACCATCTTTAATTTAGAAGAATAATATCTCCTTCTCTAATTTTATTTCAACAAATCATCCACTAAATTGCATGTGAGATATAATAAGGAAAACTTATTCAAAAATATAAAATAACTCAAATAAAATTGTCATAATTATAATGAACACTATGCATAATGTACTAGTCAAGCATCCATAACAATAATTTCTTTTAAATTCTCATTCTAATAACCTGCTCATTAAAATATGGGCACTAAAAAAAGTATTTTCCCACAGTAACTAGAGTCGAGTACATGGATTCTTTACCTCTACTAAGATCTATTTTAGGCCATTCTTGAACTTAGATCTAAGTATTTAAGATCCATTTGGATAGTTTCCTTCCAACACTTCGTGGGCCTTCTTTACAGCCTTCTTTATCATTTCTTATCCAGCTCAACATCCTAAATTTTGCATCTTCTAACCGATGCATCAACATAGCTCCTTTACAAGTAGCCAAACTACCTTAAGTGATTCTCTCTCATCTATCCTCAATCAGAGTTGCACAAACTTTCCTTATGATCACATCTTCTCGAATTCGATCTTTCCATATATGACCATACATCTAATGTAGCATTTTTATTTCTGCTACTATCATTCTATGCACATGCCTATGATTCACGGGCCAACATTTAGATCTATCGAACATAACATGTCTTACGAATGCTTTGTATTACTTCCCTTTGATTTTAAAATGAGTTTTCTTATCACATATAATAGTAGAGGGTCCTCTCCACTTTAGCCAACCTGCATATATTCTAGAGTAATGTCTGAAGGATATGGAGAATCCTCAAGCGCATCACGGAAGCTTGATGATCGCATCTCATGTGATCGGGGCGACTAGTCGCACTAGTCGCAAGGTGCAGCAGAATTTAAAAATTTTAAATTATATGATGAAACCACATGATCACAAGAACATTTCTTGGATCGTTTAATCTAACCAAAAATTATTAGAAATAACTCTCGAAGCATAGTTATGATCACGAGATCTCTAAAGCAAGAGATCCTCCTAGCTCAAGTCCGATCTACAAAGATAGCACTTGCGGGCCCGATGATGAGACGCGAGCCTCCCGCAATCCTTGATGAAGTTCCAAGCCTTGAACCTCCTGATTTCGTCCAATGAAATCTGACGTCTCCCTTTAGAGAAAGCAGCTCTAAAAAAGATGGAGATCCTCAAGCAATCGATGCGAAGGCGAGAAGCTATCTCTCAATGCACAAGGTGGACGGCCACCTTAGAGAGAGAGAGAGAGGGACGACGAGAATGAGAGAGAGAGAGAGAAGGAGAGACGTGCTCTATCATCTATCTTCACAAAGGGCTAGGGATTCCCTCCTTATATATTAGTTTGGGATCCAATGGATCTCAATCCATGGCATACATAGAATCAACGGCTGTATTAATCTATGTATCAAGCAACGACCATGATGATTATTGGTAAAAAACAACAGCAATAATTTATATCAAATCAAATATATGTTGCATTATCATCAACATAATTTAATTTAACACAAATCAATTATCAAGAGATAACAAGATAACAGAAAGGAGGACAATAAATCACCCCCTAAAATTAGGGGGCGTCACCTATGACTAGGTCATTGGTGACGCCACCTCGTTTTGGTGGTGATTATCTCCTCTTTATTTTTATCCTATTATTTCTTAATAAATTGCAATAACTTTTATTGCAAAAATATCCACCAAATTAATTCCAAATTAATTAATGAATATTTCAATCATGCCATTGAAAAAAATGTGAATCATATTCACAACCCAAACTAAATTGTAAATTACATTTTCAATTAACTGCTTACTGAGAATCCAATTCACATTAACAATTAACAAATGCTATTTACAAAGCTTCTCTCTTTCTAATATATTATAAATCACATTTATAATATACACACAGATATTATGGATAGCACTATCCATGATTTGCTTTTCCTTGATAATTAAATCTCATTTAATTATCTTGGATAATCATTCTCATAATATGAATCTCATTCATATTATACTTGATAATTAAATCTCATTTAATCATCAAGACCTTCTTACTTGGATACAAAATTCATCATAGAAATTATTCCTGAACTCCTTCAAGAATAATGTGCTTTCTCCGTCGATACTTGGAGATAAGGATAGGGTGATCATATTGTTCCACGTATAGTGACTTGAATGTTGAAATCTCATCTCAAATCCAGATCTCACGGACCTCCCATAGATGCTTGATTAAATTAAGTCTGTATACTTAATCTTCTCATTGCATCTGAATCTCATTCAGATCAATGTCCAACACTTGGATTAAGATCAAGTTACTTCTCTACTGAGAGGAGTCATTAAAATCCAGACCTGTTTCATCACTCCCTCGGACTGGAAGCGTCATGGTTATACAATCGTTTATGATCACATCACCCTCAGGTATTCCCAATACCCGTACATCCTGCATACTGGAAGACCTATGATCAACCTGAAGATGAAGATCAATTTTACACTGTCTTCTTCAGGGTTTAATCACCAAGTTTCTCAATCTTGGTCATTGGGAATCGGTATCGATCATATGCTTTCTCAAAGCATATATCATACCTTCAAATTCTTGTCATGCTTCCAAAGCACGACGACCATGCATGGAATCTGATCGTCCCAATACCTCATGAGTGAGCCCATGTCTTCCAGTTCATAAGTGAACCTGTATGATCCCTTTGAGAGACTGTATTACTCATATGCCTTTACATGCACACCAGCTCGCCGGTGTATAGACCTTGGTTAGGTCATCAACCTATCGGTCTGCCAAATGTACACACTCAGACATATAGTAACACATCTGTCTTTGATTAGAGGATGTGTGCCTATGTTGTGATAGCATTCAACATAGGACTTAGGTTATCTCGATCTCGCTAAGTCAACCCTTTGACATAACTAATTTGACACCTCCGAATCACTATTCCCATGCAGAGGACCTACATTAAGAGGTTGGTTAGATATCAACCTTTGTGAGAAAGGATTGCCATCTCCTACTCAGGCTGGAGATCATCTCTTAATAATCATTTGACGGTGCTTGATGAGTCCTCTATCTAACTCATTAGATATTCATCCAAACACCAGCCTCTATGATTCATTTAATGAATCAATAGCTATATGATTATAAATACGGCCATGGTATATAACCCTAATTGTACAGAGGGACCTTATAGTGCATTCATTCATTTAATCTCAGAAAGGGAGTGAAACAATCAATAACATTTATTAATAAAAAATATTTATTACAATAATATTTATTGTAAGAATGGTTCGCCTTGGGTTCACATGGCTAACAATCTCCCACTAGCCCTCAGAACCATTCAGGAACAGTCCTTAAACCCATACTCATAACATGCTGGTCGAAAACCTTTTGCGTCAGAGTTTTGATAAGAGGATCAGCAACGTTGTCGGCAGAGGACACCTTGGTGATGATGATATCATCATGCTCTTGAATCTCCCGAATGATGTGGTATTTCCTTTCCACGTGCTTGCTCTTTTGATGCCATCTGGGTTCCTTTGCCCGGGCAATGGCTCCCATGGTATTGCAGAGTAACGGGATGGGAGTATCAGAGGAAACTACGCCAAGCTCCAAGATGAACTTGTGCAACCACACCGCCTCCTTTGTAGCATCCGATGCGGCAATATATTCGGCTTCTGTTGTTGAATACGCCGTAGTGTCCTGTTTCTTGCTTCTCCAGCTCATAACACCACCGTTCAACAGGAATACAAACCCTGATGTCGACTTTCGATCATCAATATCCGACTGGAAGTCTGAATCTGTATATCCCAAGACTTGGAGATCACCATCTCCATAGACCAAGATGTAATCTTGCATCTGTCTTAGATATTTGAATATGTTCTTCACTGCATTCCAGTGTTGTTCTCCATAGCAGGATTGGTAATGACTTACCACTCCCACTGCATGGCAGATGTCTGGCCTAGTACACATCATGTCATACATTAAGCTTCCTACAGCTGATGCATAGGGGCATCCAGCCATGGCCTTCTTTTCCTCAACACTTTGAGGAGCCATCCCTTTAGACAGATGGATATCGTGTCTTAAGTGGAGGAATCCTTTCTTGTAACTATCCATACGGAATCATTTAAGAATCTTCTTAATGTATCCATGTTGTGACAATCCCAACATCCTCTTTTATCGATTTCTGAACAGCTTCGGGCCTAAGATGTAAGAGGCTTCTCCAAGATCTTTCATCTCGAAGGTATGAGATAGCCAAATCTTCACACTGGTCATCATTCATGTATCATTCCCAATGATAAGGATATCATCTACATAAAGCACGATGAACACAATGGCGCTCCCACTAAGTTT
The DNA here is from genome assembly GCA_037367405.1 of Ottelia alismoides. Lineage (NCBI taxonomy): Eukaryota > Viridiplantae > Streptophyta > Magnoliopsida > Alismatales > Hydrocharitaceae > Ottelia > Ottelia alismoides. Next base: position 371,289 of record JAZKJV010002215.1, on the reverse strand, counting down.
CTTGTACACACAAGGTTCATCAGGATTATGCACAAAATCATAACTCTTTATGGTTTCGTCAAATCTGATGTTCCAACTACGAGAAGCTTGTTTGAGCCAATAGAAGGATTTCTTTAGCTTGCATACTTTTCCATCCTCAAATATGAAGCCCTGGGGCTGCTCCATATAGATATCCTCCTCGAGGTATCCTTTGAGGAAGGTTGTCTTGACATCCATCTGCCAGATGTCGTAGTCACGAGATACAGCTATAGCTAGCAATGTCCTGATGGACTTAAGCATATCCACATAAGAGAACGTCTCATCGTAGTCGATGCCTTCTCTCTATGTGTAGCCCTTGGCTACGAGCCGTGCCTTGAAAGTCTCTACTTTCCCATCAGGTACCCTTTTTCTCTTGAAGATCCATTTACACACAATGAGTTTCACCCCTTTAGGTGGATCCTCTAGGGTCCATACACCATTCTTATGCATGGAGTCAATCTCTGACTTCAGTGCTAGCATCCATCTATCCATGTCATGATTCGCGAGTGCTTCATCAAATTAAGTAGGATCATTATCAGTCTCACTTGACACATGGAATCCATAACTTTCAGGTGGTACAACCACCCTCGAACTCCTTCGAAGAGGTATGGGTGTTCCATCTTCATTTATCTCCTTAGTTTCTGGTTCAGGAACCTCAGAATCCTCAGGGAATTCAATGAGTTCCTCTACTTCATTTCTATCTTGACCTTTAAGGAAATCATCCTCCAGAAGTTTTACATCTCTAGAGACAAAAACCTTTTAGGTCTTAGGATCATAAAGTTGATATCCAATACCATCTTTAGCGTACCCAATGAAGTAACACTCACAAGTGCGAGATTCTAGCTTACTTGCGTCCACATTCTTCGCATGGACCAATCAACCCCAAACCCTCAAGTGTCTAACACTAGGTTTGTTTCCATACCAGAGCTCGTGAGGAGTCTTGGGTACAGATTTACTAGAAATCTTATTCAGGATATATATTGCAGTCTCTACTGCATATCCCCAGAAACTAAGAGGTAAACGTGCTTTGCTCATCATTGAACGGACCATGTCCATGATGGTCATGTTGCGTCTTTCAGCAACACCATTAAGTTGGGGAGTTCCAAGGGGAGTGAGATTGGAGACAATTCCACTCTCTTTAAGGAATCCCTTGAATTTATCTGAGAGGTACTCGCCACCTCGGTCAGATCGAATCCGTTTAATCTTCCTATCTGTTTCGTTCTCAACCAAAGCCTTAAACTCTTTGAACTTTTCAAAGGTTTCAGATTTATAATGCAGTAGGAAGATAAACCCGTATCGTGAATGATCATCAATAAACGTCAAATAATATCTATATCCATTTCGAGTCGTGATACTGAAGGGACCACATACATCAGTATGTATTAGGTCAAGAATACCTTCGCATCTCGTAACCTTGTTACGGAAAGGCATCCTAGTCATTTTACCTCGAATGCAATGTTCACAGGTAGGTAAAGATTGAACCTGTAGAAAAACTAAAGGTCTGTCCTTTATCAATCTATTGATCCTATCAACAGATAAATGATCAAGCCTTTGATGCCAAATCATATTCGAATGATTTCCATTCTCCCTAGATCTTTCAGGGTTTTTATTAGTGGTAGTGACATTCATGACACATTCATCAATGCACAATTCATAGAGTCCATCAGAGGTCAAAACACCATCCGCAATAAATTTATCATATTGATTAATGAATAACTTATTACAGAAAAGGAAGGAATATCCATGTCTAACAAGCTTAGATTCAGATATCAAATTCCTCCTGACTTCAGGTACATAAAGACACTCTTTAAGTACTAAGACTCTACCACTAGATAACGATAGTTGGCAGGTTCCAATGACGACTGCTGCAATGCGTGCATCAGATCCCATCTGGATGACTATCTCCCCTTGCTCCAGATTCTAGTTTCCTGAAACAAATGCAACGAATTGCATACATGAACAGAAGCACCATAATCTACAACCCAACTTCCTTCTCGTCCAACGAGAAAGCTAGTTTCAATGATGAAAGTAGATTTCATACCTGCTGGAGCTTTACCTTTGTCAGCAGACTTTAGGTATTCAGGGCAGTTACGCTGCCAGTGCCCCGGCTTCTTACAGTAGTGAAAAACATCGGTCTTCTTCAATGTCATCAGTGTGGAAGAACTAGAAGATGAACCAACTCCTTGATTCTTCTTCTTTCTCTTCTGGGATGGGCCCTTCCGAGAACCTTACTTCCGACCGTGCTTTCCTTTTGTTTGTGCAACCATTGCACTGGCAGAGGGGCCGTCCTTCTTCATTATGTCTTCTGCAGACTTTAATGCAGCTAACAACCCAGTGTTAGTGAAATCACCTTTGCTCATGTGATATGACACGACAAAGTTGTTGAAAGACTTAGGGAGCGACAGGAGAATGAAATCAGCTTGCATATCAGAATCCATGTAAGCTCCCAGGGTTTCTAATTCAGATAGGTACCCAAACACTTTGAGTACGTGTTCTCTGACAGAGGTCCCTTCCTGCATCTTGCAGCGAATAAGCTCTTTCATCACATTATAACGCTGTGTGCGGTTTATGTCACCGAACATTTCCTTCAGATTCAGCATGAGTTCTGGGCAGTGGTTCATTTTCACATGCTACTTCTGAAGCACATTGGACAATGAAGCAAGAATATAACACCTTGCCAAGTTATGATCTTCATCATATTTCTCATTAAAAGTTTTATCTTCTGGAGTCTGAGGGTTTGCAATCTTGTCCTTGGTTAGAACATATGAGATGCGCTCTGCAGATAGGACAAGGTCTAAATTTCGAATCCAATCCGAATAATTTGGTCCGATCAACTTATTGACCTCCAGAAGCCTGCTCAGTGGGTTCATGGACTTCATTTTCTGAAATTAAGAATGCACTATATTAAAACATATAATTATATATTCATATTTAAAACATTTGATTAAGGCATTTTAAATCATATTTTTTATCTTGGTATGTCAACTTTGAAAGATTATTCCCTTATTGTCTCTCAAAGTAAGAGATATACTTATCGCTATATCTCAAGCAAGATCTGGGATCTCCTCTCTATCTTTATCACATCCCAATAATTTGAGAACTTGTGACTCGAATAAAGAGAAGTAGGAACACATTCCGCCTTGCAAGTCCAACTTGCATTTCCCAATTCGGTCTTTAACACCTGGGCCCACCACCCCTAAGATGATGTTGACCCGTCGTTAATTGAACCAACTGTCAACATGCTTAATACTCGCTATACGCAATCCAACATCGCCCCAATAATATGAGGACTCGATATTGGGGTCACTACGTATACAGCCTTACTCTTTCGAGAAGCAAAGAACCCGATCCAAATAATTGTTTATAGGAAATGTCACTTCGGACATGCGTCTCCTATATACAACTTTTAGCGACAAAATTCTTTGCCTTGACGGGAGATCATGGATGTCACTTATGTGATTCTCCACCTCATATTCAAATTGTAAATAATTAATTATCGTGAATCATATTCACATAATTAATTCTTCCAAGGGAAATACACATCTATTCATAATAGAGTGCTTTTAATAGGATATAATTAATTTAATCACATTAAATTAATTATCAATCCATTTTTCAATCAACAAACTTGATTATTACTTGAATAGTAGGTATAATCTCAAAGTACATATTATTCGAATTTTAATAATTAGAAAAAACACTTTGATTTCTCCAGCATTATCGAGTCCCTACCCGCTATCATGGTCAGTACCGACGAGAGTGGGACGGACCACATACGTTGCAACCCGCTACCCCAATGCTCTCCGACTAGACACCATATCCACCTCAGGAAAGGATAATGCCAGATAGATCATCATGTACTTTGAGATGCTCATCGGTCTTTCAACCGAAATTATACCATATAATATACATCAAAACAATTTTTGATTATATTATAAGGATATTTTCTAAACAAATCCCCAATCCTATTCAAGCAAGAGGGTTTTGCATGTAAAAGTTATCCTACAACTATTGTAGGATAAACTAGGGTTTTGTATTCAAACAATGTTTGTTGATGATTTCATATCAATGTCATTCTAGGAAACGATTATCATCTTTGAATATTTCACAAATACTTATCAATAATCATTTCAGAAAATTAACAATTAATTTTCATCCATTTATTTGAATGACTATCAAAAGGTTCATGATGAAGTTTGTCCATTTCTAGCAGTGACCCCTACTCACTGAAATTAACTTATCTTAATCAATTTAAATCTAAAATTCACAAAATCAATTTCTTAAGATTGCCAATTTTATTTATGACAGAAATCAATGATATTTCACGCATTTCAAGGCGCATCAAAATAGTAATTAACTCATTAATCACGTTCAGATTTGTTGTTCCCGCAACAGTGAATACATGCTTATTCAAAAGACCATATCTTGAGCAAATGAAATCCAAATTACATAAACTCAGATCCTATGATTTCCTTATTTAATAGGGAAAAAAATCCAATTGAATATTTTGTGTTAAACAATTTAAACAGTGCCTAAAAAATCCAATTAAACAAAGGTGCAAAAATTAAAATGCGACAAAACTTTCGCAACCCTTTCAAACCCAAGTCGTCCTAGGTTCGCGGATCGCATCCAAAATCTTTTCCGACCTAAGGCTCTGATACCACTTAAATTATATGGAGAATCCTCAAGCGCATCACGGAAGCATGATGATCGCATCTCATGCGATCGGGGCGACTAGTCGCACTAGTCGCAAGGTGCAACGGAATTTAAAATTTTAAATCATATGATGAAACCACATGTTCACAAGAACATTTCTTGGATCATTTCATCTAACCAAAAAGTATTAGAAATACCTCTCGAAGCGTGGTTGTGATCATGAGATCTCTAAAGCAAGAGATCCTCCTGGCTCAAGTCCGATCTACGAAGACAACACTTGCGGGCGCGATGATGAGACGCGAGCCTCCCGCAATCCTTGATGAAGTTCCAAGCCTCGAAACTCCTGATTTCATCCAACGAAATCCGACGTCTCCTTCTAGATCAAGCAGCCCTAAAAAATATGGAGATCCTCAAGCAGTCGATGCGAAGGCGAGAAGCTATCTCTCAATGCACAAGGTGGACGGCCACCTTAGAGAGAGAGAGGGACGACGAGAATGAGAGAGAGAGAAGGAGAGACGCGCTCTATCATCTATCTTCACAAAGGGCTAGGGATGCCCTCCTTATATATTAGTTTGGGATCCAATGGATCTCAATCTATGGCATACATAGAATCAACGGCTAGATTGATCTATGTATCAAGCAACGACCATGATGATTGTTGGTCGAAAAAATAACAACATTAATTTATATCAAATCAAATATATGTTGAATTATCATCAACATAATTTAATTTAACATAAATCAATTATCAAGAGATAACAAGATAATAAAAAAGAGGACTATAAATCACCCCCTAAAATTAGGGGGCGTCACCTATGACTAGGTCATTGGTGACGCCACCTCATTTTGGTGGTCATTAACTCCTCTTTATTTTTATCCTATTATTTCTTAATAAATTGCAATAACTTTTTTGCAAAAATATCCACCAATTAATTCCAAATTAATTAGTGAATATTTCAATCTTGCCATTGAAAAAAATGTGAATCATATTCACAACCCAAACTAAATTGTAAATTACATTTCCAATTAACAGCTTAATGTGAATCCAATTCACATTAACAATTAACAAATGCTATTTACAAAGCTTCTCTCTTTCTAATATATTATAAATCCCATTTATAATATACATACAGATATTATGGATAGCACTATCCACGATCTGCTTTTCCTTGATAATTAAATCTCATTTAATTATCTTGGATAATTATTCTCAGAATATGAATCTCATTCATATTATACTTGATAATTAAATCTCATTTAATCATCAATACCTTCTTGCTTGGATACAAAATTCATCATAGGAATTATTCCTGAATTCCTTCAAGAATAATGTGCTTTCTTCGCAGATACTTGGAGATAAGGACAGGATGATCGTATTGTTCCACGTAAAGTGACTTGGATGTTGAGATCTCATCTCAAATCCAGATCTCACGAGCCTCCCATAGATGCTTGATTAAGTCAAGTCCGTATACTTAATCTTCTTATTGCATATGAATCTCATTCAAATCAATGTCCAACACTTGGACTAAGATCAAGTTACTTCTCTACTGAGAGGAGTCAATAAAATCCAGACCTGTTTCATCACTCCCTCGGACTGGAAGTGTCATGGTCATACAATCGTTTATGATCACATCACCCTCAGGTATTCCCAATACCTGCACATCCTGCATACTGGAAGACCCATGATCAACCTGAAGATGAAGATCAATTTTACATTGTCTTCTTCAGGGTTTAATCACCAAGTTTCTCAATCTTGGTCATTGGGAATCGGTATCGATCATATGCTTTCCTAAAGCATATATCATACCTTCAAATTATTGTCATACTTCCAAAGCACGATGACCATACATGGAATTTGATTGGTCCCAATACCTCATGAGTGAGCTCATGTCTTCCGGTTCATAAGTGAACCTGTATGATCCCTTTGAGAGATCGTATTACTCATATGCCTTTACATGCACACCAGCTCGTCGGTTTATAGACATTGGATAGGTCATCAACCTATTGGTCTGCCAAATGTACACACTCAGACATATAGTAACACATCTGTCTCCGGTCAGAGGATGCGTGCCTATGCTGTGACAACATTCAACATAGGACTTAGGTTATCTCGATCTCGCTAAGTCAACCCTTTGACATAACTAATCTGACACCTCCGAATCACTATTCCCATGCAAAGGACCTGCATCAAGAGGTCGGTCAGATATCAACCTTTGTGGAAGGATTGCCATCTCCTACTCAGGCTGGAGATCATCTCTTAATAATCATTTGACGGTGCTTGATGAATCCTCTATCTAACTCATTAGATATTCATCCAAACACTAGCCTCTATGATTCATTTAATGAATCAATAGCTATATGATTATCAATACGGCCTATAGAGGGACCTTATAGTGCATTCATTCATTTAATTTCAGAAAGGGAGTGAAACAATCAATAACATTTATTGATAAAACATATTTGTTACAATAACATTTATTGTAAGAATGATTTGCCTCGGGCTCACATGGCTAACAATGTCTCCATCAATTTCCCCATCATGTTGCAAAATAGATCCTAAGTTACCAAAAGAATCTTTCTTTTGAATGTTATCTTTTCCAACTTTCACATTGATTCCTTCACCATGACTTTCATCAAATGTGCACTCTATATATTTAGTCTTATCCATGATTATACGAAACTATTTAATCTCTAAGACATGTCTTCAAACCTCAAGCTTCTCATAATCTCCAGTCTCATCGATCAATACAATATCATCGGCGAACCACATACACCGATGTAAAATTTTCACTCGTAGAGTACTCCACATAATTTGAGAATAATACATATGCGACATTATCTCAAAATAGTCTTAATGGATTGGAAATATTGTCCATCATTTTCAAATCTACGTACAAAATTCCACATCCACAACCCATATGAAAGAGCCTCTATTGATGGGCTCTCTGGAATCATCTTCACGAAGGGCTCTCTGGAATCATCTTCAAGATATGAAGGCAGATATTGTCAATGACAGATATTGTCTAGATCCTCTATTGAAAGAGCCTCCACGAAGGGCTCTCTGGAATCATCTTCAGGATATGAAGGCAGATATTGATGGGCCTTGGATGGTCATTGGTAATTTTAATGTTGTCCGCTTTTATGATGAGAAGATCGACGGTCGCCCCCCCCAAGGGGTCCCCTCAACGATTTCAATTCGTGCATCGAGAATTGCGGTCTGTCGGACTTAGAATCTACTGGGATTCAGTGGTCGTGGAATAACTCATCTGTGGGGCCGCTTAGAATTGTTGCAAGACTCGATCGTGCTCTTGTCAATGATAATTTCCTTTTGAAAATGCCTCTCGCCAAGATTTGCTACTCCCTGCTTCCTTCTTCGGACCACCTTCTGCTTACTGTGGCCCTTTGCGCCAGAATTAAAAAATGAAGTCCATTCCGGTTCTTTGATTACTGGATTGGCAATGATGGATATCAGGAAGTTGTTAAACGTGGTTGTGATTGCCCTGTGAATGGGAACCCCCTTTATCGCCTCACGCGTAGACTTAAGAACATTAAGTATGCTCTTAAAGATTGGGCCTCCAATGAGGCAAATGTATTCACCGAAGCTAAGAGAGCGGAGGACTTCCTCAAAGTCATTTCTTCGGCCCTGCAGTTGGAGCTGCTCGACCCCACTCTCGCGCGGTCGGATGAGGACGTGAAAAGATACATTAACCTGCTGAACTCTGACCTCGAAACTGCGTGGAAACAAAAAAAGTAGAGCGGAATGGCTGAACCTTGGGGATCGTAATACGAAGTTCTTCCATCTCTCGGCTAATGCCAGAGCATCGAATAACTCCATTTGCTGGCTTCTAGATGATCGTGGTTGCGTCATTGATTGCCCCTCCTCAATGGTCAGTGTTGCTACCACTCACTTCTCTAATCTTCTCGCCCCTCCGTCCCCTCGGCCTCCCCTGTCTGGGCTACCTCCTCCCTTGCGATGTCTCACCACCCTTTCCAGATCTTGGCTGGTCCGGCCTTTCACGGAAGATGAAATCTAGAACGTCGTCAATTCTATTGGCTCCACTAAGGCGCCAGGTCCTGACAGTTTCAATGCACGCTTCTTTAAAACACACTGGCCCACGGTCAAGGATGCGGTATGTGCTGCGATGGAGTTTCTTTTTGAAGGGGGTAACATGGTTAGGGAGGTGAATCACACTTTCCTCACCCTTGTCCCTAAAGTGGCGTCCCCATCTACCCTTGGGGATTACCGCCCTATTTCCAGATGCAACGTCATTTACAAAATATTTGCCAAGCTGTTGGCGTCCAGAATGGCCACCATTCTTCCTCAACTCATCTCCTCCAACCAAACCGCGTTCATTAAAGGCCGCTCGATCAGCGACAATATCCGTCTTGCCAATGAAATTCTATGTGGATTGGAAAGGAGATCCAGTTGTAACAAAGCTTGTTTGAAGATTGATCTCTCCAAGGCGTTTGATAGCATCGAGCACTCATTCATCCTTGATGCTCTCAATGCTTTGGGGTTTTGATCCACTTGGATTGCTTGGATTGCCAACTGCATTTCTTCTTCATCGTACTCTGTTGTGATCAATGGTACCCCCACGGGTTCTTCAAGGGAACCCGTGGCTTGAGACAAGGGGATCCCCTCAGCCCTCTGTTATTCACAATTGCGATGGAATCGCTCACTAGTCTGGTAGAGCTTGTTACTGTTGAGGGTCGATTCTTCCCTATGGGACGTAGTCATGCCATTGCTCCATCTCACTTAATTTACGTAGATGATTTACTTTTCTTTTGCAAGGGAACCCTCCGATCTCTCTTAGCGATTCGAGATATTTTAAAGGCCTTCGAACTCATCTCTGGACTCAAGTTAAATGTGCGGAAAAGTAAAGTCTTAAGACCAAAATATCTACTCCTGATTTTGCCGCTACCCTCCAGTTGGGTATCCTGTGCTAGAAGTTGCCGTCCACTTATTTGGGGCTACCTCTCGCTTCCTCCTTTCACAGATGTAGTAACTCTCGTGGCTTGGAGGACCGGATCGGGAAACAGCTCCATTGCTGGAGTGCTAGGATGCTCTCTATGGCCGGGCAGGCCCAACTCATCAACTCCGTCATCCATGGGATCTTCCTCTATTGGGTTGCGGGCGTGCTTATCACTTTGAGGATTGTTCACGGCTTTCTTCACTTTGTGCTAACTTCCTTTGGGTCATCGCTGGCACGACATCTCCTGGGATGTTGTTTGCCTCCCTATGTCGGAAGGTGGCATGGGGTTGAAATCGTTTGTTGCGATCCGTGATGCTATGATCGCCTCTTGGGGCTGGAGGGTTATTTCCTCTGACTCCTCGGTCTTGGCTGCCTTCATGAGACGCAAGTATCTATACAATTGCTCGTTTTGGAATGATACTCCCGCTCCTTCTGCGTCTCGGGTTTGGCGTCGCATCCTGGGCCAAAGATGTTACATTAAAGATGCTATCGTTGGCGATGCCCCCCCCCCCCCCTTGCTTGGGCTCGCTCGCCCAGAGGTTACTCCTTTGCCGCTGCTTATGATATCTTCCGTCCTAGGTGTGATGTGCTTACCTAGGCTCCTGTCGTCTGGGATCGCTGCTCCCCGACTCGATTCTCCTTCATGCTATATAGGGCTATTATCGAGAGGCTCCCTACCACTGATAGACTCGCCGCCTTCACTTCGGTTCCCCACTCTTCTTGCTTTCTTTGTTCCGCTGAGTTGGAATCTCACGCCCATATGTTGTTTCATTGCTCGTTCACTGCTGAGGTCTGGCACGGCTCTTGTCGTGCCCTTGGCTTACCAGATCCCCCGGATCTTTCGCTCATGGACACTGTCGCATGGATTGGATCCATGCCGACCCCGTTGACTCGCACTGCATTGGCCATTCTTATCGCGCTGGTGGTCTGGTCTATTTGGATGGAACACAATCGGAGATGGGCGAATTCTGGCTCATGTTCCTCTGCGCATATCCTCTGTTGCATCGTCCGTGATTACGCCTTGATCAAGAAAGTTTGAGGTTTCCTGAGATTTTGTTTAGCTTAGGATCTCCCTTTGTGATTCTTATCAACTATGAATGGAAGCCTTTTAATTCGCTACTATGTAGGTACATTTCGTACAACTTTTTGCGAAGAAATATACAATTACTTATATAAAAAAGGAGCCTCTATAGTAGAACATTTAGGACCACCTGATCGCACCTAAACCCCTCGTCTGGATTGTACACTGTCGTTTGGAGATGCAGACAACTGAAGTCACGTGCGTGGAATAACTTCTGAGTCTTGCGCAACTTTCTCGATCTGCAAGGACACCAACTGGTTGGAGCTCCCGCGTACAGCACGTGAGGCACTTCAAATTGCAAGAAGGACCTTATGAGTTTTAATTTGGCAGATAAGTCCCTCTACTTAGTTTTTTTTGTAGCTGCATTTAAATTAGGAATACTGCACAGAGACCCAATAGTTTGCATTTCATAAGTCTAATTTTTCATTTTTAAATTTCTAGACATGGCTGAATGTGTTCTCTATATTTCAAGCTATAGTGGAATTAAAATAGAGCTAATTAGAAATACCTATGAGTTGTGATCTTTAGCGGCAATATGGACTTAGTTATTCTCTATGAATAATATCAGTTTGAGGTGATGTTTGAATATCATGTGAGTTTGAAAGTGACAACGTTTGGCTTTTTCAATGTTGGAATTTTTTTTTAGAAATGCTTTTGTTTGTGATCAAATTGCTAATTGCTTGCTAGATTTTTGTCGGAGTACCATTGCAACGAGCTTGGAAAAGAAAAGTGCAATTGATATCTCTTGTATTGTTCTATGTCACAATTTTCCTAGATTATTTGAAGATGTTTTATTATGCCCCACAGTTGATAACTCTAACTCATGCTTCTATAGTTTTTTTATTTATTTAAGCATCTTGAAAAATTCTTAAAAACGTATAAAAATAGATGCAACATACAACTATTTTGCTTATATTTTTGTCTCACTTTTATCACTTATATTTTATTTCTCTTTTCCATTTCTTATATATCTAAATTAAGATATATTAAATCACTTTCCTTCTTAAAAAATTAAAACTTGAAATTCAAAATCAATTAAAAATCATATAATATATGCATATATCCAAATATATAAAAGACTCAACCTTAAAAACACTAAAAACAAGTTGGATTTTTATCATTTGTGCCCCTCATAATGTCCACAATTTTAGTTATGCCCTTCCCTATTTTAGAATATTACTTATGAACCTGATTTCTTGCTTCGTTATCACTTGTTCTCTAAGGATTAGTTGTGGCCCATCCGCATCCCGAATGGATGTTTACTTTTGGACAGATGAGTAATTACTTTGAATAGTTATGGTAGATATGTCCTTTATCTTCCTCCTCCTCCTCCTCCCACCTCCTCTTTCAGCCACTCCTCATCTACCCCAATCCCTCCAGCGCACTCTTCCTCTGGCCCCAAGCCATCCTCCTCTTCCCTATGCCCTTCAACTCCCTCCTCTATCGTCACCTTCCTCCTCCATCCCTACCTCCTCTAGCTCATTCCTCCTCCGCTCCTACCTCCTCATGCCCCCTTCTCCTCCGACCCCAAAACCTCCAGCTTCCTCCTCTGCCACCTCCTGCCTCTTTCGACCCTACCTAGCTCCACCAGCCCCTCCTATGCTACCTCCTCCTCCGCTACCAACTGAGAAGAAGAAAGGGTTGGGAGGGTTTTTACTTGTCATGCATGGAGGTTGATGGATTAGTCTTTTTTTTGTAGAAAGGTTGAGCTTCCATGAGCTCCTCTTTGTCGATGGGGCTTGGACAAAGGCCGAGGACATCGAGGTCTTCACTGCGAAGGTCTCAAGAGAGGCGATAGTGCAATGGCATCAAGTCAAATCTCTAGCTCCAATGTGTTCGTGATTCTGCTTTGATGAGGATATGATGGTTGTAGCTACCTAAGACCCCTCCCCCTTGTCTTATTCTCGGTTCCAGTTTGAGCACAAGGAGGAAGGTGGTCCAGTAATTGTTCGTGAGGTGATGAATCCCCATTTCATCACCTTTATTCTTTCATTTTGGCCTTTAAACCCTTACTAAATGCATGCAAATTTTATTATTTTATAAAAATTAGCATTCATTATTTATTATATAATTATTGTAGAAATTACATTATTTAAAGATAAAATAATATAAAAAGAAAAGAAAAATAAAAAAAATGCCAAAGGTATTTTATGACCCTGAACCCCGAGACTTAGGCATCTTCATGATTGAGACAACGAGGAATAAAGTATGGGGAGATAAGAGCCAAAAACACAATAAAAATCCCATTTATTTATTCTTCAATAACATATTTTTGGGGCCTATTTTATTATTTATTATTTATTATTTATTTAGCAAATCAATAAACTTTGTACATAAAAGTTGTAGATAATTATATATAAAAAATACAAAATTAAGTTTGCACAAAAATAATACTCAGTGTACACTTTATGATCAGAATAAAAGGCCAAAATCCAAACTTCCCAGACCCATATCTCCTCAATAAAAAATCAAAATGCATCAAAATCATCTTTAGTTGTATATAACTTTTAATAAACTATTTAATGAAGACGGTTTCATTTAATTTGGAGTTAAGGTGTGAAAGTTAGGTTTTGGACCCCCATTGTATAGTATACCTGAATAAGATATTGATTTTTATTTATTCTTTATTATCTTCATAATTTTACATTTTTACAATTTTATAAAAATCATTTATAATACATGTACATATTTTGAATAGAATAAAACCATAAAGAAAATACTAGTAAAATAACTTATAGAAATACATAGATGAAATACCTACACTTATAACTATAATATACATACCCCTATTTATTTAAGAGTATATAATACATCAAAAAATACAATAAAAATATATTTATGTACCTAAAAATAAAAAATCAAAAATACAAAGTCAAAATAAAATGTGCAGAACATAGGTCAATGTACCTATAAACATACTTACAAAAGTAACTTGTAATAAATTGACTCATAAAAATAAATAAAAATCATATTAAATTACTACATAAAATAACAAATATTTTTTATTTTATATCTAAAAATTAATAAAATTATTTACTATTTTTAATTAACTATTTTCGAATAAAGCTCCTATTTTGTCTTGTAACAGGTTATGTGGACCAATCACAATCCGCCAACCTTTCACCCCAGGTCCACTGACCCTCCTTTCTCTTCCTCGACTACAGACATGTCACCCCCAGGTTTTCTTCCATTTTCACGTCGAATCCGCTCATAATCTGGCTCAGCTCTCGGAATGAAAAACATCGATCTAATCCCCATAATTTCTGGGCACGTCTTGGATTTGATTAATCTGCTTCGGGCCAACCAAAACCAGCGAATCTTTGAGCCTCCTTCACCTTCTTTATAAATAAGACTCCCGCCATTCTTTCATACTTGACCCCTCTTCGAGCATTGTAGTGAGTCCAGCCAGGTGTGCGAGAGTCTGTTGGTGATATAGGCGCTTTCCTCGAGGTCAAAGCACTGCAAGAGGAGGAGAGCGGGTCCAAGGCGGCGCTTCGACGACCATCCTGCTCCCTGGAGTACCACCAGGTCAAAGATGTACTATTTTCATATTTCTAGGTCATTTTCATTCATAGATTTCATTTCCCATCTTTTGTTTTACATTTTAATTAATGTTGTAGTCTAGGGTTAGATTTAGGTCTTGTCGAAGCTCTAGAGCTCCGGTCACTGTGATTCATTGGGACTCGCTGTCTCCGACACCTGCGACCATCTCATCTCCTAACCCACTCGTTTCTCTATATCCTCAACCCATCAACCCCCTTCGACTCCTTCCAGATTGAGGGATCCTTGCTCCATCCACTGCCCCTTCACCGGAGCACGCCACCCACTCTATCTCCCACGCATTCCACGCCTAATCGGGTCGAGGCACTTTGCCCTCGACCCTTGACTCCGTTAGTGCGTGTTCTACGCTCAGAAGGCCCCCATCTGGGGGGATTTGAGACTTAAAATACCTCCATGAAGACTCAACATCCAGAAACTGATCATCGAGCCCCAGATCTTTGTGAGGCTGCTAATCAATGTGGAACCCTTTCAGCGTGCTCTTGAGCACTTCAGCAACTTGATCAATGGTCGGAGGAGACAACTAGGGCCGATCGAATGAGCTCCAGGGAAGCCTTCTTTCCAGTTTTTACAGGTCCATCCAGGGTCGTCCGATCTTGCCATGTTCTTCGCGAGGAGCAAGAGACATCATATCAACTAGCGCCTCAACTATTGGATCTCCTCTCGATATCTAATCATGGACGTTAGATGCGAAGGGTTATCGAACACCCAGATGAAGACCTGTGTTTAAGTGAGATGATAACGGTCGTTCAACCGTGCCATATAGGGGGTAAATTGCACATCTAGTCCCCAATCTTTTTGCTTTATTTTTTAGTCTTATAAATAATTTTTACGATGTAAATTGAATTGGAAATATTTCGTATAGACCCTTGTAGTAATTTGATATTTAGTAAGGGTCAAGCTCGGCTCACATGTCGTCCTACGTGAGCTAGGTAAATTGTATATATGTCTTGGCAGTTTTGTGAATTATAAAATAGTCCATTAAATTTAAATATAATTTGTATATTTTTGGGAAATTGGCACATATGCCCCCGACTTTAATTTTAATTGCAAAAATATCATCGCTAGTACATGTTATTTTTGTACTATTTTATTTATTAAAAAATAGCATTTGTCCTCCAAAAATAATGCAAAAATAGGATTAGATGCATGTTAGAGTGTATATTCATGCCATATTTTTATTTTTTTTTCATTTTAGGCATTTTAACAATTTATTAAAAATCAAATGAGCACGATTTTGCCCATGTTTGACTCAAAAATTACCAAAAAATATAAAACCTTTTGAAAAATTACAAAAAATTATATTTCATTTATTTTAGTATATAGTATCTCCAAACAAAAACCCCTAAAAATATAAAAAGAAAAGGATAAAAAATTAAAAAGCTCCAAAATCAAGTTAAAAAATATAAAATTTTCAAAAACTCCAAAAATATTTATTTTTATTTTTGAATTTTCTTTATACTATTGTCTACCCATTAAAATTTATTTGGAGAATTTTGGACTTTATTTGCTATTTTTAATCTTCAAATCTATTCACTCTATTTATTTAATCACTTTTTTGGGATGTTTTTTATTTTTAAAAATACCTAAAAATATTCCAAAATTCTATAAAAAAATAAAAAAGTATGAGAAAACTATGAAAAAACTTTTAAAAATTATATTCCCTATTTTTTGGACCATTTATAGATATGTATACTATACACTATTTATATGTGTACATATGTTACTTATATACTTATATTATGTATTAATATATTATATACAAATATTTCCATTTTTTTCAAAAATCAAAAAGAAGTTTAAAATTAGCAAAAATTACTATATATATACTTATATATATGTATATATATGGACATATATCTTATATGTATACCCCTACCTATATGTGTGTATATGTATATAATATATCTTATTATTACTATTAAATTACCTATATTTTCTATTAATATTATTATTAGGAAAAGGGAAAAAAGGAAAAAATACAACTAATTCAAAAACCCACATAAAAAGACAAGTATGTACATAATACACATTGATTAGCAATAATCAAAGGCTTTCTCGCTTGCTCTTTGTGTTCGACCTCTACATGCTTACATGCTATACATTTCTGTTTGTAGAGTATAATAAATTGTGCCTCACATTTTCGGGATATTCATTGCTTATTATTACATTCTGGGTACTTGTTGATTGACTCGAGAATCCCTATGGGTCGCGACGACAACTTATCTTCGCATTCTATGAGGATACTTTTAGACTCACATGGAAAACCTCGGCCATCATGAGGTCTTTACGTGCTCTGGTCATGAAGGTGAAGCTAGACCCGCAAGCTGCTCGAGTGAAGGCGGTGGCAATGGGAGATGGACCTACGAAGAGACTCCAAGCATAACATCATCTTCGACCGGAGCTTCAAATATGTGAGGGTGATCTAGTAAAGGTCATCGTGGTCGGAGGAGGCAAAGCATTTTTATGCTCAGGGCGGACATGCTTAAGGAGGCCAGCAAAGAAGGTCATGTTTGACGGGTTGGGGTGGATGAGGGGAGGGATTTCATTTTGACCATTATATCCCTCTTAACCATACCATTGTTTGAATAAATAATGATTCAGTTCAAAACTTTGAACGGTCAATCTAACAGAATGACACAAGTGACAATGAAGCAAGAAGTCATGGCACACCTGATATTCCAAAAAAGGGAGGGGTACAAGTGAAATTGTAGAAGTTAAAAGGGACTCAAATGATGAAAATCCAAATAAATTAAATAAAAACCATCAAATTTAAAAAGCAAGTAGGAATACAAAAATAAACATACTAAATTGGATGTTGAGACCAATTCAAGTGATTAGGAAGCAAGTATGACTTGCCTCCTTGAGTTTGACCCAAGACTTTCCTAGATAAAAACAAAATTTTGAATGGATTACTTGTTGCAGAATCATTATTAGATGAATATTACATTCGGTAATATCACTATAGAACATTGTCAGGAACTCGATTATCATCTACTTGACTATCCTTAACCACTGATAGATGACTTTAATCCAATCAATTATCCTTGAACCATGAGTCGACACAACACATTTGGGGAGTTAATGGTGGTTAGTAGCCGTTGGGTGATATTTGTCGGCTACTTACTAACATCTAGTCGACTATTCCAATCCAATTGATTAATCTTATTTCCGGATGACTTATTATGATTTTATGCCATCATTAAAAAGCTAATGTTGTACTTGACCATGAGAAGGTGACTTTTGGTGAAAGGATTTGTAGGTACTCAAGAAACTCCCTTGCTTTCGTCATTATAAAAAAAGGTCATTCCTTCATTTCACTATGCACTTTATAATTGATTATAAGCTCTCAATCTTCCCTACTTATTCATTAGACCTGAAACTCTCATTAAAATCTATTTTTAAGTTTTCAAAAAGTATTCTGAGCTTTGTCTCACTTTTGATCTTCAAGAGCTCGCTCGTAATTGCTCCCGATTCTATGCAAACTCACTCTGCAAATTTTAGGGAAGCTAATTTCATTCTCTATATCATGTACCAATTTTAGTTCATACTAATAAAGCTCTTCTAGATTGATTTTCAATCATTTGTATTGTAGATGCTCGAGGTGTGGGTCCCTTCCTTGGTAAGGGGTATAACTTGTACGCGCGCTTACGCTACACTGAGTTTGAAAGTAGCAAGGTGAGAGGAAAAGATGGTAGCTCTGTCAAGAAAATGGAAGAGAAATCTTAGAACTAGATTCCAAGTCGTGGTTTTCACCTAATAGGGTTTCCGGGGTTTCTCCCAATGGGGGTTCCATGTAAAAATGACTCGTCTTCTTATAAAGTAAAGTTTTTGTTACTTTGGTTAATTTATGATTGCATAATTCAACCCTCATCTTGTGATATTCAATTCACTTTCAATTAATGCTCATGTCCATAATGAAAGATGAAAAGAACTATTACTCATCATACTCCTAATATTTCCACTAATGCATGACTCGTCTTTCTACAATACCATTTTATTGTGGTGTTTTAGTGATTGTGCACAAACACCTATATTTTTAAAGAGTTTTTCAAAAAAAAACTTGGACGTTGTGCGTGATTCTGAAGTATTGCCACCACAATCAGATTCAATACACATACATATATACATACGTACATACATGTCTACATACATCTAATTGTCTTTCCACCTCACTGAGAAAAGTCTCAAGGATATTTACTGCTTCAGTCCTTTCATATAATAGATAAGCATCGTCGTAACATGAGAAGTCATCTATAAAAGTTAAAAAATATCTTTCTTATGATGGGATATGAATGGACCACTGAGAAACCCTTGTAGCTTGATTTTTCAATGTCGTGTTTGGATTTCTTGCCCTTAGTGTAATCCAGACATAATCCTAAATCAGTAAAATCCAATTGATGTAAAATCGCATTTGCAGTAAGTTTCAACATTTTATCGTTATATATACTACCTCACCTTTGATGACATACATGAGCAAAACATTCATTTGATTCATTCCTTTTCATACTCATTGAGTTCAAGATAAAACAGTGAATTCGGGGACTTTTTTACTAAGATTAAGACATTAAAGATAGTTATCTAAAAGTACCACAATCATAAAAGGTGTTTATAATTAAACTTAGAGAATCGTCTATTAGAAATCACAAAAGAAAAACCTAAGTTATGCAATATCAAAACAAAAACGAGATTTTTACCATCACAAAATATCCTTCTAAATCAACTCAACATCTTGCATCCATGACTGATCTTATAAGTCCGAAATCCCTTTATTTGTGCCTTCATCCCCTTCCCTTCTTCCCTATGAGCAAGAACCACTCACTTTCCTTGATGTACTTGATTGTATAGAAACCGTGTAATGTATGAGTTATGTGAGTAGTTGTACTAATTTCTAACCGTAAAGTATAATTAGTAACATCTATAATATTTTATTCAAAGCAAATAACAATATAGTCATATATTTCTTTTAAAAACTATGTAGACAGGAAAACTTTATATTTGCAACATTTGAAATTGTGTTGCAAAAGTTCATTTGTAACATTTTTTTACTAAACGCAACATTTATTGTATGTCGCTTTTAATGTCCCTAAAAGTTGTGCCGCAAATGCTATTTACGACATTTATTAACCAACGTTACGAATAACTCACGTTTGCAACATTTCATATCCGTTGCAATTAAATAGCAACACAAAAATAAATGTTGTTGTTACGGCCTTTTGCAACACTTATGAAATGATACAAATACTTTTGCAACATTAAAATAAATGTTTCACATTGATTTAATTGTAACATTTGTTTTATGTTATAATAAAAATGCAACATCATGAAAGCGTTATAGTTGTAATATTAGACAACATTTGATAAATGTTACAAATGTTTTAATATAATGCATATAAATGTTGCAGTTATATTCTACAATTAATATGTTTATTATTATATCAAATATGCCTGCAATATTTATACAAATATTAAATGTAACTTCTGTCAATTTCATGATCATTATAAATCAACTATAATATCTTTAAAAATACGGTAAATCTCAATTATCATTACATATAACAACCCATGATAACATAACATTGCAAATATTCCAATTAATAAAATAAAACAACATTAGTCACTGCTAAAAATTATCATTCAAGACTACTTATACAATAAAAAAGAAAAATTAATTCTGAGCATCTTCTGAATAATACTCATCATCATCACTGTATTCATCATTTTCACGAGCACTATCACTTGCATGAGAAGACATATCCTTTTCCTTCGACGTCGTTGTTACAAGATCTCTCATCTCTTGACGGTGAACCTCCATCATATCCATCATTTGCTTTGCCATCTGTTGTTGTTGATCTGCCATTTGTTTTACAAAAAGTTGTTGTTCTGTCATTTGTTTCATAATAGTCTTTTGTCCTTTATGCATGGAAACAAGTTGTTCCGTCAAATTACGTACGTTACTACGAAGCTCGAGAACCTCGAGACTCGAAGAGCCACCTTGAACACCAAAATATCGAGAAGGAGTGGCACCACGACCTCCACAACGAACACGACCAAAAGGTTTGGGTCCTTTAACTTCCATAAAGGCTTCATCTGGAGAGAGTGCTATCTCAGGCATTCCATTCTCATCCTCATTACATGAAGGAGACATGAGACTTACCATTTCCTCCTAAACAATCATATAAAAAATTATGATATTTACTAAGGAAAAAATTATTCTCAAAATTTACTTACGTGTTCTTTTTGGTGGACCTCCGATGTCCATGTCCTCACACCTTTAATCTCTCGACTCTTAGTTAAAAGAAAAGTATCTACTCGTGATGGCTCATAGGAATTCAATTTCTTCTGCATAATGAAAATATAAAAGGATAAATGAAGAGAAACATAATAAGTATAATAGAGTTGAAAATTTAAAATGATACATACAAACTCATCATTTTTTTGATGGGTATTTTTTCTGCCCATTCGATGGGTTGGATTCACTTCCATTGCACGGCTTCTCTTGTTCTTACGTGTCTTTTCTTAAATTATAAAAACAGTTAACACACAATTAAACATAGCAAAATTTCCTAAAATGGATTATCAAATATTTTTTACAAAGTTTTCCTAATTTTTTCAACATTTTCCATTTGTTCCATAGTAATAAAGATCTGACAATAATCAATATGAATTTACATCACAAAATGAGCACACATCACATCAAAAAGTATAAATATACATGTAATAATCATATATGATGAACACATATCTCCATAATAACTTATCTTACTTAGAACAAGCTTAAATAACATATATCTCTTGTCAATTCAACATTATAAAAATCTTCAAAAATATACGAAAAATATGGATATACCTTATACTCCTCAGAAGACCAATAATCAACAAGCTTTCTCCATGTCACTGCATCAATCTCCTTGGGAGTTCTTTTACGTAGCTCTGATAGCGGTATCATTTCATCAAAATATTGTAAAATAAAACTAAAAGATATTATTCACTGTTTTAACACACAATATTGAAATATAAAAAATTCAAAAGAAAGCTTTACCTTCTTTTTTATTTCACATCGATACCGACGATGTAGATCACATGCATGTGACAATATTTGTTTATCTATCTCAGGGCTACGCTCCCATGTAAATGGACCCTATAATGCCAATGTTAGAATATCGATTTTTAACAAAAACCAGTAGCTATAACATACCTCCAAGTCATGTAAAATTGAAGCTTTAACATCCTCTGAAACATCTCTTCTGAAATCACGAGTTAAAATAAGAATTTGAAAACGTGCAATCTGCCCTAAGAAACTATGAAATTGTGCAGCATTCTCTCCAACAGCATCTCCACAAACAATTCTAACATGCAATGTTTGTCCAGCTGCTAGACGATCCAAGTAACGGCACCTTGATGGTCCTCTACGTCCCTTACCTGATGAAGATCCAACATCTATTACATCATCACTACGTTGTATATGTGACTCATGCGGCTCTGATTGAGTTCCAGCTACATTAGTAATTGGCCTTAAACAAATAGTATGATCAAAGCATGGTGTCATCTGTATCAAAGTTTATCAAAAAGTTAGACATAATAAGCCTTAATAATGTATGACTATGTAACATCCAAACAAGATAATTTTTTTAGCCGCTGATTGGGATCCCACTACAGTCAAAGTGTTATGAAGTTGTAATATTCAAATGAAAGGTTAATGTTAGTAATTTACCATTGATTTACTTCCTGTTAGAGGTGCAGTCAACGTGGAATGAGTACGGCGTTCAAATCGAGGTGCTGCCTGCATTGTGTTGTTTATAAAATAAAAACAAACCATCTAAAAAGAAATATATTCAAATGAAAAATTTAAACTATCAAATTACCGTTGAATTGGTTCCTACAATAGGAGTAATTGGTATAGAGTGAACACGACGTTCAGACCGTGATCTCATCTGCATTATGATTTAAGACAAAAATTTTAAACCAATTACAATTTTATATTATAAATAAATGTAAAATTTAAGAAATAACATAATTTACCATTACTCATTTACAATTATCTTGGTTCCACCAATAAGAATATCCACATCTACATCATTTTGTATGCATGATGTATTGATGTCACGCTTATTATCTTGGTAGGCATCTATGTCTGTAATGATTTCTTCGTTCTGGACATCATAGAAATCTCTAGGCATTGTTCTTACAGCTATGATCCATCCACATGCCTCATTGTCATCTACATAGAAAACTTGTTCCACTTGACTTGCTAATGCAAAAGGCTCCTCTGTAGCCAAATGAGCACTTTTTTTAAACTCACAAATCCATTTTTCTTATCCTTGCGATAGTCCACGCCTTCATTGTACACATCAAACCAATTACATTTAAATAACACCACTCGGTGGTCATGTGTGAAGCTAACCTCAATAATATTTATAATTTCACCATAATAGCCATCCAATCCGGACTCGAGAGCTGATTTAACAATCACACCACTCATTTGATTTGTTTTATTGATATCAATAGATTTCTTTCTAAATCTGAACCCATTTACAATATAGCCCAAATGTGAGTGAACATGTGAATATGGACTTCGTGATATTATTTCCAATTCTGTCGTCCATCTTGGATCACCAATTTTTCTAAATTGCTCAATTTGCAGTTGAAACCAAAGCAGGAATGCAGATATGTCATCTCTTTCCACTACTATATGTCTATACTCTTCAAAATATGCATCAATCTCATCAATTTTCATTAATATATAGTAATGTGTAAGGTATCTCTCTCTTTGGGACCAATCTCGTCTTACATTACCTGATATTGGTCTTCCATTTGAAGAAAATATTGATAGACCTCCTTCTCTAACTTCATGTGTACCACCATCAAAATTTCTTTCCATACGATTAAAGCAATTATTTGTACCATCCATGTACATCGCACAAAAATTGATGCATTCTTCAAATAAGTATCCTTCTGCAATTGAACCCTCTGAAGAAGCCTTATTGATGACGTATCCTTTAAGTTTTTTAAGATATCGTTCAATGGGATACATCCATCTATATTGCACCGGACCAGCTATTCTTGCCTCGCTCGCTATGTGCATAGTCAAGTGTACCAAAACATCAAAAAATGATGGTGAAAATATTTGTTCCATCTTATATAGGGTCACTATGATATCATGTTCCCATCCATATAGTGCAGATGGATCAAGTACCTTACTACATACAACTTTAAAGTATGGCTCAGCTCTGTTAAGGGATGTACAAGATCTGAAGAAAGCACCCCACGAATTGCTAACGAGAAGAAAACTTGCATGTACACATGGTGATCATGGCTCTTAAGTCCTGATATCTTTTTCTCTGCTATGTTTACACATTTGGAAAGTTGAGAAGAGTAGACATCCGGTACCTTGATGTTAGCTAAGAAAGACAATATCTTCTGACGTGCATCTAAGGATAATGTATATAATGCTCCAGGTAACATCACTTTGTCATTGTTCAACTCTACAGGTTGTAGTTCCTTTCTTATGTTTAATTGTTGTAAGTCCCTCCTAGATTTCAAAGTATCCTTTGCATTTCCAAATATACCCAAGATTCCAAGTATGTTCTCCATAACATTTTTCTCAATATGCAAGGACATAAAAATTTCTCTCCATCGATTCCAACTCTATAATAGAATCTATCTTCATGAAAAGCCCATTCAAGAAACTGCTTTACCCCTCTATTGTACTCAACGATATCCGTAAATCTCATGTGCATCTATGACTTATCCATTTTTAGATCCTATAATAGCATACAACCAATCAAAATCAATCAACATTGTTGTACCAAAGTTATACACTATAGGAGCAAACATAATGATCTACGCATGGCTTCAACTACATCAAAATTCATCAAAAATAAAATAGAAACTGGAAAGATTAAATAATGCACGAATATGTAACCTTCAAACAAGATTGACTACTGGTTGAGATCCCGCTACACCAATCTCAGTATGTCAGGTTGTAGTTTCATCTATATCATCAAAAAAACAAAACTTAGATTGATTACAATAAAAATGTTATGAAGTTGTAATGTTCAAAAGAAAAGATAAAATTAGTGATTTAGCACCAATTATTTCTTGTTATAGGTGCAATCAACATAGAGTGAATATAAAGTTCACATGGCGGTACCATCTGGTTTGTATTGTATATAACATTAAAATTTGGAAAATTCCAACAATATAAACATATCCTCATGAAAGTCCATTCAAAAAACTTCTTCACCTCTCTGTTGTACTTTGTGATATCCACAAATCTCATGTGCATCAATGACTTATCCATTTTTTGGATCACGTAATAATGTATAACCAATAAAAAGTAGTAAAAATTATGGTACAAAAATCCATTCATACATTTGACAATTATGTCAAATAACATCATATTTAGATCATTGAACATGAAATTGTAACAGTAAATAATCACCCATTGTTTATGGAGTAAAGTTAATGGGGCATTTGCATAACCGATCTTAAGTTCTAAGAATGAGGTATTAATGTACAGTCGTATGTGACAAGGAGAACATATCGCCAAAATGGGAATAAAATTACAAAGTTAATGTGCTCACGTTGGTTCCACATAACTTTAGACACTATAACACTATCATGAGAGCTTTCCCATATTATTTAAATGTTATAGCTCATCGACAATCGAAATAAACACATGATGCTTGCCCCTGTTGTCTAATGAAGTAGATCATCCAAAATGGAAACCCACATGTAGCAAACTTCAGCATCTCAAATTTCTAGCAAAGCTAAGGCATGCTAAGAAGAAGCATATCATAGCAGAATTTACTTGAGGTCTAAAAAAATGTGGTGAAAAGCATCAACAATAGTGTGAAGAGATGAACACATTACTTATATGTGTGCACAAAAATAAGTTTCTCAAATTGTTGTGACTTTGAATACTAATCTTATATAATCAACGAAATGTCCTATTGGTGCAAGAGGATGTTGGTTTTGTAGTTAATACCCAACAATTTCAAGGTCCGCACTCAATTTTTTTGAAAAAATAATAGTACTTCCTAACATGATGAAATATGCCCACTAGATATATGAGTAGAACTTTTAGATTATATGTTACTACAAATTTTTTGCAGGAACTTAAAATGCAACATTCATATCACATATTATGGGAAAATTTCAGATTTAACAATGGAAAGCTAACACTTAAAAGAAGACATAGAAATATATTATCTATCACCTGAAAAAGTTAGCAATATATTACATGTGCAACTATAATAGAGTTGAGAATTGAGATAGATTTAGATATGCAAGAGATGGGGTGTATTGCTTGAAACTCAACGCTAGACGAGAAAGATATTGGATAGCATGACATAATGTAGATTCAACGTGACAACTTCCAACTAGAAATGATTATTCTGAATAGGTTATAAAAATCAGATGAATTTCAACACTAATACTATAAAAGCTACAACTCATAGAAAGAAAAGGGACTTTACCAAATAGAGTGGTGTTGGACATAACCTGTCCTACGAGGTCGCTTGATACACGAAGACTGTTACCACCATGCCTACGCTGCCATCCTCAGATGCAAAGTGGTGGTGTGTGAAGCAGGTTCGCGGGTGTATCTCAAGGGTAGGTCTCAACAATGCGTGCAGGTTGGTGGTGGAGAAAACTTCTGCGCACACCCTGGTTCGTGGTTCAATAACCAGTAATTAGCATCATCGTTGTGTGCAGGTCCCTTATGGTTGATGACACCTTCTCGGATGGTGGAGGAGGCGAGGTTTGAGGAGGAAGATGTGGGTCAGTTGTCAGAGGGTTGAAGAGGGATTTACGGAGAAAGGGTGGGATTAGGTTAGAATAGGATCAACGATTTGGGCAGAAAAGTTTTAGATTTTTATTATTGAAAAAGTTGGCGGGCTTTAATTGTGAGATTATCTTTAGTTGAAAAAGCCGACGGGCTCTAATTGTGTTTTTTTTTTGCTTATAACATTTTCTAAGGAGTGTTAGGTACGTGCATGCCCATTTGTAACGCTTGTTATTAATTGTTGCATGTAAGGCAACTAATGACAATATTTTCCAATCTGTCGTTGCAAATATCATATTAGATACAACGTCTATTATTAAATGTTACAACTAACATATTTAATGTAACAAATACGTATATTGTTGCGAATAGGACATCATTTGTAATATTTTATCTCAAATGTTGCTTTCATTTGTTACTAAAAACACATTTTTCTGTAGTGATATCTATAGCGATATTTCTTTATATGTCCAAACTTTTTGTAAAAGGTGCATTCAAGTTATTTGAAATTGCTTCCTTCACCCTTGATGAAAATGTTCCATTTGTCCATTTTATATGGATCTTTGCTCTTACTCATTCATCGTGATATTCACCAAGTATTTCTTCATCTTATTTTATCAACTTTCTTCTTGAATGAGCATTGTTTTTAGTTCCAAAAACTTTGCTTCTCCTTTTATGTGTTGTATTTTATTTCGAACTGTCTAAAGTCAAAAGGAAAAAAAGTTTATTTATTATAAATTAGGTTTGTCTCTTTAACATCCACCTTCACAATCTCTAGTTTGGGTACTGAGGTTGGATATTTTGTTATATGATCCATCATAAAGCAAGATTATTTGGATTTTTTTGTGATCAACTCACCCATTAATATCCCAATAATGGACTTATCCACTATATCATATTTTGATTACTCCTTAATTTCCTTCATCAATTCCTTAGCATCATTTGTCTTGAGCATAGATAGTTTGATATTCTCAATATAGTTATTTTCATCAGATTTGTGCCAAGTCTATTCAATCTTTTTCAAGTCTCATCATATAACCTTTAACATTCATGTTGTTCTTTGCAATGGCTTATGATTTATCTTCAATTATTGTGTATTCTAAACTCATCATAACTCTCTAATGGAATCAAATATGTTCTGAACAGTTTACTAAATTAAGTAAATTGGGCCTAATTATGAATTTACCCAATAAAAACAATTAGTTCATATCTTTTATAATTGTAAATCAATGAGATATGTGCTCACAATAATACTTTGATTATTTCAATAAATAACTAACTAAATTATAATATGGAAATGTAAATTGAGATTTTTTCACTATATGTCAATAAATAATTTTGAACAAAATAAACACGATTATAAACAAGTGATGCAAGCATTGGGAAACATAAAAAATATAAATTAACTTATGTGAAGTGTATACTCATGGACAATGATCCACCTTTGGGCGATCTCTTAGCCCATGAGTATACGAATCCGATAATGAGAATAACTGTAATGTCATCTAATTTTCATTTATATCCGTAACACAATAATCAAAATCTATTACTATACTAGAGATGGATTTTCACCCAAGCTTTAAACACGTGGTATAGGCTCTGCAAGACACGGCATCTGAATTTACATTCTCTCCATCCGTTCCTCTTCTACACCTCTCTCTCCACTCACTCACACTCTCTCTCCCTTTTTCTCCCTCTCTCCACTGATCTCTCTCCTCTTTCTCCATCTCTCCCCGGTTTCTCTCTCGCTCTCCCTCTTTATCTCTCTCTCTCTTCACTCACTCTCTCCCTCTCTCTCCTCTCCATTTATATTCTCTCTCAAATCCATCTCTCTCCCTCTCTCCTCTTCTCTCTCTCACTGCTCTTTCTCTCTCTACTCTAATATTTTATTAAATAAAAATTGTAATTCTCATATTTTTATATTTATTATATTAATATTTATATATACTCATATCTTTTTGTGATTTTATAGATGATTTTATATTTTTCAATGGAGATATTATTTCAAAGAAAAAATTAATTTTATAAAATGTTATTTTTAAAATAATATTATCTGAAGTACAATCTTTTCAAAAGATAGATAAATTGTACGCAATATGTTCCTCTATAATTTGCAAATTAAGTTCTAAATGCATTCTTATAATTTAACATTTTAATTTCATATTTTACTGTAAAAAATACTTTCTAAATGCTATGTTGGTATTTTTATAATCATAATGATAATTATAGCTTAATTTATAAATATATTAAAGGCAATGATGATCACACATGGTATAATTAAGATGATGTAGAACGTATTTTATTTTCCACCGTGAAGCGCAGGTATGCACCCTAGTATATTTTCAAATCCACAACCGATTAGATCATTTCCTTGACTAACCACTCACTAATTGAACTCTACAATTTTAATGATTAAAGATATTTGCATAAGACACGGTTACAAAAGCATCTCAATCTTTACCAAGCATTTAATCTATGCATTGGTCACACTTTTTTTGGAGAAGTTTGCTAATCATTTGTAATTATGATTACAAATCTATAATCATATATCTATGCATATAAATTTTAGGAGATGCCCATTGGTACATAATCTATTGATTTCAAATTACACAGACAACTAGGATATATACCTGGCAACTAAGTAGGCGAGAGAGTCCACATTTCTCATAGGCGCCTTTTTTTACGAGCGCCCCCTTCTTCTTCTTCGGCTCGCTGCATCCCATGCCGAAGGTAGGCTCAGCAGCTCTGAGAGCATGCCCCGCCCAATAGTGCCTTATTAGGCCGGTCACCCTGCTAACTTCCTCGCGATTATCGGAGGTTAGAGCCTGCGACTCGTGAAGCTAGCTAGCGAGCACTCCCCCCTCGCTCTATCCTAGAGTGGTACGCAAAGGATGTTGGCATTCTTTAGTAGTGGGTGAGGCCCATATATGACGCGTCAACATCAATAAGAGAGGGGCGTTCTGACCAGTACAAGCCCTTGGTCTAGGTGAGGCAGACTCTGCATCCCCGAAGGTCAGAGGGTGAACAAAGACATAGTTGGGCCTTGAGACTATTCGACGCCCTGACGTGAGGCCTGCTTTTTTTCGTCCCGTCCAAAAAAAGGACGAGAAAGAGCATCTCGCCTCTCTTTCCCCAGCCGGAAGACGGATGTTGACTCTGTTTAAAGAGAAGGTCCCACGGGAAGATATCAGTTCCAAAACAATGGGAGCGAGGCGCGGAGACGGTGCCGACACGGGGATTGGAGTTCGGTATAGGCTTAGCTGCAGGTTCGCGAGGGACTAAGCGTCGAGGTCTCAGGGATAGGCAGGATAGTACATATGTTTCATGAAATTACTACCGCTTTTTGCAAGGAACGAGGGGGATTCAGACATACTCCTATGTATGAGGTCGGGATAGGAAGATACTGAGTACCACTCGACAGAGGTGCCTATTGAGATCAGCAAGGACATCAGGAGAAAGAGATCGGGTCTACACCTGGACGATAGCAGGGAAGTTCAATCGAGGGCAGGGGGCCAAAGAGAAAGATAAGGTAGAAGCTTCTTCGTTCAGACGAAAGTACAAGCAGTTCTTAAAGCAAAGCGATGAGGTAAGGGAAACACCTTTACCTCTGGGGGTAGAAAAATCATGATCGGGGTCGCGGACGCAAACTTGGGTATGGGTCTTTTGTCGAAATGGAATGGCCTTACTTTTTCTTCGAAAAACCCCACAAAAAGCTACTCCTTACTCAAGTTTCCAGTGAGGGCCAACCAATATATATATATATATATATATATATATATGGATTTCTTTTTACTTTGACTTTCACTTTCTGAATCACTTATTCAATTAGAACATAAATGAAATGTTAAATTATTGAGTAGTCTACTTCCCCTCGAATAATGAATCCTCTTAAAGGAATACTTTGAAACTCGTAACGTAAGGGATTTACTTGTCTATATTCACTTATCTATATATTGTTTTGTTCCATTCGATCTTTTAGGTCTCTACCCCACTCACCTCGTTGGTTATACCGTGATCTGAGGTTTGAATGGTCAGAAAAATGTTAGCAGAGTTTTGTCCCTGAACTGTACACCCAATTTCAATTTCATACCCGAACTTCCAGAAGTAACAATGCGGTACCTAATCTATTGATTTGGTAACAATGAAGTACTTGGTTAACGAGAAATGCTAACCACCATTAAATTAATAAATTAAAGGATGAAAATACCCCTGTCTCTGTCCCTTGGTGCCCTTCATATGGGTACGATTAGTCCCAAAGCTCAAGGTCCTTTGCTTGCGCTCATGCATGGGCCTTACAGGGACGGGTTTGACCGCCTTGACCACCTTCAAGGCCCTGAGGGAGGTTAGCATACGGAGATTTGGGTACCTTAAGAAAGAGGAGACGGTTGGTCTCACGGGCCACCACCTCAAAGCCCTCAAGATCGAAAGGTGCGGTAGGATTTCTAGCGATGAGGTCGTGACAGCGATCGGGACTTGCAGGAGGACGTTAAAGCTACTATCTTTGGTGAGGTGCAACGGTCTTGGCTATGGCAACATGAAAAGTACAAAGGAGCCAAAGGATATTGGAGGTGGATCTTACCATTAACTGGACTCGTTAACGATCAAGCATTGTATGAGGCCGTTGAGGACGAGTTCCTGTCGAGATTGGCTCCAACGTGTGACCAAGCCAACCACATTCTGCTTGTGGGCCATTCTAGGATCACGAACAGAGGGTGTGATCTGACTGTTGAGATGGGTTAACCCATCGAGGAAGACGAACGTGACAAGGATCAACATGTATGGGTGTGGGGGGTCACGGATTGGATTGTGTTGACATTGGTGAGAGCCTTTGGGGGAGGCTGGAGTTGCTGGGGCTGGAGGTGTGCAAGGAGGTGGGGGATAGGAGCATGGTGATCGTCCCAAATGCGTACGACAACGGGTTGAAATAGCTCGATGTGTTGGGGTCGAGGGTGATCAACAATGGGGTGGTGAGCGTGGTGATGTCACCCGGGCACTAATGAGGAGGACATGGACCTCCTCGCACATCAATGTGGGACGAGGAGCACAACCACCACCACCATTTTTGGATTCACGGAAGCGAAAGGACCTCCTCGTAGTGGAGTAGCACTAACGAGGAAGAGGTGGTGATATTGGTGAAGGCTTGAGGCTGTCACCTCTCTATGTATGACGACGGCAGCATCGGATCCGGAGGGCTTTGAAGAGCGACATCGTTACTCAAATATTGGAAAGGAAATGGTCACCGGGGAGTAGCCCATGAAGGAGAGGGGAGATGCGCGATCAGATTGGAGGTGGAGTCTTTGGGGAAGAAACCTGAAATGGGTTTTCATCGTGAGGGGACAACGGACCAGTTTCAAAGGGACAGAGATGAGGGTATTTCTGTCATTCAATTCATTAAATTAACGATGATTAGTTTCCTATTAGACAGGTACTTCATGGTTACCAAATCAATAGATTAGATTCCACATTGTTACTTTTGGATGTTCGGGTACGACATTAAAACTGGGTGTATAGTTTGGGGACTTTTGTGTAATTTACTCTAAAATAAATCCACATAATTGAATCATAGTTACTTATTATCCATAAAAAATGAGTTACTTTCATTCAAATAGGTTACCCTGATGATTCATTAAACTCACATTTTCTATTTAACCTATGTGTTATTTGAGATATATTCCAATACTACTTAGCTTTAGTAGTATCATTGTTCATTTCCAAGATAGTATTTCTATTGATGTAGTGGCGTGGAGGCAAAAAGGTTAATCAGAGTATATCCATCAGATATCCAACCCGATCCCGCTCCATTTAATGATATGAAATTAGTTCTGCTTATTTTAGATGGATTTAGGCTTGGAACTTACTACCCATGCGTATACGCCTCAAATTTCAGCGAAATTCGATCGAATTTCTGTCGAATATCGATATCTAGTCGAAATCGAAATTCGACCGAAATGACTGAAATGACAGAAATATGGGGGTCCTAGTACAAAAAATGACCGAAATGACCGAAATTTCGATCGAAATTCCACCAAAATTCCATCGAAATTCTGTTTTGGTCGATACCGAAATGGTGACCGAAACCGACATTTAGGTAACATATTTATGTTATGAGATTACTTTATAGGTACATGAACCAAGAACCCATCGCGAACACCAATACATATACATATACACATACACATACACATACATATACATATACAAACGTATATACTTACATACGTACACATCCACCGAGTATCCACATATCCAAGGGAATCCACATATTTACGTATGTACATGTGTATAGGCATGTATGTATAGACATTCATGCATGTTTGTGTATTTTACCTTACTCAAACTAGTCAAATTTAACTATATCTACTATTTTTCAACCCACTCAAATAAAAAATCTTGCTATATTTTTTCTCATTCTCCTACTTATTCATATTCACTGTCATTTTGTATCTCCAACATATAGACATTTCTATTTCAATAGAGACAAACTATCTCGTTAATATAAGCACATGATATTCCTTACACGTGTGTTGCACATATTTGATGTCCTAACGTGGACTTCACACATCACATAGTTCCCATAAACTACATGTTGATCTATTGCATACCTTTAATAAAACCATGTTATATATATATATATATATATACCTTTCAAATGCGGTGGGGCTTTTCTGAAATTGTAAAGACCACTGTGAATTTAGTAAAAACTCTGTAACAGTTTTGTAAAAGTATAAACTGCACATTGTAAAAAAATAATTTTTATAAAATATAGCATCCAAATTTAAATTAACATTTCCATCCAATATAATAATATTTTCATAATTTTATTTCACTATACATGTTGTGTTAATATTTATTGTTATATGTATGAAATAAGAAATTGTAAAATATATTGAGAAGATGCCTAAATTGAGGGTGGCTCACCATATATATGGTGAGACCCCGCCTCATTTGAAGTTTCTCATATATATATATATATATATATATATATATATATATATATATATATATATATCATTCTCAAATAATTTATGTCCATATCCAGTTTAGGAGTGACTCCACATTATTATCTTTTTGTGAAAATATATTGCATATATAGTGACTTTATGATTGATTTTATATTGGATATATAGATAACTATTATGTATATGGATACACGTTAGGTATATGTGTATCCTCTTAGAACTACTCATCTAATAAACGTGAGGTACATGCATACCCGTTTTGAACTACCCATCTAATAAATGGGAGGTGCATGCACATCCACTTAAAATTATCCATCTAATAAATGAATGGCTTTGGCTAGTGTGTTTATAAATGGATGTGTTTGGGAATATTGATGTCTATCTCGAATCCGACTCAGTGTAGTGATTGCGTATATGAGTATGAATTTTGAAGTTCTGATACTTGCACTGAAATCGATCAATTGACATTTATACATGAAGCCCTTTCCATGATAGGTCGAGTGATACCCGACCGGATCCGACCCGATCCGTCTATTCGGATCCAAAATTGACGGGTATCTGGGAATCCATATTCGGGTCGCGCACCCCTACCACCGCATGATTCCAAAGAGAGGGGACAATGCCGACCTGCAAGTCATTAAAATAGGTTGGTGGGCGACCGCCTCAAGACCCGACAAGACCAACTGCAAGAGCTCCCGCTCCTGATCCGAACCCACAACGAGCTCCACTTCCGATCTCGATCCCACGAACCTTCTCGGATTTCTACTTCTTCCCCGCTCTTCGTGTCGGTGATGCTCCGATCTCTGTTCTTCGCTACTCCTTCAGTAATTGTAGTTCAAATCAGTCCGTTTCCGAGCTCTGCTTTCTCGAATCACTTCGGGATTCATAGTCATATGCAGTTTTTCTGGTTTTATGTTGATTCCAGTTCCATGTTCCAATTATCAGTTAGTTCTAATTCGAGGCTAATCTTCTTGTAGTTATCTATATGAACATGTTCGTAGTCTTTGATTAGCTGCAGATGGGCGGGCTTATGAAATTATTGCAGAATTTGAGCCAAACAAGAATGAAGAGAACAATGTTGCTTCTGGGGATGTTGGCTTGTGCCATTTTGGTTTTTCATACTTTCACTCTTCCATCTACAAATCTTTCGCACCGGGCATTTCCCACGACAAGGATCACAGTGCCAAATAAGGACTTCCGAGGGGGTGTTTCAACTGAACAAAGAGTTGGGGAGTTTTCCTTGCTGAGCAATTCGGATAATGCCACTTTGGAAATCGTTGAAGAGGCATTCGGTAAAACATCTTCTTATGATGATGGAGAAGCTAAGCATGGTGATGAAGTAGATGATGTGGATCAGGTTTCTACTGACGAATTGGACGATGATTCTGATCTTGATGACGGGGAAACTGATCCTGATACCGAGTTATCATTCAATGTTGGGGGCGGTGTCATATTAAAGAAAGTTCGGGACCCTATTGGCGGATTCATCACATTAGTAAGAGTTAACGAGACTGAATCTAACCACTTAGGGAAGGTTAAAAAAACAGGTGAAAGTGCAGATATTTTGGAAGTACCAAGAGGAAATGCATCTATCGTCTCAGATGGTGGAATAAAACAAGGTACTCTGAAAGAACTGTCCTCTTCTAGCACATCTTTGTTATCCTCTGATTCGAGCCCCCCAGCACAAACGGGGGATGTGAATTTGAACCAGTCTGCAGAAAGTGTTGTATTTGGCAGCTCTCCAGAATCTAAAAAAACAACAAAAAATAACTTATCAGAGTTGAACTTTACAACTTTGAACATTACTTCATCTGGCAATCCTTTGATAAAGAAGAAGAGACGTGCTGTTCCTACAATATCAATATTGGAAATGAACATGTTGCTGCTTAAAAACCGTGCTTCTTTCCGCATGATGGTATTTAGTTGTTCTTTAATTTTTTATTGTTATTTGCTAAGTGATGAGGTTTCTAATGATCTTTATGAACATGGTTGGCTTTGATGTAGAGACCTCGCTGGTCATCGGCCAAGGATCAGCAAATTCTAGCAATGCGATCTCAGATCGATAAGCCACCCATCGTCAAAAGTGACAAAGTGCTACATGAACCTGCATTCAGGAACCTTTCAATGTTTAAAAGGTGAGGATGTAAACATAACAAAATGAGGATTTTGAATCAGTGTTGATTATTACTATTTTTAAAGGAAAAGGGTGGGCAACCCTTACAAGTGATGGCATTTTTGAAAATATTGCATTGGTTTGGATGGATCTTGGGTGTAGATCCTTATAACCATGTTCCTATATATGTTGTTCACACCCTTGCACTGTTCCATAACCGAAAGGAAGAACTAGCTGCTTGAGAGAGGCTGCTAGGTCATCGTTCTCGTGATCTTCTCCCTCTTGTAGAAGAGGGTTTCCACATAACTCGATCGTTTTTGTTGAATGTTTACTTGGTTTTTTATTTGTACAGGGTACCACAACCTCTACGATCTCATTTTGAAGTTTTTATGGAAGCTCTCCACATGCTTGATACACATTGGGGATATCCGCACATCGTCGTGGGTCATTGATAATGTTCGTGTTTACATGGAGATCTCCCACATCATGCTAGCATGAGGATTTGCAAAGGAATCCATGTACATCATCATGGAAGATCAAAAAACAGTGTACCACTGTTTAGATCCTCAGTTTGCAAATGCATCCTTCCTGCGTAGGATTAAATATCCTTCTATCATTGTTATTTTATCAACCAATTCCATGTCATTCTTTTCCACAACATTGAGAACAATGATTTTTTGAAAAGTGATTGGTCACATAGGACTATTGTTCTTTCCAGGCAGAGAGTGTGATCAATCACTGAGACCAACATGATCGATCCCTTAGAGAGACTATATTATGCTATTGTTTTGAGGTAATATATCACTTTTATGTATGTGATAAATCCATGATGGCTTCCATCAAGGGTAATTGAACATTTAGGATATCTTGATTGATAACTTCTAGCTCTTGTTTTGAAGGTGATCAGTCACCTGCCCAAATGTTATCGGTCTAGCCTCTCTCTTGTAAATTGTTTGATCGATCATTCCAATTGTTGTGCAATTGACCACAATGTTAAGACTGATAACTCTATAGGACTATCTTACAATATAAGTGTTAAAATCACATCCACAAAGCTCACAAAAAATAACCATCTTCTATGGGATATTGCCGTAATGGGCATAGTTGGATGTGGTCACATCGACTACCTTTGAGGGATGAAGAAAATATCAAATCTAGGTACAATGGCTCATCGAGGACAATCAGGGAAGGA
Organism: Ottelia alismoides; assembly: GCA_037367405.1. NCBI lineage: Eukaryota > Viridiplantae > Streptophyta > Magnoliopsida > Alismatales > Hydrocharitaceae > Ottelia > Ottelia alismoides. The sequence goes on along the minus strand of JAZKJV010002215.1, from coordinate 334,951 downwards.
CATTTTTTACTACCTCCATGTTTATGGAGTTACAAACACTAGTCATTTGAAAAAAGACTACCTATCATATATGGAGTATCCTTGGAAGGGTATTTGGCTAGAATAAGAAGGGGTTTCAAATTTATCTGTCCACCTGTAAGATCCACAACCACCATGAAGGAGAGGCGATGGTGGTTAGCTACTATGGCATTCTCAAGTGCTAGTGGGAAGGCATGAATTACTATGTAGATGAGGATAAAAGGTGCTATTACTTGCTCAACTATTGTAGAGTCCTCAATCTAATATAAGAATTGTTGCTTGCATGAAATTGGTTGGGTTGCTCAAGCTGCGAGAAGGCTTAAAGATAGCAGAGAGAGGATGTTTAGTGAATCTGGAAGGAGTCCAAGTTAAGATGGAGATGTGTTGATTATGCATTGAACTATAACCCGATTGTGACAATCACTCTGACTAAAGAAAAATCAATAGATCTTACACTCGGATGTGAGGGAAGAGACCTAACCAAAGTTGGGATCGAATTTGTTTAGTTGTCTTGAATCATAATTCATGTGTTGAACCCAGATGTTGTAGAGCTTGTTTAATGACCTTCCTTGTATCGTTGAAAAAAAGGATCTCTTTGTCCGATCAACGAGCCTAGGTGGGAGGGTTTAGGGGGAGAAGTTGTGCACCCTTTGTGGGGGCTCAGGTGGAACACTCCCAAAATAATATCTAGTTTTCGAGTGATTTGTGAATTCGGATTTGTGGATTGTCCACTTAGGAGAATCCGTCTTAATGAGGTACTCTATATATCCATAGGGCTTTTTGGTAACTGGGTTGGGTTGGTTTGGAGCAACATGCTGTGAATAGTAGCCATTTGGATGGTTAGGAGGGTTGGAGAGGATTGGACTGAGGAATGTGATGCGATGTCACATTGGTTTGTGAGGAAATTCCAACCCATGAATGCATGGGGGTAAACCAGCTGGTAACCAAACCGGCCTATAGGGTTATGCCTTTTTCTTATATCCTCTCTATGGGGTAAACCACCATACAAGAAATAGTTTCGCCCTCGTCACCAAGGAGTAGCCTAGTTAAGGGTGAATCTTCTACGTTCCATGTTGCAGTTGTTTCTTGCTTGCTTGTTGATTTATTTGGTTTGCGTTTATTTCTGCTATGTGTGCCATGATTTGTTACCTAGTGTTAATCCGTTCAAAGTTGAAAGTTTGCTATTTGGCTTATATGCCAAATAACGTGGGCGTCCCATCCCTTTATTATGAAAATCTTTAGGCAGATATTCTATAAGGTTTATTTAAATATTCCTTACAACTTTGATGTAGAAATAACATAGCCATTGCCTCTGCCCTTGGTTTTTTTCCCTTCTACTTTGGAGGGGTTTTTCCGTGTTAAATTTTTGTATTCATTAATGTGTTGTGATTCTCCATTTACACTTTCTGTTGTGCATGTATATCAGAAGGAAAGTTGGTGTAGCTCCAATAGAGGATAAGATGAGAGAAAACTGCTTAAGATGATTTGATCATTTGCAAAGGAGGTCGGTAGATGCACCAGTTAGAAGATGCGAGATTTGGGATGTTAAGCCGGTTAAGGAAGGTGATGAAGACCCAAGAAGTGTTGGAATAAGACTATCGAAAGGATCTTAGTTTTTTGGATTTAAGCTCGAGAATGACTCAAAATAGATCTGAATGGAGGCAAAAAAACCATGCAGCCGACCCTACTTAATTGTGGGAAAAGGCTTTGTTGTTCTCGTTGTATGTATATGATATCGATTTCTCAACAACGTCTCTCTCTCTCATTTTATCTTATGTTATATGCAATTAGCATTGTACATTGTTGAGCAATACAATGCACATAATACCTTTTTTTAGAATGACAGGATTTCAATTAAGATTACCATGAACATTATAATGCATTTAGACTGACAACATTTCTTGCATATGTGTCCTCTTATTTTCAGAAGCTACGAATTGATGGAACGTACACTTAAAGTCTATGTTTATCGGGAAGGTGAAAAACCAGTATTTCACCAACCTTTACTAAAGGGCATTTATGCTTCAGAGGGATGGTTCATGAAGCTGATGGAAGGAAACAGGCACTTCGTTGTAAAAGATCCCAGAAAAGCCCACTTATTTTACTTGCCTTTTAGTTCACGGTTCTTAGAGTTTTCGCAATATGTTCCCAATTCACACAACAGGATGAACCTGCGAATGTTCCTGGGAAATTATGTGAACACTATAGCTGCAAAATATCCATTCTGGAATAGAACAGGCGGTACAGACCATTTCCTTGTTGCTTGCCATGACTGGGTATGACTTTGAACCTTTAAATATTTCTCTTTGAATCCATTCTGAAGCCCTATCATTTTTTAAAAGATAAAGGGTGACCACTTGAGATGCACATTTTTTGAATGCATAAGGATGGCCACTAGAGGAAGATATTCATTAGAACGAAAGTTGAAGCAGAGGAAACAACCCATCAAACATGTCCATCTCTGACATGCCCACAACGATTCAAATGCACTCTCTCTATGGACAACACTCAATGTAACACAAAGCAACATATATTCGTAACCACGGTGCTACAAAACAACCATCTTGGTTTTATTTTTATTTTTCTACTTTTTCACCCTCAATGGTTCTAAAACTCTTTGTATAGTCGAAAGTTGTGCTTTGTTGCCCATAAATACTAGCCGTTTCCTACACCCCTCTTTGTGAAAAGAAATGAGAAGAAAAGATGGCATGTATCTAGGGATGGGCATTGGGCTGGACCGGCCCGACCCGGCCCAAAAAGCCCGGCCCAGCCCAAGCCCAAGAGGACATTGGGCCGGTCCTGGGCCTAAAAAATCGGCCCAAAATTTTTTTGGGCCGGGCTCGGGCTTGGCATGGCCCAACCCGACCCGGCCCAAGGCCCGGCCTGACATATTCCCGAGTGGTGGCCCATAGTATGGCCTGAGATTGAGCCCAATGAGCCCATGACCCAGACCAAATGTGGCCCAAAGGCCTTAGTCAGGGACATATGTCCCCTCCCAGCTCCCTCCCCTCACGCCAAACACGGTTGATGCCATAAGCTCCTAACCCCTCATGCACGAGAAATCCAAATCCCACTCCTAAAACCCCAAGTTGTATTGTCTTCCAAGGCTCCAAGCTTAGTTGCTAAGGTATATCATTGTTGGCGAATCTTTTTTTTTTATTTTTCGATAGCAACTGAAATTTAATTATGTGGTGGTTTTAGAAATTTTGACATTGTATTGTCACTAGAACATCATTGTTTTACAATTGAAGAGATTGATTTAAAATTTTACAATGTTTTTTTCATAAGTAATATAATATTATTCTCCATTTTGTTGGTTAATGTTTTGTGTCTTATATTACATGTGAGGAGGATGGTATATTCAATCTAGGGGTTTTTTCAGGCTAGAAATTATCCATGTAGTCACATTTCTTGAAGTAGGAAAGGATTGAGTGTTGTCAGGAGGAATTCGTGGCAATTAATCATGAGGAGCTCAAGGTATATTTGTATAGGTCCGCAGAACATGTCTAGTCTTGGGCCGGCCCGGCCCAAGTCCGGCCCAAAGGAAATGGGCTCGGCCTGGGCTTGGGCCGAACAACAAGAAAATTTGAGGGCCTAGGCCTGGCCCGAGGCCCGAAATAATTAGATGGGCTTGGGCCTGGGCCCTTCAGGGCCCAGCCCATGCCCATCCCTACATGTATCCTTCTTTCTACTCCCATGTAACATGCGTGCTTTGCTGAGACCAATAATCCCTCGTACTTTTGTAAACTTGGTGGTGGCAGACTTTTGACATAAAAACCAGGTGAAGATTCTGCACTTGAGAGGAACCTTCACTTTTCAATCAAGCAGCAATCGAGGATGAACTTCATGTGCAATTCCTAGAGAATAATTTGGGCCTCGCATGCAACAGCCAAGTCCAAGTAGAAGGCCCATGGATCTATTCCGAGAAGGATTTACATGCAATACAACTCCAATTTTATTATGAGTAGAAGTCTGATTCCTTGAGGAGTCTCTATCCCAATAATTTGTTGGAACACGACCTCGGTATCGTCTCTGCTCGTATACTGGTTGTTGGGCATCAAACATCGGATGTGGATGTGCAATCATCTACCGCCACAGAAGTATGTGAAGGAGATAGGGCAACCAGATATGACGGCGGTCGTTCACCTCTGGCAGCTATCAGAGAAGGAACTCACTAAGATGTAGAACGAGTACAACTCTCACCATTCCCTCGCTCGCTCTCTTGTCTTCTCTCCCGGTCTTTTTTTTTCTTGTGATATTCCCTCTTGGTGTGCTATGGAGGCAATGCCCCCCTCTCTATATATAACCCAATTATAACTCTATAGTCCTATTCTCATAGGGACTACACAAAAAATACAACTCAATTACTATTAGCAGTCCAATCCCATTAGGATTTCCAATCCTAATATGATTTTAATCCTAACAATCTCCCCCTTGAGTTGAATTCCATCATGATCTCGTCGTCGTCTTGAGTCTACATTGGCTCTTCCTCGTCATCTGCAGTTCTCGTTGGTAGGAACTCACCACCTCTGAGTGATGCACCCGTCACCGGGTGCCCTCGACATGCCCCTTCTTAGGTGCGCTCGCACAACTCAACATTGTGCCTCCTGAAATGGCACCAGAATTCTCTTGTAAGTAGAGATTGTGCCATCATCCTCTTGTAAAGCGAACTGCACTCGCTTCTCCTTATTGCACACTTCTGCAACAGAGTTGTCGATAACTTGTTGCTCTCTCATCGTTCTGCTCGTCATGGGAATAACTGAAACTCCATCACCTATTACGATCCTTCCCTCGCGCTTATACACCATGTTCGACATCCTCGTCCCACGGATCACCATGTGTTCTCCATTGCTTGCTCTGAGAACTCGTCCTTTAAAGGTGACTCGATGTCCTCGTGACTCGGTCGTCCCAAATGAAATCAACTTCTTGATTGTAGAAATGTGTATGATATGTATTAGAGTTCATAATGCTCCACCAAGCATGCAAAATTGCATTGATTCAATTCCCTTGATGTGGTGAACCTCTTCACCTCCCATCTTTACAGTGTCATCATTACATTATGTACGAAATCGCTCCCTAGATGAGCACTCATGATCTGAACGTATCACGTTCAGAAGCTAATAGAACACGCTAGTAAGTCTCCCTCGCAGACTGTGATGGAATCCTCTTTGTCATATTCAACATCGCTGAACTTCTTATTTCTTTTCTCCTTCTCGCGTCTTTGACAATCAGCTATTTTCTGACCTTCCTTGTCACAATAGAAGCATCTGATCAGACCTTGTGACTTAGATCGACCTCTGAATCATGTCTCCCTTGATCTTTAGCATCTACCCTCAGTTGCCAACCTATGACCTTCATCATTCGTTGCCTCTTCCATCGACATCCGTCAAGACTCATTCATAAGTAGCAAAGTAACTGTCTTATCTAATGTGATGGTCTCCTTGACATAGAGTAATGTTGTCACAATATGAGCATGGGAAGGGAACTCAACAAGATCAGTGTTGTATCCTCCTTCTTGAAGAGAGATTCTCCTTTTGCATTCTTCTCCTCAAGTATGAGCACGTCTATCGGAATCTTGTTAAATTCATCCAAGTGCACATCAAGCTTTGTCCCATCGTTCATCTTTGGATGATATAGCTTCTTCTTCGTTAATAATCGGTTTGTCATAGATTTGGAGTTGTATCATCCCTCGAGCTTCATCTTGACCTCTGTTGGATTTTCTAGGCCAATGACTTCACGAAAAGTGTTGTCTACTAAGAACAACTGTATTGTAATGTTTATGGGATCCCTCCTCTCCTTCCATTCATCTTTCATTTTCCCTAGCTTCTTTTCTTTCTCCTGAAGAGATTTCACAAGTCCTTCTCACGTGAGTATATTCTTCACCCGTTGTTGCCATAGAGTGAAGTCATTCTTCCCGTTGAAGAGTTCCACGGAAAATGATGCACCCCTCAATGTGAACTTTGTCATCAGATTTTCTATCATACCTCTTTGCATGATATGAAAAATCAGAGCATAATCCTCCTTGTCCGAACCTTCCATTCATCTTTCATTTTCCCTAGCTTCTTTTCTTTCTCCTGAAGAGATTTCACAAGTCCTTCTCACGTGAGTATATTCTTCACCCGTTGTTGCCATAGAGTGAAGTCATTCTTCCCGTTGAAGAGTTCCACGGAAAATGATGCACCCCTCAATGTGAACTTTGTCATCAGATTTTCTATCATACCTCTTTGCATGATATGAAAAATCAGATCATAATCCTCCTTGTCCGAACCGTCCAACTCATCCGAAGCGTGCAAAAAACCCTTTTTGAACTTCTATATCACCTCAATCGGACTCCAGATGCCCGCGATCTCAACTGTTCATCGTAACTGTTGGTTCTTCACAACCTCTTAAGAAGATGCCCATGTTGTGTCCCGTCATCTCCTTTACATCTTGATCCGCCACGTCGTATCCTTTAGTGTCGTCGAACTAAGCTTTTTCAGCATCTATTGGGAGTCAGGACACGGCCCAATATCGTCTATGGTCGTATATCGGTTGTTGGGGATCAAATACTGGATACGGATGTGGATGCGCAATCACCCACAACCACAAAAAGCACATGAAGGAGAGAGGGCAACGAGATATGACGATGGTCAAACACATCTCGCAATCACCGAAGAAGAAAATCACTAAGATGTAGAACGAGTACAACTCTCACCATGTCCTCGCTCTCTCTTCTCTTCTCTCCTACTTTCCTTTTCTCTTGTGGTATTCCCTCTTGTTGTATTGTGGAGGCAATACCTCTTTCCCCTCTATATATGACCCAACTACTAGGGATGATTATTGGGTCGGGCGGGCCGGGCTGGACCTTAGCCTGAACCCGAGCCCGTTAATATTATCGGGTTTCGGGCCGGGCCTCGGCCCGTTAATTTTTGGATGGGCCTGCCCGAACCCGAACCCGACCCGATATTAAACGGGTCGGGTTCGGGTCGGGCCGACCCAGTAAATTTTTTTTTAAGAAAAAAGAAGATGTTTTCTTTAAAAATTGCTTTCCTAGGGGTGGCGTCGGGGGCGGGGCGACGTCGGGGCGTGGCGGGAAGGGGGCAGGGTTGGGCTGTGGGAGGTGGGAAGAGGCGGTGCCGCGGTGGGAAGGGGGCAGGGCTGGGAGCCTGGGAAGGGAGAAAGCTGGAAAGGGGTCGCTTCGGGGGGCGGGGCGGCGTCGAGGCGCGGCGGGAAGAGGGCAGGCGTCGGGGTGCGGCGAGAAGTGGGAAGGAGCGGTGCACGAGGCGAGCCGGCGAGGCCCGGGCGAGGCGTCTGCCTCCGGAGTCCGGCTCCTGCTGGAGAGTGGTTGGGGCCTGGGGGCGACGAGGCTGGGCCGTTGTAGTGGGGAGTTGGTGGGCCGTTTTAATAATGGGCGGATTTTTTAAGCCCGACCGGACATTAAACGGGTTCGGGTCGAGTCTATCGGGCCGGGTTGTGGGTCGGGTCCGGCTGGCCCGATCCAATGCTCATCCCTACCAACTACAACCCTATAGTGCTATTCTCAGCAGGGCTACATAACGAATGCAACTCAAATACTATTAGGATTAGGAGTCCAATCCCATTAGGATTCCCAATCCTAATATGACCCTAGTCCTATCATAATTAACTCCTAATCCTAACAATCACCACTATCTTACCTTATTTTGTTTAGCTAATTAATATTGGGTTGCAAAGGACTACCATGATTTTAGATCGACTCAGATTCGGATATCACTTCCTGAATTTGATTAGAAGTCAATCACAAATATTCTTGTTTGCATAGATGTTGGTTATTATTGAATCTGACTTGATATTTATAAATATTCTGGCTACATCCTGACTAACTTTTCTTATGCAGGCTCCATTTGAAACCAAAAATGTGATGGATCGTCCCATTCGTGCTCTCTGCAATGCCGATCTCTCTAATGAGTTTAGATTAGGAAAAGATGTCTCACTACCTGAGACATATATACGGTTTGGACGAGACCCTCTCAGAGATATTGGTGGTAAGCCTGCTCAGGAGAGGGACATATTCGCCTTTTATGCTGGTAACGTGCACGGTTATCTTCGCCCTATCCTTCTCGAGCACTGGGAGAACAAGGACCCAGATATGAAAATACTTGGACCTATGCCACCTGGTGTCAGCAGCAAACTGAACTACATTCAGTATATGAAGAACAGCAAGTACTGCATCTGCCCGCGAGGTTATGAAGTGAACAGTCCACGAGTGGTGGAGGCCATCTTCTATGAGTGTGTTCCAGTGATCATATCCGACAATTATGTCCCTCCTTTCTTCGAGGTCCTAAACTGGGAGGCATTTTCTGTATTTGTTGCGGAAGCTGACATCCCTAAGCTGAAAGACATTCTCGTGTCGATCTCAGAGGAGAAGTATCTTTCACTGCAGATGGGGGTGAAGAAGGTGCAGCAGCATTTCATTTGGCACCCTAAGGCAGTCAAGTATGACTTGTTCCACATGACCCTGCACTCCATCTGGTACAACAGAGTCTACACGATAAAGCCTAGATGAACCTTTTCTTTCTCATGATGGTAAGTATGTTTTTGCATGGGATGACCTAGATGCACACAGGCTGCTAGGTTATCTTCTTTTTCTAGTTAATAATTAAATATGGGGTTTGTGTAGTATTTACGTGATTAACGACTAAATGGATCCAAACCTGAGATTATTTCTCAAGTACACCGTTCAAACTTCTTCTCAAATTGGGTATGAATGTACATCATGCCTAGATCTACCTCATGTTGCACAGTAGGTCCTTGGATGATATATCAACCAGTTGATCTTACGATTTGATTAACGACTGATATAGCTGATTAGCATCAATCTTTGCTCATATCAAATGACAATCAACATTAACATGCTTTGTGCAATTATATTGATCGGGTTATTTGTGAGATTAATAAAAACTGTCTTCACAGTAGAACTTCATTGGAACTGATAACATTTCGACATTAAATCTGAGGCACCCAATCTGCTTCTTGCTTCTTTATATGATGAGATTTTCACTAACAGAAATTTAGTAACCTGATATAGATTGAAGATCATCAACAAATCAACCCAGCCGACATTTTATATAAGTCGCAATGCCTTGTTCTTTCTCTTGAACAAAGAAAATTCCCATGGCCGGATTCTTTTTCAGGTAGAAAAAGGTTTTGTAAACACAATTAAATGAGCATCAGTTGGAGCATGCATGAATTGACTCACTGTATTCAAAATACATGTAATGTCGGGCCTACCTCTGGTGAATGGTAGGCTGAAGGCGGCCAAGTAGAAGCTGGTTCTGGACAGATTGGAGGGAGGATGGCGGCGGCGTTATCGAGAGGAGGCAAGTTGGTGTTGATAGCAATGTGAGCTCAAGGCGAACCATTCCCACAATAAATGTTATTGCAATGTTTGATACAACAACAACAAAACCTTTTCCCACAATTAAGTAGGGTCAGCTACATGCATTCTTTGTCTCCATTCATATCTATCTTGGGTCAATCTCGGGCTTATATCCAAAAAACTAAGATCCATTCGTGTAGTCTCTTTCCAACACTTTTTAGGTCGTCCTCGCCCTCTCTTAGCCGGCTCAACATCCCAACACTCTTATCTCCTAACCAGTGCATCCGCTGATCTTCTTTGCAAATGACCAAACCATCCTAAGCGGTTTTCTCGCATCTTATCCTCGATCGGAGCTACACCAACTTTCTTTCTGATTGCATCATTCTGAATCCGATCTTTACGTGTGTATCCACACATCTACCTTAGCATTTTCATTTCTGCTACAGTCATTCTCTGCACATGTTTATGGTTCACAGGCCAACATTCATATCCATAGAGCATAGTAGGTCTCACGGATGCTTTGTAAAACGTTTCTTTAATTTTTAAAGGAATTTTCTTATCACAGAGAACAACAGAGGCTCCTCTCCACTTTAACCAGCCTGCATTTATTCTATTAGTAACATCTCCATCAATTTTCCCATCCCGTTGCAAAATAGATCCCAGTTATGTATTGTAATGTTTGATATATCAATAAAACCCTAAAGATGACAGTGTAAATTGATCTATAACTTTGATTTATTCTAGGTCTTCCAATATGCAGGATGTACAGGTCTTAGGAAGACCTGAGGATGATGTGATCATTAACGATTGTATAACCATGACGCTTCCATTTCGAGAGAGTGATCAAACATGTTTGGATTTTAGTGACTCCTCTTGTTAGAGAAGTGATCTGATTTTAGTCCAAGTGTTGGACATTGATCTGAATGTGATTCAGATGCAATGAGAATGTTAGATCTAAGGCCTTTATTTAATCAAACATCTATGACAGGTTTCCGAGATCTGCATTTGAGATGTGATCTCAATATCCAAATCACTATACATGCGTACAATCGACATGTCCTTATCTCTAAGTATCCGCGAAGAAAGCGTATTGTTCTTGAAAGAGTTCAAGAATAATTCCACTGTTGAATTATGTAGATGATCATTGAGATACTGATAATTAAATGTGATTTAATTATCATGAATAACATGAATGTGATTCATATTATTTAAATATATGGGAATGGTGATCCAAGATAATTAAATGTGATTTAATTATCAAAGATGTGAATAATGTGGATAGTGATATTCATATTATTTATATATATTATAATGTGATTTATAATGTATTAGAGAGAGATTGTAGTATCTTCAATGATGTGAGTTGGATTCACATTGAAAATTAATTGGAAATACAATTTACATTTATTTGGGTTGTGAATATGATACATAATTATTTAATGGTATGATTGCAATATTCACAAAATTAATTTGGAATTATTTTTGTGAGTTAATTTACAATAAAAGTTGATGTAAATAAATATGAAGGATAGGAGGAGCTACCACCATCTATTTAATGGATGGTGGATGGCCATCCTTTGACTTGGTCTCACGGGTGGTCGTCCCCCCACCACCTTTGTAGGGAGGTGGGTTGCCTCCCTCATAATCCTTCTATGCAAGTTAATTTAGTTCAACTTAAATTATGTTGATTATTCAATATATATTTAATATAATCTAAATTAATTTCTGTATTTTTACAATAAAATCATGACCATTCAATGAAAACACAAATCAATCTCAACCATTGATTTTGAGTTTCACATGGATTGGAATCCATGAACTCCCAAAATACTATAAAAGAAGAGGCAGTCCTAGCTTTTCTTGTACACACAACAATAGAGTAATCTCTCTCTCTCTCATTCTCATACTGCATGGCCCATCTCTCTCTCTCTCTTAGTGGTCGTCCACCTTGTGTCCTAGAGAGACTCACCATCGTCGTCACGTTGTCGTGCCACCGCTTTTCAACCGCTCGTGAATCTCTGTCTCCTTCGGTGAAACTCGCTTGTGAAGAAGATATCGGATCTTGTAGGACGAGATCAGGAGATTTGATGCTTGGATCATCAACTCAGATTGCGAGGAGTACGTGTCTCATCAATGCACCTGTAAGCGTCTCCTCCATCAGATCGGACTTGAGGCAAGAGGTCTCTTAGTTTAGAGAATTGATCGCAACCACACTTCAAGAGGTAATCGTACATATTAGTTTTGGTTAAATGAAACGATCGAGAAGTGTTCTTAGATCTTGTGGTTTCATCATTTAAATTTTTTAAATTCTAATGCACCGAGCAACTAGTGTGACTAGTCGCTCCGATCGCATACGAGGCAATCATCACGCTTTCGTGGCATGCTTAAGGATCTTTCCATATCCTTCAAGTGGTATCAGAGCCTGGTTGAGGTCTTGGATATGATCTGAAACCCTTGACGATCAAAATTCAAGTTTCGGATGCGAGGGAATCATTATTTTTGCATTATATGCAAGATTCGAATCAGTTTTTAGCTTAATTAAATATCTGCTATTTATGAACTGTTTGGACATGTTTTTTGGTTAATAAAATGTATTTAGAATGTCTAAATATGTCTCAAAAATAGTAACATATAATTGTTACCAAAAGTGCATGAAAATGATTTGAAGAGTTCCCGCTATGAAAGATATTTTGCATGATTGCATGAACTCACAGATCTGTAAGAAAATTATTTTTATTTATTGTTTTCCATAATTAATTATGAAATACAAACTTAAATTAAGTATAGAATCAAACTAGCAAATTGCTCGAATTTATTTCATGTGATTCTGACTCCATTTGTCATAGATATTCCATATTTAGTGGAGATGGGTCGGAAGATGATTAGATCAGCAAACCTCATTAGTTAATGTGTTTATAATTCAATAGAAATCATGGAAATTATGAATTTACCTTGATTAAATATGATGCCTAATAATTATGAAAATAATTGATGAATCATCAAATGCCGTTGAATGAATATTTCATGAAAACTCTAATTTATCCTACAATAGTTTTAGGACAATCTCTACATGCAAAACATGGTTGTTTGAATATGATTGTGAAATTGTTTAGCAAATCTCTTTATAATATTAATCAAAATGGTTTTGATATATATATATATATATGGTATAATTTTGATTGAAAGATTGATTATCATCTCAAATACAAAATGATTAAATCGCATTATCCTGACCAGAGGTGGATATGGTGTCTAGTCAGGATCGATGGGATAGTAAATTGCTCCGTGAACGGTCTACCCCACATCCTATGTGTTCTGGCCATGACAACATGTACGGAAAAGATAATGTTTGAAGAGATCATGGTGTATTTTTCTAATTATAAAAAATTGAATAGTACGTATTTTTAGATTATACCCTCCTTTCAAGTAACAATCAATATTGTTTGTTGGTTGATTAAATTGGATTGATAATTAATTTAATATGATTAAATTAATTATATTCAAATACAAAACTATATTATGAATAGAGTAGTATTTCCTTATAAGAATTAATTATGTGAATATCATTCATAATAATTAATTAAAATTTGAACATGATATGGAGGTTCACGTGAGTGACATCTATGATTTCCAATAAGGGTGAAGGGTTCTATCGCCATGGATTGTATGTAGGAGATGCATGTTCTAAGCGACAGTTCCTACATACAAGCACACATGAATCAGGCTCTTTGCTTCTCGAAAGAGTGACGTATGCATAGTTTTCCCAATATCGGTTCCTCATATTATTGGGGCGATATTGAATTGTGCATAACGAATTCTAATCACGTTGACGGTTGATTCAATTAACGATGGGTCAACATCGCCTTAGGGTGGTGGGTCCGGGTGCTAAAGATCAACCTGGACTTGCAAGGCGGAATGTGTCCCCGCTTCTTTTTACTGGAATTACAGTTGCTCATATTATTGGGATGTTTAAGGGAATGAACTTTCAAAGTTGAAAAGTCAAGACTAATTTGATTAAAAATCCTTAATTAAAGAATCTAATATTGAATATATATGTGTTCTAATATAGTATATTATTAATTTCAGACAATGAAGCACATGAACCCACTCGGTAGGCTTCTGGAGGTCAACCAATTGAATGTACCAAATTACTCGGATTGGATTCGTAATTTGGATCTTGTCATATCTACAGAGCGCATATCTTATGTGTTGTCCAGTGACAAGTATGAAAATCCAAAGACACCGGAAGAAATTCAATACAATGAAAAATATGATGAAGATCATACATTGTCCAGGTGTTCTATGCTGGGATCTCTCTCCAATGTGATTTGGAAGCAACATGTGGAGATGGATAGTTGCCAGGATATAATCCTGAATCTCAAGGAGATGTTCAGTGATGTCAACCACACTCAGCGTTATAATGCTATGAAAGAGATTATTCGCTGTAAAATGCAGGAAGGAACTTCAGTTAGGGAACCCATACTCAAAATGTTTGGTACCTCTCTGAACTAGAAACTCCTGGGGCTGACATGGATGCAGACATGCAGTCTGACTTTATTTTGTTATCGCTCCCTAAGTCTTTTGATAACTTTGTGGTGTCATTCCACATGAACAAGGTGAATTGGTCTAACGTTGAGTTATTGGCTTCATTAAAGTCTGCAGAAAATGTAATGAAGAAAGACAATCCCTCTGGCAGTGCAATGGTTGCACATGTCAAAGGGAAGCACGATCGGAAGCAAGGATCTCAAAAGGGGCCGATCTAGAAGAAAAAGAAGAAGAGTCGAGGTGTTGGCTCATCTTCTACTGCTTTCGTACTGGTGACATTAAAGAAGACCGATGTGTGTCATCACTGCAAGAAGATAAGGCATTGGAAGCGTAACTGTCGAGATTACCTGAAGTCTACTGACAAAGGTAAAGCTCCAACATGTATGAATTCTACTTTTATCATTGAAACCAATTTTCTCGTAGGACGAGAAGATAGTTGGGTCATCAATTCTGGTGCTTCTGTTCATATATGTAATTTGTTGCATATATTTTAGGAAACTAAGAGTCTTGATGAAGGGGAGATAGTCATCTAGATGACTGTTGCAACAGTCTTCATTGGAACCTGCAGACTATAGTACTTAAAGAATGTTTTTATGTTCCAAATGTTAGAAGAAACTTAATATCTATATCTAATTTAGTTAGAAGTAGATATTTGTTCTTGTTAATAAACTTTTCATGAGTCGTTATGATAAATATATTACGGATGATGTTCTGATTTCTGGTGGACTCTATGAATTGTGCATTGATGAAAATGTCATGAATATTACTAGCACAAATAAAAACTGTAAAAGAACCAGGGAGGATGGAAATTATTCTAATAATTTGGCATCAAAGGCTAGATCATTTATCTATTGATAGGATCAATAGATTGATAAAGGATATATCCTTAGATATTCTACAAGTCCAATCTTTGCCTACCTGAGAACATTATATTCAAGGTAAAATGACTAGGATGTCTTTTCATAACAAGGTTACAAGATGCGAAGGTATTCTCGATCTAATACATACTCATGTATGTGGTCCCTTCAGTACCACGATCTGAAATGGATATCGATATTATTTGACGTTTATTGATGACTATTCACGATATAGGTTTATCTTCCTATTATGTCAAAAATCTAGAACCTTTGAAAAGTTCAAAGAGTTCATGATTTTGATTGATAACCAAACCGATAGGAAGATTAGACGAATTTGATCTAGCCGAGGTGGTAAGTACCTCTCAGATGAATTCAAGGAATACCTTAGAGAGAGGAATTGTCTCCAATCTCACTCCTCCAAGAATTTCCTAACTTAATGGTGTTGTTGAAAGATGCAACAAGACCATCATGGACATGGTCCGTTCAATAATAAGTAAAGCACATTTACCACTTAGTTTATGGGGATATGCAGTAGGGACTACAATATATATCCTGAACAAGATTTCTAGCAAATCCATATCTAATACTCCTCGTTAGCTTTGGTATGGAATCAAACCTAGTGTTAGACACTTAAGGATTTGGAGTTACTTAGTCTGTGCGAAGAACGTGGACGCAAGTAAGCTAGAATCTCACACTCATGAATGCTACTTCATTGGGTATATTAAGGATGGTATTGGATACCAGCTTTATGACCTTGAGACTCAGAAAGTCTTTGTCTCTAGAGATGTAAAATTTTTGGAGTATGATTTCCTTAAGAGTCAAGACAAAATGAAGTAAAGGAACTCATTGAATCCCCTAAGGATACTGAGTTTCCTGAACCAGAAATTAATGAAGTAAATGAAAATGTAACACATGTACCTATTCGAAGGAGTTCAATGGTGGTTGCACCATCTGAAAGGTATGGATTCCATGTGTCAGGTAAAACCGATTCCATGTGTCAGGTGAAACTCACATGGTCCATCTTCATTTGATGAAGCACTCGCGGATCATGATATGGATAGATGGATGCTAGCAAGGAAGAATAAAATAGACTCCATGCATAAAAATGGTGTATGGACCCTAGAGGATCCATCTAGATGAAGGATATTGAGAATCCTTAAGCGCAT
The DNA here is from genome assembly GCA_037367405.1 of Ottelia alismoides. NCBI lineage: Eukaryota > Viridiplantae > Streptophyta > Magnoliopsida > Alismatales > Hydrocharitaceae > Ottelia > Ottelia alismoides. The sequence continues at coordinate 319,028 of JAZKJV010002215.1, read as the reverse complement.
CACGGAAGCGTGACGATCGTATCTCATACAATCGGGGCGACTAGTCGCACTAGTCGCAAGATGCAGCAGAAATTAAAATTTTTAATCAAGTGATGAAACCACATGATCACGAGGACATTTCTCGGATCGTTTCATCAAACCACAAAGTATAAGGAATACCTCTTGGAGTGTGGTTGTGATCACAAGATCCCAAACAAGAGATCCTCCTGTCTCAAGTCTGATCCACGAAGAACGCACTTGCGGGCACGATGATGAGTCGCGTTCCTCCCGCAATCCTCGATGAAGGTCCAAGCAATGAATCCCCTGATTTCGTCTAACAAAATCCGTCATATTCCTTTAGAGCAAGCAGCCCCAAAGAAGAAGGAGATCCTCGAGTCGTCGAAGGCGAAGGCGAGAGAGACTCTCCTTCTCAACACAAAGTGGACGGCCACTTCTTGGAGAAGAGAAAGAGAGAGGGCGAGAATGAGAGAGAGAGAGAGAGAGAGAGATTGGTAGGCTTCTACAACTCTTAGTAATGTGTCATGAAAGGCTAGGCTAGCCCTCCTTTTATATTAGTTTAGGATCCATGGATCTCAATCCATGGACACATAGATCCAACGGCTAAGTTGATCTGTGTATTAATCAATGAACATGATTGTTGTTGGTTAAAAACCAACAACATTAATTTATATTAAATTAAATATATGTTGAATCATTATCAACACAATTTAATTCAAATAAATTAATTATTAAGTGATAATATGATAACAAAAAAAGAGAGGCAACAAACCACCTTACATTTAAGGGGGCGTTACCTATGACTAATTCATAGGTGATGCCACCTCTTATTTGGTGGTATTTTGTCTCCTTTTATTTATCTTATTATTTCTCAATAAATTGCAATAACTATTATTGTAATAATATCCACCAAATTAATTCCAAATTAATTTGTGAATATTTCAATCATGCCATTGAAAAATATGTGAATCATATTCACATCCCAAACTAATTTGTAAATTACATTTTCAATTAATTAATAATGAGAATCCAATCCATATTTAATAATTAACAAATGCTATTTACGAAATTTTTCTCTCTATGTGATATATTATAAATCCCATTTATAATATACATAGATATTCTGGATAGCACTATCCATGATCTGCTTATCCTTGATAATGAAATCCCATTTAATTATCTTGGATAATTATTCTCACAATATGAATCTTATTCATATTATACTTGATAATTAAATCTCATTTAATTATCTTGGACAATCATTCTCACAATATGAATATTATTCATATTATACTTGATAGTTAAATCTCATTTAATTATCTAGAACAAACATTCTCACAATATGAATCTTATTCATATTATACTTGATAATTAAATATCATTTAATTATCTAGACCTTGCTTGGATACTAAATTCATCATAGAATTATTCTTGAACTCCTTCAAAAATAATGTGCCTTCTCCACAGATACTTGGAGATAAGGACAAGGCGATTGTATTGTTCCACGTATAGTGACTTGGATATTGAGATCACAACTCAAATCCATATCTCGGACCTCTCATAGATGCTTGATTAAATCAAGGTCGCAAATCTAATCTTCTCATTGCATCTGAATCACATTCAGATCAATGTCCAACATTTGGACCAAGATCAGATTACTTCTCTACTGAGAGGAGTCACTAAAATCCAGACATGTTTCATCACTCCCTAGGAATGGAAGCGTCATGGTTATACAATCGTTTATGATCACATCACCCTCAGGTATTCCCAACACCTGTACATCCTGCATACTGGAAGACCCAGAATAAACCCAAAGTATTAGATCAACTTATACTGTCTACTTCAGGGTCCTTATCAGTAAGTTCTCGTTTGATCAATGGGATTTGGTATCGATCATATACTTTGCAAAAGCATATATCATACCTAGGTCTTGATCATATACTTTCCAAAAGTATATATCAAACCTACAAATTCAGTCAAGCTTCCAAAGCGAGATGACCGTGCACGGAATTTGATTCTTCCCAATATCTCATGAGTGAGCTCATGTCTTCCGGTTCAGTAATGAACCTGTATGATCCCTTTGAGAGATCGTATTACTCCATATGCCCTTATATGCACACCAGCGCGTCGGTGTATAGACCTTGATTAGGTCATCAACCTATTGGTCTGCCAAATGTACATACTCAGACATATAGTAACACATCTGTCTCCGGTCAGAGGATACGTGCATGTATCGTGACAGCATACGATATAGGACTTTGGTTATCTCGATCTCGTTAACTCGACTCTTTGACCTAACTAATCTGACACCTATGAATCTCTATTCCTATGCAGAGGACCTGCATTAAGAGGCCGGTCAGATATCAGCCTATGTGAGAAAGGATTACCATCTCCTACTCAGGCTGGAGATCACATCTTAACAATCATTTGATGGTGCTTGATGAGTCCTCAATCTAACCCATTAGATATTCATCTTAGCACCAACCTCTATGATTCATCTAATGAAACAACAACTATATATTATCAAGATGGCCATGGCACATAACTCTAATTGTACAGAGGGACCTATTGTGCAAATTATTTATTCTTCATTTCAGATCATGGAATGATATACACAATAACATTTATTGCATAATGGCTCGCCGTGGCCTCGCATGTCCAACAATCTCCCACTAGCCCAAAGAGCCATTAATGGGCTAATCATTTAAACACACACTCATGTGACAACCATAGGCTATTTAGAAAATAGCTAAGTAAGCTGATCAGTCACTCTGTTCCCAAAAGACTATGCCAAGTCCTTTTACGGCACTTGCATATCTCTTAGTAACAGTGCTCGCATCCAATGCGAATGTTGCATCTTACGCAACCAATACTCAATCTTGATAAAGCAATTATAGTGTCCTTGACACTATTGCTTAATAATTATTATAACCAGTATTTCCATAATCCTTATCAGAATACCCTTATTCCTGGAGATCACTATCTCATAAGGTATCTACAGTTAAGACCTTTTAGATCTCTATCTATAAAGTCTTAAGCTCTTGAAGATAAGACTTAGAGATCACTATCTCTAAAGCCTTGTCATCTTTGAAGATATTGTTATTACTGCAATCAAGTGTTCTTTCTCCATAGTAGGATTAGTAACAGTTTACTATTCCCACTGCATGGCAGATATCTGGCTTTTGTACACATCTAGCATACACTTAGGTTCTCGTAACTGATGCACAAGTGCAAGCAGTTCTAGCATTCACTTCCTCAACTCTTTGAGGTGCTATCCCTTTAGATAGGTCAGTACAAATCTTAAGGTAAGAAAGCCTTTCTTGGAATTTCCAGAAAAATGGAACATGTCCAAGGTGCACTACAAATGTGACAGTCCCAACACCCTCTTTTCTTTGCTTCTGAATACCTTCAGAACTAAAATCCAAGAGGCATCTTTTGAGATCATGTCTTAAGGTATGGAATAGACAGATCATAAAACACTTATTATCATTTTTATATCATTCCAAATGATTAGGATATTATCTACATTTAGCACGATGAACACAATAGAACTCCCACTAAGCTTCACATGGTTCATCAAGATTCTATCTGAAATCATAACATTTATAATTTCATCAAATCTTATGTTCCAACAACAAGAAGCTTATTTGAGTTTATAGATGGATTTCTTTAACTTTCACACCTTACGTTCCCCAATCATGAAGCCTTGGAGCTACTTCATGTGAACATCCTCAGAGAGGTATTCTTAGAGGAATGCAATCTTGACTTACATCTTGAAGATGCAATAGTCAAGTTGTGTAGCTAAGGTTATCAATATTCTGATGATTTTAAGCATGGTTACCTAAGAGCAAGTCTCATTGCAAGCAATGTATTCTCTTCCGGTTTGTATCTCATGGCTACGAATCGTGCTTTGAAGGTCTCTACCTTCTCATTAGGTTCCCTCTTTCTCTTGAAGATCCATTTACACCTTAATGGGTCTTACCCATATAGGTGGATGCTCAAGGGTCCATATACAACATTTGTATATGAAGTCTATTTTTAGAACTTATTGCTAATATCCGTCTTTCCATGTCATAATCCTCAGGAGCTTCATCACATGAAGTTCGATCATTGTCAGACTTAACTGACACATGGAATACATCCTCAAACTCATTTGAAGAGGTATTAGTGCTTCATCTTTAAATGTCCCATTTAGTTTCCGATTTCAGGAGTCTCATTATCTTCTCAAGATTAAATGAGTTCCTATACTTCATTTTCATCTTGATTCTCAAGAGAGTCATCATCTAAGAATCACATTCTCAGAGATGAGATCTTTTAAGAATCTTAGGGTTATAAAGTAGGTATCCAATACCATCCTTTATTTTCCTAATGAAGTAGCATTCTCTAGTACTTAATTCCAGCTTACTTGCATGGAATCTTATTAAGGATATATATAGTGTAGTCTCTACTACACATATATACTTGGAAACTAAGGGATAACTATGCTAAAATTCATCATTGATCAAATCATGTCACACATGATCCAATTGTATCTTCCTACAACTCCATTGAGTTTAGGTGTGTTAGGAGGATTGAGATAGAAATGATATTCATATCTTCATAAGATATTCATTGAATTCATCTAATAAGTACTTGCTACCTTGGTTAGATCAAATTCATTTAATGTTCCTTCAAACTTTGGTTCTAAACCAAAATTGTGAAATCTTTGAACATTTCAAAGGTTTCTCAGGTGAAGAGAAGAAATCTCATATCATACATGATCATCAATAGATATCATATATCCATAATGTTCACTATGATATAGATGATTCACATACATCAATATGTATGAGATCCTGAATACCTCAACATCTAACACCTTTCCCAAAGAAGGGTGTATTGGACATTTTTTCTTTGAATACAATATTCATAAGTATGCAAGTTTTGAAAAAAAATTTTAGACATTCTAAAGTTTCATCTCTTGCTTGTCCATTGATCTCATCAACATACATATGTCCAAGACATGATGCGAAATCATTGTCAAATGATCTTTATCTTCCTATTGATCTTTAAAGGTTTAATTTTCAGTATTAGAAATCTTAATGAACCATTCATTAAATTTCTAATTAAGTAGAGTCTACTAGATATCAGATTACTGATGACACGCCAAGCGACTCGGGTAAAAGGTCGTCAAGGGTCGTTGCGATCCAAGCCACCAAGCGTGGTCGGTCGAGAAAAAGAGACCACCAAAAGCGAATAAAATCAATCAAAATCGAGTAGCGGTCCTGCTATTATTTTAACCTGGTATAGCGACCAGGGTCGAACACAAGGAGCACGTGATGGCCTTGCAGCCTACAAAGTAGTCAAAAATAAAATAAAAGACAAGTGTTTTTGGTGGATTTTTAAATTTTATAATTTTTTTGGATTTTTAATTAATTAAGAAAATAAAGAAAACAAGGAAACAAGCCTACTCAAACAATTATTTAATGCATCAAAAATCAAGCAAAAATTCAAATAAAAATGTTTTTATGTTTTTTATGATTCTTACTATTTTTAGTGATTTTTGGTATTTTTCTGATTTTTATTTAATTTTCTAAAAATAAAACAAAGCAACAAAACAAGGGTATTGTCCAGCGAAGCTTGGAGGACTTTGATAAAATATCTAAAAATCCCCAATAAGCTTGGAGGTAATTTTCCTGTAAAAAGAAAGAAATAAGGAAAATTTAGGCATCACAATTATTATTTTTGGATTTTTAGATTATTTATTAGAATTTTTATGAGTTTTTAGGTGTTTTCAATTTTTATGAGTTTTATACAATAAAAAATGACCAAAATTAGTCAGAAAATCAAGCAAGACAAACTAAACAGTAGCTAATTTTTTTATAATTTTTAGGTGAGTTTTAATATTTTTTGTGAATTTTTAAGTCAAACAGTAACGAAAAAGGTTATTTTTGAATTTTTAAAAATATCAAATAAAAGCAAAAATGTCCCCAAAAATTCTAGAAAATTTTACAACATGGCAGGAGCCATGTGTCCAATTTTCATTGAATTCGGAGTAAGTTTGATATTTTATTAAAAATAAAAACCTAGGTACAGTGCACAGGGACCTAATTGCAATAAAAACAAGGTCCCTGGACTAAATAATAACATGTATTAAAAGTCCAGGGGGTTTGTTGTAAAATACCCAAAAATAAAACGCACATGCGCCAATTCCACACTCACAGGGGTAGAAATGCAATTATCCTAAAATATTCATTCATTCATTAACAATCAGGAACTACAGGGATAAGAATGCAAATATCCCAAAGGAACACGTGTCAACGCACATGACACACCACACACAGGGGCTTAAATGCACTAAGAAAACAAGACAGGGTCCAATATGCAAAAGTACCAACGTAAATAAAATGCAACAAATATTTACAGGACTGAAACGAAATAAAATAAACAGAAGGGCCTAAGGGATAAATTACCCTTTTATTAAGGGGTCGTCGGATAGGCACCACGTGTGATGATCTACGGCTGGGAAGGGGTGGCGCCCAAAGCAAGACCTCCTCGGCTCTGATCGACGGTCCAGACTCCGCCACGTGGAAGATCAAACGAAGGAGAGTCGTTGTGGCGAAACCTCGGGCATCGAACGGTCCAGATCGCCCCTCCCTAGATCGGATGGCGCTGGAAGCTCCTCGGATGGACGGTCAGGATCAAGACTGGAGCTCGGGGTCGATCTGACGGCGGAGAAGGATGGTGGGCGAACTGGAGGCCGGCGACTTTCGTCGGACCCGTGTGTGCTCTGGCGTCCTCCTCGCGGCCCACTGAAGATCGGAGAAGATGGCTACGGGCCTTCCGCGTCGAATGGTGCTCTCCGATGGCCCAACGGAGCTCCGAGGAGCTCAGGCGGAGCCGGCGGAGCGCAAGCTGCTGCTCCAAATGGTCCAAGCCCTCAGATGGGCTCGGATGTCCCTGCAAAGTACACCAACAGACTCGTGGGTCGAGGGCAAAGTGCCTCGACCCTGTGAGAGGGGGTGAAGGTGACTAGTGAGGTGGTGCGGTCGAGCTCCGGCGAGGGGAGGACGGTGAAGCTCGAAACCCCAGCTCCTGTGCGAGCTGGGTTGAATGGATGGGCGGAGAAGGTGCACGAGGGAAGGGCGAACGTGATGGGGGATTCCGATGATCGAACGGAAGGGGGAGATGGCCGGAATCGATGATGGTCGGCGACGGCGAGATTTGGGGCTAATCAAAAATTAAAGAAAAGGAAGAAGAACTACGGCTACCTGGGTGAAGGATTCGACTAGGGATGAGCAGCTGGTGCTCTGGGTCCTTGCCTCGCGGGACGTCGTGGCCCGAGGCTCAAGCCCCTGCTTTGGGCGGAGCACGGCGGCGCCTGCTCGCCGGATCGATGGCTCCTTGCTCTCTCCTCGCTGCCTGCAACACCCTCTGGGGCGAGTGTCACTCTCGTTGAGACGGTGGAGGTCACTGGGTGGAAAGCAAATGATCCAAAGATAGGGAAATGGGGTGGCGGAGCTCGGCTTATGTATGGTGGGAGATCCGGGAAGAAGGGCTCGGGTCCGGCTCGATTGAGCACGGATCCCTAGGAAGAAGATCGGGCGAGGTTCCCGGATTGTAGGAGAGTGATTAGGACCCTGGGTTAGGCGAAATGGTGATCGGGTCTAGCGGGAATAAATGGGGGAAGTCGGGTCCGCGAACCAGATCCGTGGGAAGTGGTCCACAGGGGGGAGTTGACCGGGGGGTCAACATTCCCCCGTGGACCAATGAGGAGCAGCCACGTGGAAAATAATTGTAAAATCAATTAAAAATAGTAGATGGCTGAATTATTAAAAACTTAAAACATGAAATATTTTGTTTTAATTTTTTCTATTTTTGGTGATTTTTAATTAATTTTTCAAAATAAAATAAGGTATTTACACTATATATCTATATATAGTATATATACAATATGTCTTTTTAATTTTTGATTTTTAATTTGTTATTTTTGTGCATTTTTATTCCCATTTTATATTTTATTTATTTATAGTATAAAATTAGGAATAAAAGGATATTTTTATTTTATTTTTCTTATTTATATACAATAGTGAAATAAATAGGTATATATATCTATGTACAAGGTATATTTACAATGTATTTTTGGTTTTTAATTTTTGTTCTTTTTATTTTGTTTTTGTTTTTGTGGTTTTTATTTTATTTATTTACAACATAAAAAGATAGAATATTTACAAATTTTTGGAATTTTAATTTATTTATTTATAAGGCTAAATAAATATAGATGTGTGGACTATATACAAGTGTTCTATTTTTATTTTTCTTTTTGATTTTTCTATTTTTTTGTTTTGATTTTTATAATAAATATATACACAATATGTACAAGTCATTTTATTCTATTTTTTTAGAAGAAAATATTTTATTTTATTTACAGGTATATTTACACACATGAGCCCCTATCTCCCTCTACTTTGGCTTTTATGCGGTCAGGCTCATGCTGAGCCCTCCCTTGGGATTAGGTTGCTCATTATTTATTCTAAATATTTCCTCTTTTTTCTTTTTAATCTTTATTCTTTTATTTTTGCACAAAAACATGCTAATTATTACTTTTTACACCATGCATGCTTTTGGTAATTATTTATGTTTACAAATATATACATGCATTTGCAAAGGTTTTTGTAGCTAAAATATAAGAATAAAGATTGATGAATGAGTATTCATCACCCCCACATACTTAACTTTGCTAGTCCCTTAGCAAACACTTATTGAAAAAGAAGTGGAAAAGAAGAAAAAGAAAAAGAGAAGAATATACATGGATCAAGGTTGATTATTAAACTTGCCTTCACTAAATTAAGGTATGGAGCTCAATCAGATCTTTGGATTATTGATGTGTCGGAACCTTATTTGGACTTAAGCTTAAAACTCAACGGCCTCTAAGTTCCACTAATCTCTAATCAAGACTCCTCAATGCTCCAGATCAGAACAAGTCATCAATCACAAACCCTGAAGACCATGAATCTTTCCTTGTCCTGTGAATGTGAGGTATAAGCTCTCCACCTCAGAAATGGCAACTTGACAACCCTCCCCAACAAGGTAACTCTATGACCTCAATCTAGCCACTCTTTCCTCGAGGAGCGGGGTATTCCCTTCTAAGTTCAAGTTCAGCCGGCTCAAGAAGAGGAGGAAGAAGAGAATGGACCATGGCCAGTGTAGCCATGTATCCTTGGGAGCTTGACCAGTGTAGCCAAGTCTCCCTGCTGCAAGCTACATAAGGTGGATCATGAATCTCAAGCTTTGCTTATTGCACTCTATATACATACTTCGGTGGGATTATCATTTTCTCTCAGACCCACCATTTTTTTGGAGTTATTTTCTTTTTGCATTTATTTTTTTTTCAAGTGCATCTATACAACATATACATGTGCAGCATATATACAAGGAGTTTTTACTCTTGATCCAGTAGACTATCCCTCTTTTGAAGCTTTATTGCAACCCACAACTCCTGTCGTTAGACCTCATGGCAACCAGACCAAGTTGAGACACACTTCCTTCACTAAAAGAAGAAGAGAGGTTCCGCCTAGAAGTACTACCCTCATATGCTACCCCAAGTCAAGGAAGACTGCCTCCTCACCACCTCATCCGTAGAGAGCTCGGTGCAAAGTGCTGGTGTCCAAGTAAAGACAATGTCTATATGAGTCATGTGTTGTTGTTAAGTGCTCTACTTAGGCTCATTGAGATGACATGTGATCATAGCCTAGTGGACTCAAAGAATTAAGTCACCATGGACCTGAAAAGCCTTAATCCTAAGCCCTATAAGGTTCCTCTTAGAAATTAGCTGGATTAAGATCTTAATCAAGCTCCATTTCCCAATTTAATTCTAGGCTAGTTTAAATGTCAACTATAATCCAGAAAAACTATATACATATGTACAAAAGATGATATTTACACAAATTTTTACAAACATGCAAATATTTTTGAAAAATGTTTTGAAATCATGAATGGATGATGCATGAAGTGCAAGTTTTGCAAAAAGTATTTACACACATTTACACAAGATTTTTGCAAACTTTTGATTTTCAAAACATTTTGAAAAAATTTTGTACTATATACATAATTTTGATAAGAAAATATTTACACAAACTTTACACAAAAGATTTTTGAAAACTATTTTACAAAAATAATTTATACACTAGCTATGTATGTGCAAATAAAAGAATGTTTATGTACATGAAAAATTTTTAATTTTTATGAATTTTAGGGTTTTTAGCCATTTTATTTATTTACACACTCACACAAAGTACGAGTTATGGCTAAAGTATATATGAAATATATACACACCCCCTATACTTAGCTCGAACGATGTCCTCAGAGTCAAGAGCGATGAAAAAGACATAACTCGTGCTAGGTATAGGGAAGTGAAAAGGAAGGCTATATACAAAGATGAATGAATGAATAGAAAGTCAAAAGACTCTCAGGTTTTCCCCCTATACTTAGGATTAAGTAATCCTAAGTATAGCAAGCTGTACACAAAGGGAAAACCGAGTGGAGAATGTACAGGGTCTACCCCCCCTATACTTAGGGTAAAATATCCCTAAGTATAGGCAGCAAAAACAGGGGTAGACAGAAATAAAAGAAAACTCAAAGGTCCCACATCCCCCCTATACTTAGGGTAAAGTACACCCTAAGTATAGCATAATCAAAGGATGAATAAAAGGGATGTGGGACTAAAGAATGTGATGATATGGACATCTGGATCTATACAGGTCGGAAGATCAGTGAAAATCAGGCGTGAGATGCAATAGATGTGAGTCAAAAGACCACATCTCACGCAAAATGAATCGGGGCAACATCAACGACCCGCGGCTCATGATCTAGAAATGGCTTGAGCCGCTGGCCGTTCACTCGAAAGGTACTCTCAGAAGACAACTCGGATATATCAATGCTACCGTTGTCATGTACCTTTCTCACCAAGTAGGGTCCCTTCCACTTGCTCTGTAGCTTCCCTGGAAATAGGCGAAGCCTCGCATCAAACAGCCATACTCTCTGTCCAGGCTCAAAATGCTTGTGGCTGATGTGAGAATCATGCCACTCCTTCACTCTCTCCTTGTAATGTAGGCTGTTTGAGAAGGCGGTATCTCTCAACTCCTCCAGGGCTGCTAACTCTGCCCTCCTTTGGTCTCCTACACCATATGGATCCATAAGTATCTCAGTGACTGCCCAAAGTGACCTGTGTCTCAGCTCAACAAGCAAATGGCACGGCTTGCCATATACGAGGCGAAAGGGAGATGTACCCAATGGTGTCTTGAAAGACATCCTATATGCCCACAAGACCGAGTCCAAAAGCTGTGATCAATCCTTTCGGTCAGGGCGGACGACTTTCTGCAATATAGTCTTGATCTCCCTGTTCGACACCTCGGCTAGACCATTTGTCTGTGGATGGTATGGTGTAGCAACACGATGGTCTATACCGAACTCGCTAGAAAGGGCATTCACCTGGTCGTTGATGAAATGAGACCCCCCATCTGAAATCAATACTCGAGGTACCCCAAACCACGTGATGATGTGCTTCCTCAAAAATCTGCAAACTGTCCTCGCATCAGCGGCTCGGGCGGGGATAGCCTCAACCCAACGACTAACATAATCTACGGCCAACAGAATGTACTCAAATCCCTGACTCTTAGGGAATGGACCCATGAAATCGATGCCCCATGCGTCAAAAACCTCACAGAAGTGAATGGGCCGCATCGGCATCATATCACGTTGTCCACAAGTGCCCATCCTCTGGCAGTCAGTACACCTCTTCACGAACTCATCAGAGTCCTTGAAGAGGGTAGGCCACCACAAGCCAGATTGGAGCACTTTCTATGCCGTTCTCCTCCCAGAATGATGTCCTCCTGCCTCAAGCTTGTGGCAGTAAGTGAGGACGCTATGGTGCTCTTCCTGAGGGATGCACCTACGCCAGACACTATCCCCTCCTTCATGGTAAAGGATGGGATCCTCCCAGTGGTAGGACTTGGCCTTCGCAAGGAAGGTCTCAAGCCTCTGCCTGGTCCAATCTTGTGAGACTTTCCCAATAATGAGAAAGTTCACAATATCGGCATACCACGGGAGTGAGGCGATAGCAAGGATCGCCTCATCTGGGAAGGTCTCACAAATGGGATCAATATGCTCAGACTCCTCAGGCTGCTCTAAACGGGAGAGATGATCCGCCACCACATTCTTGACTCCAGGCTTATCCTTGATATCAATTTCGAACTCCTAGAGTAGAAGGATCCATCTAGTCAGTCTGGCCTTAGCATCCTTCTTTGCCATGAGGTATCGGATGGCGGTGTGATCAGTATACAGGGTCACTCTAGATCCAATGATGTACGATCTGAACTTATCTAGGGCGAACACTACGGCTAGCATCTCCTTCTCTGTGACTGTATAATTCCGCTGGGCGGAATCCAATGTGCGGCTAGCGTAGTGGATAGCAAAGGGGACTCGATCCCTCCTCTGTCCCAGCACGGCCCCCACGGCAAAATCGGAGGCATCCGTCATGATCTCGAATGGGAGAGACCAATCAGGCGGCTGGAGAACAGGAGCCTCTATAACATTCTGCTTGAGAGTCTCAAAGGACGAAAGACACTTGTCATCGACAAGGAACTCGGTGTCTTTCGTCAGTAGGTCAGTCAACGGCCGGACAATCCTGTTGAAATCATGAATAAATCGTCGGTAGAAACCGACGTGCCCCAGAAATGACCGTAACTCCCTCAAATTGGACAGCGGTGCGAGTTTTCTAATGACATCTACCTTGGCCGGATCAACCTCCATGCCCCTGTTGGAGATGATGTGGCCAAGCACCGTCCCTTAAGTCATCATGAAGTGACTCTTCTCCCAAGATAACACCAAATGGACCTCAATACATCGCTGGAGTACTCGGTCTAGGCAGTCAAGACAGGAGTCGAATCCGCCGCCGTAAACCGAGAAATCATCCATGAAGACCTCCAAACACTCCCCTACCATGTCCGAAAAGATCGACAGCATGCATCTCTGAAATGTCGCAGGGGCATTGCATAGCCCAAATGGCATGTGTCGGAAGGCGTATGTGCCGAAGGGACAGGTAAAGGTGGTCTTCTCCTGGTCCTCAGGAGCGATGGCCACCTGGTTGTAGCCCGAGTACCCATCCAGAAAACAATAATGGCTCTTCCCTGCCAGTCTCTCAATGATCTGGTCAATAAAAAGCAGGGGAAAATGATCCTTCTTGGTGGCCTGGTTGAGTCTCCTGTAGTCAACGCAGGCCCGCCAAGAAGTGGGTACTCGTGTAGCAATCTCCTCTCCTGACTCACTGATCACAGTCGTGATGCCCGTCTTCTTGGGCACCACATGCAAGGGGCTGACCCACTTGGAGTCGGAGATGGGATAGATAAAATCAGCGCTCCACCATTTCGAGATTTCCTTCATGACAACCTCTCTCAGATTGGGATTCAGCCGCCGCTGGAACTCACGCGACGGCTTCGCCTCATCCTCGAGATAGATATGGTGGGAGCACAGGGCCGGACTAATCCCCTGGAGATCTGCTACGCTCCATCCGATTGCCTTGTGGTTCTTTTCAAGAACCCCCATCAAACGGGATTCTTGCTCTCCAGTCAGATCGGCGGAGATGATGACTGGGTACATCTCAGGCTCACCTGCAAGGAATCGATACTTCAACGAAGTAGAGAGCGGCTTCAGCTCTGGACAGCTGGGTGCTGGCAAATCTGGCTTCGAAAGAAGCGTCGTATATGCTGCCAAATCTGCCTGGGAGAATGAGAACGTACTCTCGCAAACTGGATCTGAAGAAGGCTGCTCAACTGAACTGTCTCTGATCTGCTCGGCATCTACCTCCTCCTCAGCTGTAGGCTCAGTGGAACTCAGGTCTGGCATATAATCCTCGCAATCTGCCCAATCAGACTCTGAATCCGAGGGATCTGCATCAAACAAGGTGGCATCAGCACCACCATCATCACAAAAATCCGTGTCGCGGTCAAGAACCGGCTCTGCTGCCACTGAGCTCTCCTCTGTTGTCATCTCTGCATCAGCGGTGTCTGAAAATGAGAGGATGGCCTGTGCTGCTGGGTCTGTCCATACTGCCTCATCGTCTGTGATCACAAAATCATAGTCCTGGTGGATGTCTAGCTCGACATCTGTCAGCTGCTCTGCATCTGAAGTGGTCTCTGAGCATGATCTGTCTCTGGCTCTGTAGTCCTCGACTGTCTCTATTTGTACACTTTCACCCTCGACGCGGAAGTATACCTTCCCGCTATCATGGTCAGTCACCGTCTTGGCTGTGACCAAGAACGGACAACCGAGAATGATGGGGGTATCGGTCACTGAATCAGGGATCTCCATGTCCAACACTACGAAGTCCACGGGGAATTGCATGCCCTGAATAGTGACGACAACGTCTCGCAACAACCCCTTCGGCCTCTTGACAGATCGATCAGCTAACTGAAGGATTGTCCTGCTCTGTCTAAGAGTGCCCAACTCGAAGCGGTCGAGAAGGGCTGCCGGAAGGAGGTTGATAAATGATCCGCTATCTAATAGAGTCCGGTCGAACCTCTGCTCTCTAATGTGACACCTGACATAAGGGGCTCCTGAATCCGGCCTCTTGGCCGGCAGACGGTTCTGAATCGCGAAGCACGTGGCTTTCGTCAGTACATGGATCTCTGAATGGTGGTTCTTCCTCTTCCGCCTGACTGTGGTCCTGTCTCTCAACGAACGCTGAAGAAGGGAATGTGCTGCAAAGCCTCCTGAAGAGTCAGCTGGATATGGAAACGATCTATCATCTGTTAGCTGAACTCTTCCTGATCTCTCTTTTTGGGATTTTCTGTTTTCTTCCCCTTCCCCATCTGAAGGGCTCTAGGGAAGGGGATCACTGGGTCCTTCTCAGATGAAGGACTAGGAAAAGGTCTAGACGGCTCGACGGCCGGATCCGCACATACATCAAGCACCACAGTGGGACCAGAAAAAACCAAACCTTTCCCTTTATTCACAACATGGTTCCGAGATACATCAGGTGAAGGAAAAACAACAGATCTCTCTACATGAACTCTGGTGGCCTCAGTACCACCAGTGGCTGGATCAACTGGAACTGGAAGACTCGCGGCCTCAGTACCGCGCTCTGGCTCGGCATTCCGGGCGGCATCGGTACCACCTCCTCGAACTGGTGAAATGGCGGCCTCAGCACCACCTGTGGAGTCAGCATCCTTGGTGGCATCAGTACCATCGCCATCATCACGAGCGGCCTCAGTACCGCTCTCCTCCTCCTCATCTGGCGCTCTAGGTGTATCCTCATGACATCGCTCAGACGAGGCGCCGCCTGCTGGTGTCCTACCGCTCCTAAGTGTGACAAAATCAGCATCAAAAAGGTCTGCAGACATATCATCAAATGGATCACTAGGAGTGGCATGCTCAGTGGAAGCTACATGCTCAGACTTCCGCTTCAGGCTGTTGGGGTTCGGCTCGATCTGGGCAGGGATGGCGGCCTTCCCTCTCACAATGTCCCGCATCTCCTGGCGGAACTCGTCCATCTCCCGTCTTAAAGTAGCCTGTTGGTCCGTGAGGAGGCGGGCTATATCGTCCAAAGCGAGGCTCTCGTGGGAGCCCGACGGATAGCCTCTCTGGTAATGAGGCTGCTGGAACTGGTGCTGCTGCTGTTGAGAGGGGTAAGTAGGTGGATGCTGCTGCTGGTGAGGCTGCTCACGCCTCCAAGACTGTCACTGCTGATAGGGACGAGGACCATAGGACGACTGCTGCTGTGAAGGGTAGACTGGGGGCTGCTGCTGCGGGTGGTGATCTCTCTGCTGACTGTACTGGCCTCCCTGACCAGATGGTTGCGGCTGGGGCTGGGTACCTCCATTCCCCCACCTGAATCCGGGATGGTCTCGTCGGATTCCAGGCCGAGGGCGGTCATACCAAATCCTGTTGACATCCATCAACGGCTCTGCATCATACTGGGCTGGCGGGAGTACTGCCAGAGGCTGATTAGGCTGGTATACCACCATCTGCATGTCTGGAGATGGTGGTGACTGGTAGGTGGGTTGCAGCTGCTGGTACGGCTCCGCCTGTACAAGGTGAACCTGTCTAGGCTGCTGGTGTGAGCTGGAGCGCTGGGACGAGCTGTTGCTGCTGCCGTGATCGCCTCGCGACTGAAGACGAGGCTGGGAAGCCGTCTGTGTCTCCTGGAGACACATGAGCTGGGTCTTCATGCCGCTCAGAGTCTGTGCCATCTGCTCCATCTGAGTGATGCCCTGGCACTGCTTCTTCTCAATCAGCTCCATCCGATCCAACTTCTCGCTGATAATCCCCATGTCCGCAGCTGACGACTCTGCCTGTGCTGCTGCTACTGCGGACGAACTGGATGGATCGGCATCGACCCGTGCTATCCTCTGGTACTGCACGGGTCCTGGCTGCTGGGGTCTGCCCTGAGCATACAACCTGGTCTGAGACATCACCATGTAGTTCTCGGCCATCTCCTCGTAGATGGTCCAGACCTGGTCGTGATCCTTGGCGAAATATGACCCGCCACAAGAATCGTTCTCCAAGCCCTGGAGCTCTGGTGTCAGCCCGCTAAAGAAGCTCTGCACAAGGTTGGGCTTGGAAATGTCGTGGTGCGGGCATCGATCAGTCAACTCTCGGAACCTCTCACATGCCTCATGGAACTGCTCGTTGGGGAGCATGGAGAAGTTGTTGATAAGGGCTCTCGCTGCATTGGTCCGCCCGAGTGGATAGTACTTGTGTAAGTACTCGGTGCAGAGCTGCTCCCAAGTGTAAACAAACTTCCCCAAATGCTTCAGCCAGGTGGTTGCTCTATCTGCCAAAGAGAAGGGGAAGGCAATCATCCCAATCGTGTCCTGGTCCACCGGGCGGTCGTGGAAAGTGCTGCAAATCATCAAGAACTCCTGGAGGTGGAGATGGGGCTCCTCAGTGGCGAGCCCGTGGAAGCGGGGGAGTAACTGCAAGGTGTTCGGGGGGAACTTGAAGTCCCCCACGATGGCTGGAAGTACGACCCAGTGGTGCATCAACGTCAATCCGGGGTTGTGCAACTCCCGCATCGGTCTCGGTGGTCCTCCTGCCGCGGCTGCTGCGGCGGCTGCTGCGGCTGCTGCGGCGGCTGCTGCGGCTGCTGCTGCGGTTGCTGCATCTGCATCATCCGGTATCCTCGGTCCTTCTCTACGCTCCTCGTGCTCTACTCTCATCTGCTCTAACTCTCTCCTCATGTCTAGCATAAAAGCTCCCTAATCCCTCAACTGCTGCTGAACTGTCTCGAGGGAGGCGATCAGGGTGGAGTTGATCGCACCCTGGTCCAACACAAAGTGCTCAGGCTGATCTCGGGAACGATCCTCTGAACTGCCGGCCATGGCGTCTGCAAAACCAAATGACCCAAACTCAGGTGCCGATAAATCTGATAATCTCTCCTCTGGCACGGGTCTCTTGGAACCGAAAGAAAGGCGGTCGAGGGGGAACAGGGCGGAATCATACTCGGGCTCGGAGAGCTGGTCTCGGCTCTCGCGAGCCAACCTAGATGAACGGGTAGACGCGCCCGAAAGCGGTGCAGCCAGAGGCTGCCTAAGAGATCGTCTACCCATCATCGTGATGTAGCGAGTAAGGCGGATGGGATATGGTGAAACTATGATCAGCAAACAAACTCCTCTGTTCACCAACGCACACGAGCTGAAGACCGTGAAAGTTCGGTCAAATTATCTTGTCCAATTTTATTTTGGTAAACAAACAAAATATCAGAGCGATTACGTGACCTGCTGGGATACCCGATGCTACCCCAACCGACTGTCCCGCACGAAAGAGTCAGTAATCAGTCGGGAATAGCACCGGAGGGCTCTACCTAGTGAACGGGTCACTCTCTCACACAAGCAAACCAATCAATGAGGGGGTTGCTCTCCCCAAGACAAATTTTTAGATCAGGTGTCTTTTAGGGTCAATAGCTTAAACAGTCCCAATTTTATGATTTTTCTTTTTAATATTTTTCAATAAAAACAAAAGGCCTAACGAATTTTTCGGTTCTCCTGATTATTAAGTCGAAAACAGGGGGAGAAGACGAAAAAGCCGATGCACGATGAAATCAATGATGCATGCAAAGATAGAAATGCGTACCTGTCTCCAGCACTCTACATGCAAGTGATTCGCGCAGAAATGTAAAGACTGAAAGAAACTACCTATATGGTGCAGCGGTAAAAAGCCAAGTCCTAAGCAGGCAATTCTACTCGAAGAACCGTCTAACTGGTCACCGATCCTTCAAACCAAAGGGTCCGGTCTCGGTCTACCCCTCCTCCTCCCGACACATCGGGTTCAGGAGCAGCGCTTGGCAGGGCAAGCTACGGCACGCAGGCTACGAAGGAAGTGAATCAGTTATTTTTATTAGTGATTTATTAGTAGGTCCAATTAATCGCTATATAGGAACAGACAATCAATTAAGTGTGGGGATCCTACTAAATACGGCACAGTCAAGCAGAAAATCCTAAATCTAGGGGGTCGAGAAAAACTGCAGAAAACCGTAAAAGGCAGCGAAGAAAACCAGAAAACCACGAAAAGCCGTGAAAAATTCTAAGGGTCCCCCGAGCACACCGGTGCTCGGCGAAACAGACCCGCTAAACAAGTCCAAGTTCAAGTCTGTCCCTGTATTATTACAAATAATCAAATAAAAGAAATAAAAATCCTCGCCCCCTTAGCTTTCTCTCTCACGCTCTCCTGCGGCTCCGTGCAGAAGGGAGCCGCCTCCAAGTCTCGCGGTTGCGCCGGCTTCTCGAAAGCTGCCACCTCGGTCCTCGGGCCCTCGCAAGAAAGAGACAAAGTGTCAAACCAATAAAATAGTCAAATATAAACAAGAAATAAAAACAGGGGTATATGTGCAAAATGGCAAATAAAATCAATCAAACAAAAAATCAAACAAAGACAAAAATAAAAGAAAGTAAAATAAAGCAAAAATAAAAGAAAAACAAAAAGCCGCGAAAAGCTGCGGACTCAGAAAGAGCCGCGGAAAGCTACGAAAAAGAAAATAAAGTAAAAATAAAAACTACTAAGCCATGCTCCCCGGCAACGGCGCCATTCTGATGACACGCCAAGCGACTCGGGTAAAAGGTTGTCAAGGGTCGTTGCGACCCAAGCCACCAAGCGTGGTCGATCGAGAAAAAGAGACCACCAAAAGCGAATAAAATCAATCAAAATCGAGTAGCGGTCCTGCTATTATTTTAACCTGGTATAGCGACCAGGGTTGAACACAAGGAGCACGTGATGGCCTTGCGGCCTACGAAGTAGTCAAAAATAAAATAAAAGACAAGTGTTTTTGGTGGATTTTAATTTTCATAAATTTTTTGGATTTTTAATTAATTAAGAAAATAAAGAAAACAACGAAACAAGCCTACTCAAACAATTATTTAATGCATCAAAAATCAAGCAAAAATTCAAATAAAAATGTTTTTATGCTTTTTATGATTCTTACTGTTTTTAGTGATTTTTGGTATTTTTCTGATTTTTATTTAATTTTCTAAAAATAAAACAATGTAAGAAAACAAGGGTACTGTCCAGCCAAGCTTGGAGAACTTAGATAAAATATCTAAAAATCCCCAATAAGCCTGGAGGTAATTTTCCTGTAAAGAGAAAGAAATAAGGAAAATTTAGGCACCACAATTATTATTTTTGGATTTTTAGACTATTTATTAGAATTGTTATGAGTTTTTAGATGTTTTTCAATTTTTATGAGTTTTATAAAATGAAAAATGACCAAAATTGGTCAGAAAATCAAGCAAGACAAACTAAACAGTAGCTAATTTTTTATAAGTTTTAGGTAAGTTTTAATATTTTTTGTGAATTTTTAAGTCAAACAGTAAAGAAAAAGGTTGTTTTTGAATTTTTAAAAATATCAAATAAAAGCAAAAATGTCCCCAAAAATTCTAGAAAATTTTACAACATGGCAGGAGCCATGTGTCCAATTTTCATTGAATTCGGAGTAAGTTTGATATTTTATTAAAAATAAAAACCTAGGTACAGTGCATAGGGACCTAATTGCAATAAAAACAAGGTCCCTGGACTAAATAATAACAGGTATTAAAAGTCTAGGGGGATTGTTGTAAAATACCCAAAAATAAAACGCACATGCACCAATTCCATACTCACATGGGTAGAAATGCAATTATCCAAAAATATTCATTCATTCATTAACAACCAGGAACTACAGGGCTAAGAATGCAAATATCCCAAAGGAACACGTGTCGACGCACGTGACACACCACACACAGGGGCTTAAATGCAATAAGAAAACAAGACAGGGTTCAATATGCAAAAGTACCAACGTAAATAAAATGCAACAAATATTTACAGGACTGAAACGAAATAAAGTAAACAGAAGGGCCTAAGGGATAAATTACCCTTTTATTAAGGGGTCGTCGGATAGGCGCCACGTGTGATGATCTACGGCTGGGAAGGGGTGACGCCCAACGCAAGACCTCCTCGGCTCTGATCGACGGTCCAGACTCTGCCACGTGGAAGATCAAACGAAAGAGAGTCGTTATGGTGAAACCTCGGGCATCGAACGGTCCAGATCGCCCCTCCCTAGATCGGACGACGCTGGAAGCTCCTCGGATGGACGGTCAGGATCAAGACTGGAGCTCGGGGTCGATCTGACGGCGGAGAAGGATGGTGGATGAACTGGAGGCTGACGACTTTCGCCGGACCCGTGTGTGCTCTGGCGTCCTCCTCGCGGCCCACTGAAGATCGGAGAAGATGGCTACGGGCCTTCCGCGTCGAATGGTGCTCTCCGATGGCCCAACGGAGCTCCGAGGAGCTCAGGCGGAGCCAGTGGAGCGCAAGCTGCTGCTCCAAATGGTCCAAGCCCTCAGATGGGCTCGGATGTCCCTGCAAAGTACACCAGCAGACTCGCGGGTCGAGGGAAAAGTGCCTCGACCCTGTGAGAGGGGGTGAAGGTGACTGGTGAGGCGGTGCGGTCGAGCTCCGGCGAGGGGAGGACGGTGAAGCTCGAAACCCCAGCTCCTGTGCGAGCTGGGTTGAATGGATGGGCGGAAAAGGTGCGCGGGGGAAGGGCGAACGTGATGGGGGATTCCGATGATCGAACGAAAGGGGGAGATGGCCGGAATCGATGATGGTCGGCGACGGCGAGATTTGGGGCTAATCGAAAATTAAAGAAAAGGAAGAAGAACTACGGCTACCTGGGTGAAGGATTCGACTAGGGATGAGCAGTTGGTGCTCTGGGTCCTTGCCTC
Source organism: Ottelia alismoides (assembly GCA_037367405.1). Classification (NCBI taxonomy): domain Eukaryota; kingdom Viridiplantae; phylum Streptophyta; class Magnoliopsida; order Alismatales; family Hydrocharitaceae; genus Ottelia; species Ottelia alismoides. The sequence goes on along the minus strand of JAZKJV010002215.1, from coordinate 297,801 downwards.
GCGGGACGTCGTGGCCCGAGGCTCAAGCTCCTGTTTCGGGCGGAGCACGGCGGTGCTTGCTCGCCGGATCGATGGCTCCTTGCTCTCTCCTCGCTGCAACACCCTCTGGGCCGAGCTGTCACTCTCGTCGAGATGGTGGAGGTCACTGGGTGGAAAGCAAATGATCCAAAGATAGAGAAATGGGGTGGCGGAGCTCGGCTTATGTATGGTGGGAGGTCCGGGAAGAAGGGCTCGGGTCCGACTCGATTGAGCACGGATCCCTAGGAAGAAGATCGGGCGAGGTTCCCGTATTGTAGGAGTGATTAGGATCCTGGGTTAGGCGAAATGATGATCGGGTCTGGCGGGAATAAATGGGGGAAGTCGGGTCTGCAAACCAGATCCATGGGAAGTGATCCACAGGGGGGAGTTGACTGGGGGGTCAACATTCCCCCGTGGACCAATGAGGAGCAGCCACGTGGAAAATAATTGTAAAATCAATTAGAAATAGTAGATGGCTGAATTATTAAAAACTTAAAACATGAAATATTTTTCTTTTAATTTTTTCTATTTTTGGTGATTTTTAATTAATTTTTCAAAATAAAATAAGGTATTTACACTATATAGCTATATATATGTATATATACAATATGTCTTTTTAATTTTTGATTTTTAATTTGTTATTTTTGTGCATTTCTATTCCCTTTTTATATTTATTATTTTTTATAGTATAAAATTAGGAATAAAAGGATATTTTTATTTTATTTTTCTTATTTATATACAATAGTGAAATAAATAGGTATATATATATCTATGTACAAGGTATATTTACAATGTATTTTTGGTTTTTAATTTTTGTTCTTTTTATTTTGTTTTTGTTTTTGTGGTTTTTATTTTATTTATTTACAACATAAAAAGATAGAATATTTACAAATTTTTGGAATTTTAATTTATTTATTTATAAGGCTAAATAAATATAGATGTGTGGACTATATACAAGTGTTCTATTTTTATTTTTCTTTTTGATTTTCCTATTTTTTTGTTTTGATTTTTATAATAAATATATACACAATATATACAAGTCATTTCATTCTATTTTTTTAGAGGAAAATATTTTATTTTATTTACAGGTATATTTACACACATGAGCCCATATCTCCCTCTACTTTGGCTTTTATGCGGTCAGGCTCATGCTTAGCCCTCCCTTGGGATTAGTTTGCTCAATATTTATTCTAAATATTTCCTCTTTTTCTTTTTAATCTTTATTCTTTTATTTTTGCAAAAAAACATGCTAATTATTACTTTTACACCATGCATGCTTTTGGTAATTATTTATATTTACAAATATATACATGCATTTGTAAAGGTTTTTGTAGCTAAAATATAAGAATAAAGAGTGGTGAATGAGTATTCATCAATTACTATCTGAATTATATCCATCAGAACTCTTTATGATAGGTTTATTCCAGAATTCATGTTTATTTCCAACAATTAGAAATAAACTATGAGTGTATTCTTATATCTAGATCATAGAGACATTCTCTAAGACAAAGGGCTCTCCCACTGAAAATATGAAGTCCATCTATCCAATAGAGATTGTTGCAACAATTGCATCAAAACCCATGTTGTTAACCATTAAACCTAAAGATCAAATTTATTAATCTTCTATAACATATATATATGCAACCAATTGTAAATGTCATTAGAAGATTGGGATACAATTATTAGATTTTATCTTATGAAATAAGTAAGTCAAAGTCAATGATTATATGTAGATTATTCTGATGCTCTATCTGAATCCTTCACTAAGGATTTTAGACAGACTTGATAGTCATACTATCAACACATCAAAGTTATTGCAGTATTGGCATTCATCCAACTCTTTGGATGCCATATGGAAGTCACAGAAGTACAATCAACTCTTTGATTTTTCTTCTCACATGGGTCCGACCCATGCTTCCACTGTGCTCTCTTCATCTATGAACAACCATTGTTCAAGACAAAGAATCTCTTATGTTGAATTCAAAAGATTTCAATACAAGAGCACTTCAACATTTATACATGCTTCATTAAATTCATACAAAATGATTATTATGAAGCTTCATGAATGACTTGAGTATAGATAGTAGAATGATGACACTCATTATATCTTCATACATCTCAACTCTTAGAGATTTAGGTTCAGGTAGGTATTCAAATATTTTGAATACATCATCTCTTTCGAGCTACCATTCTGCATAATGCAGAGAACCATGTCATTCAAGATTAAATGTCTAGAGCACATATGTATGCCAAAACATCTTCTTTGATTTTACAAGGATTATTTGACAATTGTGATCATCATCGACATGTCACTTCCAAAGTACACTCGATGAAAGATCAAGACTATAGAGACATTCAAACCCTAAGGCGATGTCTTATTGTCTTATTTAATTGTCATTCCTCATTATGTTGAGGAAACTTGCACATTGCAACCATATACATTATGTGTCCAATTGCAAGTACAATATCTGGATCATAAGTCCAATCCATGATATTTTACTGGTTATTATTGAGTATAACATTGAGTGGGTTTTATGAAGGATTATTTGAAATAAGAAATTTGCATAAGGGTGTATATATTATATATATACATATTTCTCTTTGATTTAGGAATTTTTATATCAAAGTTGTCTTGCCTTGTCAACAATGAAAGTTCATTCCCTTAATCACTTTCAATGTAAGAGATATTCTTACCATTATATCTCTAGCAAGATCTGGGATCTCCTTTCCTATCTTTGTCACATCCCAATAATATGAGAACATGTGACTCCGATAAAAAGAAGCGGGAACACATTCCGCCTTGCAAGTCCAACTTGCATTTCCCAATTCAGTCTTTAACACACGGGCCCACCACCCCTAAGGTGATGTTGACCCGTTGCTAATTGAACCAACCGTCAACAGGCTTAATACTCGCTATACGCAATCCAATATCGCCCCAATAATATGAGGACCCGATATTGGGGTCACTACGTATACGACCTTACTCTTTTGACAAGCAAAGAACCCGATCCAAATAATTGTATATAGGATCTGTCACTTCGGACAGGCGTCTCCTATATACAACTTTTGGCGACGAAATTCTTTGCCTTGACGGGAGACTATGGATGACACTTATGTGATCCTCCACCTCTTATTCAAATTGTAATAATTAATTATCGTGAATCATATTCACATAATTAATTCTTCCAAGTGAAATACACATCTATTCATAATAGAGTGTTTTAATAGGATATAAATAATTTAATCGCATTAAATTAACTATCAATCCTATTATCAATCAACAAACTTTGAATTTTACTTGAATAGTAGGTATAATCTCAAAGTACGTATTATTTCAAATTTTAATAATTAGAAAAATACACTTTGATTTCTCCGGCATTATCCAGTCCCTACCCGTTGTCATGGCCAGTACCGACAAAAGTGGGACGGACTACATACGTTGCAACCCGCTACCCCAGCGATCTCCGACTAGACACCATATCCACCTCAGGAAAGGATAATGCTAGATAGATCATCATGTACTTTGAGATGCTCATTGGTCTTTCAACCGAAATTATACCATATAACATACATCAAAACAATTTTGATTATATTATAAGGAGATTTGCTAAACAAATCTCCAATCCTATTCAAGCAAGAGGGTTTTGCATGTAAAAGTTGTCCTACAACTATTGTAGGATGACCTAGGATTTTTCATGAAAATAATGTTTGTTGATGATTTCAAATTTAACCAATGATCGGGATCAACTATCTTATCATTATGGTTTAGTGGGATGTCATTCAAGGAATTGATTATCATCTTTAAACATTTCAAAAATATTTATCAATAACTAATTTCAGAAAATTAACAATTAATTTTCATCAACATGTTTGAATGACTATCACTAGGTTCATGATCAAGTTTTGTCAATTTCCAGCAGTGACCCCTAATCACTAAAATAAACTTATCTTGATCAATTTAAATCCAAAATTCGCAAAATTAGTGCCCTAAGATTGCAAACTTGATTTACAACAGAATCTAAGTGATATTTCACGCATTTCGAGGTGCAACAAAACCGTAATTAACAAATTAATCACGTTCTGTTCTGCAGTTCAGGCAACTGTGAATACATGCATATTCAAAAGGTCATATCTTGAGCAAATTAAATCCAAATTTAGTAAACTCAGATCCTATGGTTTCCTTATTCAATGGGGAACAAAATACAATTGAATATTTTGTGTTTAAACAATTTAAATAGTGCCGAAAAAATCAATTAGACAGAGGTGCGAAAATTGAAATGCGATAAAACTTTCGCTACCTTTTCAAACCCAAGTCGTCTTTGGTTCACGGATCGTATCCAAAACCTTTTCCGACCTAATGCTCTGATACCACTCAAAGGATATTGAGAATCCTCAAGCGCATCACGGAAGCATGATGATCGTATCTCATACGATCGGGGCGACTAGTCGCACTAGTCGCAAGATGCAGCGGAAATTAAAATTTTTAATCAAGTGATGAAACCACATGATCACGAGAATATTTCTCGGATCGTTTCATCAAATCACAAAGTATAAGGAATACCTCTTGGAGCGTGGTTGCGATCACAAGATCCCAAACAAGAGATCCTCTTGTCTCAAGTCCGATCCACGAAGAACGTACTTGTGGGCACGATGATGAGTCGCGTTCCTCCCGCAATCCTCGATGAAGGTCCAAGCAATGAATCTCCTGATTTCGTCTAATGAAATCCGTCATCTTCCTTTAGAGCAAGCAGCTCCAAAGAAGAAGGAGATCCTCGAGTCGTCGAAGGCGAAGGCGAGAGAGACTCTCCTTCTCAACACAAAGTGGACGGCCACTTCTTGGAGAAGAGAAAGAGAGAGGGCGAGAATGAGAGAGAGAGAGAGTAGTAGGCTTCTACAACTCTTAGTAATGTGTCATGAAAGGCTAGGATAGCCCTCCTTTTATATTAGTTTAGGATCCAATGGATCTCAATCCATGGGACACATAGATCCAACGGCTAAGTTGATCTGTGTATTAATCAATGGCCATGATTGTTATTGGTTAAAAACCAACAACATTAATTTATATTAAATTAAATATATGTTGAATCATTATCAACATAATTTAATTCAGATAAATTAATTATTAAGTGATAATATGATAACAAAAAAAAGAGAGGCAACAAACCACCCTACATTTAAGGGGACGTTACCTATGACTAATTCATAGGTGATGTCGCCTCTTATTTGGTGGTATTTTGTCTCCTTTTATTTATCTTAGTGTTTCTCAATAAATTGCAATAACTATTATTGCAATAATATCCACCAAATTAATTCTAAATTAATTTGTGAATATTTCAATCATGCCATTGAAAAATATGTGAATCATATTCACATCCCAAACTAATTTGTAAATTACATTTTCAATTAATTAATAAATGCGAATCCAATCCACATTTAATAATAACAAATGCTATTTACGAAATTTCTCTCTCTCTCTCTCTCTGATATATTATAAATCTCATTTATAATATACACGAATATTCCGGATAACACTATCCATGATCTGCTTATCCTTGATAATTAAATCCCATTTAATTATCTTGGATAATTATTATCACAATATGAATCTTATTCATATTATACAAGATAAATAAATCTCATTTAATTATCTTGGACAATCATTCTCACAATATGAATCTTATTCATATTATACTTGACAATTAAATCTCATTTAATTATCTATAACAATCATTCTCACAATATAAATATTATTCATATTATACTTGATAATTAAATCTCATTTAAATATCTAGACCTTCTTGCTTGGATACTAAATTCATCATAGGAATTATTCTTGAACTCCTTCAAAAATAATGTGCCTTCTCCACAGATACTTGGAGATAAGGAAAGGGCGATTGTATTGTTCCACGTATAGTGACTTGGATATTGAGATCACATCTCAAATCCAGATCTCGGACCTCTCATAGATGCTTGATTAAATCAAGACCGCAAATCTAATCTTCTCATTGCATATGAATCACATTCAGATCAATGTCCAACATTTGGACCAAGATCAGATTACTTCTCTACTGAGAGGAGTCACTAAAATCCAGACTCGTTTCATCACTCCCTAGGAATGGAAGCGTCATGGTTATACAATCGTTTATGATCACATCACCCTCAGGTATTCCCAACACCTGTACATCCTGCATACTGGAAGACCCAGAATAAACCCAAAGTATTAGATCAACTTTATACTGTCTACTTCAGGCTTTTATCAATAAGTTCTCATTTGATCATTGGGATTCGGTATCGATCATATACTTTCCAAAAGCATATATCATACCTAGGTCTTGATCATATACTTTCCAAAAGTATATATCAAACCTACAAATTCAGTCAAGCTTCCAAAGCGAGATGACCGTGCATGGAATTTGATTCTTCCCAATATCTCATGGGTGAGCTCATGTCTTCTGATTCAGTAATGAACCTGTATGATCCCTTTGAGAGATCGTATTACTCATATGCCCTTATATGCACACCAGAGTGCCGATATATAGACCTTGATTAGGTCACCAACCTATTGTTCTGCCAAATGTACATACTCAGACATATAGTAACACATCTGTCTCCAGTCAGAGGATGTGTGCATGTATCGTGACAGCATACGATATAGGACTTTGGTTATCTCGATCTCGTTAAGTCGACTCTTTGACCTAACTAATCTGACACCTATGAATCTCTATTCCTATGTAGAGGACATGCATCAAGAGGTCGGTCAGATATCAGCCTATGTGAGAAAGGATTGCCATCTCCTACTCAGGCTGGAGATCACATATTAACAATCATTTGACGGTGCTTGATGAGTCCTAAATCTAACCCATTAGATATTCATCCAAGCACCAGCCTCTATGATTCATCTAATGAAACAACAGCTATATGATTATCAAGATGGCTATGGCACATAACCCTAATTGTATAGAGGGACCTATTATGCAAATTATTTATTCTTCATTTCAGATCAGGGAATGATATACGTAATAACATTTATTGCATATGGCTCGCCGTGGGCTCGCATGTCCAACACTAGAGGGGTAAAACCCATTGGGTGTAAATGGATATTCAAGAGAAAGAGAGGATCTGATGGGAAAGTAGATACTTTCAAAGAACGGCTCGTAGTCAAGGACTATACAAAGAGAGAAGACATCGACTATGATGAGACATTCTCTCCTGTGGATATGCTTAAGTCCATCATGGAACTACTAGCTATAACTGCATATCTTGATATGGCATTTGACATATGGACGCCAAGATGACTTTCCTCAATGGATACCTCGAAGAGGATATCTATATAAAGTAGCCCCGGGGATTGATAACCGAGGAAGGCAAGGTATGCAAGCTGAAGAAATCCATTTATGGGCTCAAACAAGCTTCTCATAACTGGAACCTCAGATTTGATGAAACCATAAAGAGTTAAGATTTTGTGCAGAATTCTGATGAACCATGTGTGTACAAGAAGCTTAGTCGGAGCGTCGTTGTGTTCATTGTGCTTTATGTAGATGACATCCTTATCATTGGGAATGATACATGGATGATGACCAGTGTTAAGATTTGGTTATCTGATACCTTCCAGATGAAAGATCTCAGAGAAGCCTCTTACATCTTGGGTCTGAAGCTATTTAGAAATCGAGAAAAGAGGATCTTTGGATTGTCACAACATGGGTACATTAAGAATATCTTAGAGTGATTCCATATAAAAAAACTCCAAGAAATATTTCCTTCTCTTAAGACATGGTATCCACCTATCTAAAGGGATGGCTCCTCAAAGTGTTGAGGAAAAGAAAACCATATCTTGATGTCCCTACGCATCAGTTTATGAAGCTTAATGTAAGTTTTGATGTGCACAAGACCAGATATGCCATGCAGTGGGAGTGGTAAGTCGTTACCAATCTTGTTATGAAGAACAACACTAGAATGTAATGAAGAACATCTTCAAGTATCTAAGACGGATGCAAGATTACATCTTGATCTATGGAGATGGTGATCTCCAAGTCCTGGGATACACAGATTCTGATTTCCAGTCTGATATTGATGTTCGAAAGTCGACATCAGAGTTTGTGTTCTTGTTAAACAGTGATGCTATGAGCTGAAGAAGCAAGAAGCAGGACACTACGACCGATTCAACAACATAAGCTGAATACATTACCGTATCGAATGTTGCAAAGGAGGCGGTGTGATCGCGCAAGTTCATCATGGAGCTTGGCGTAGTTTTCTCTAATACACCCATCCCGCTACTCTGCGATAACACAAGAGCCATAGCTCTGGTGAAGGAGCCCAGATGGCATCAAAAGAGCAAGCACATGGAAAGGAAATACCACATCATTAGGGAGATTCAAAAGCATGGTGACATTGTCATTACCAAGGTTGCCTCTGCTGACAACGTTGCTGATCCGCTTACCAAACCTTTGACACAAAAGGTTTTCGACCAACATGTAATGAGATGGATTTAAGGATTGTACCTGAATGGTTCTGAGGGCTAGTGGGAGACTGTTAGCAATGTGAGCCCGAGGTTTATTCCTACAATAAATGTTATTGTAATGTTTGATATATCAATAAAAGTTATTGGTTTATTTCACTCCCTGACTGAGATTAAATGAATGAATACACTATAAGGTCCCTTAGTACAATTAGGGTTATGTACCATGGACATCTTGATGATCATACATCTATTGGTTCAATTGTTGAATCATAGAGGCTGGTACTTGAATAAATATCTAAAGATTTAGATTGAGGACTCATCAAGCACCGTCAAATGATTGTTAAGAAATGATCTCCATCCTGAGTAGGAGGTATCAATCCTTTCTCATTTGGTCGATATTTGACTGGCCTCTTGATGCAGGGTCTCTACATAGGAACAGAAATTCAGAGATGTCAGATAAGTTAGGTCAAAGAGTTGACTTAGTAAGATCGAGATAACCAAGTCCTATGTCATATATTGTCGTGACATAGGCATACATCCTCTGACCGGAGATAAATGTATTACTATATGTCTAAGTTTGTATATTTGGTTGACCAATAGGTTGATGGCCTAATCAAGGTCTATACACCGACGTGCTGGTATGCATATAAGGGCATATGAGTAATACGATCTCTCAAAGGGATCATACAGGTTCACTTGTGAACCAGAATACATTAGCTCACTCATGAGTTAGCGGGACCGATTGAATTACATGCATGATCGTCTTGATTTGGAAGCATGATAAGAATTTGTAGGTATGATATATGCTTTTGGAAAGCATATGATCGATACCAACTCCCAATGACCGAATGAGAAACTTAATGATAAAACCCTAAAGATAACCATGTAAATTGATCTATATCTTTGGGTTTATTTTAGATCTTCCAGTATGCAGGATGTACATATATTAGGAATACATGAGGGGATGTAATCATTAATGATTTTATAACTATGACACTTCCATTCCGAGGGAGTTATGAAACAAGTCTGGATTTTAGTGACTCCTCTTATCAGAGAAGTGATCCGATCTTAGTCCAAGTATTGGACATTGATATGAATGCGATTCATATGTAATAAGAATATTAGATCCATAGCCTAATTTAATCAAGCATCTATGAGAGATCCCCGAGATCTGGATTTGAGATGTGATCTAAATATCCAAGGCACCATGTGTGGAATGTACAATCATCATGTCCTTATGTTCAAGTATCCGCGGAGAAAGCGCATTGTTCTTGAATGAATTCAAGAATAATTCCATTGTTGAATTATGTATCTTAGCATTGAGATGTTGATAATTAAATGTGAATTAATTATTATGAATAATGTGAATATGAGTCATATACTTAAATACATGAGAATGATTATCCAATATAATTAAATGTGATTTAATATCAAGGATGTAAATAATGTGGATAGTGTTATCCATATTATATATGTTATAAATACGATTTAAAATATATTAGAGAGAGCTTATTGTAACTAGTATCTTCAAATTACTTGTTGATGTGAATTGGATTCACATTGGAAATTAATTAGAAATACAATTTACTTTATTTTGGATTGTGAATATGATTAACATTTATTTAATGACATGATTAAAATATTCACAAAATTAATTTAAAATTATTTTTGTAAATAAATTTACAATAAAAGCCATTGTAAATAAATATGAAGGATTTGAAGAGCCATCACCATCCATTTAATGGATGGTGGACAACCACCCTTTGACTTGGTCTTAAGGGTGGTTGCACCCCCCCCCCCCCCCCCCTTTAGGGAGGTGGGTGGCCTCCCTCTTAATCCTTCTATGCAATTTAATATAGTTCAAATTAAATTATGTTGATTATTAATATATATTTAATTTAATCTAAATTAATTATTATATTTTTACCACAAAATCATGACTATTGAATGGAAACACAAATCAATTTCAACCATTGATTTTGTGTTTCAAATCGATTGGAATCCATGGACTCCCAAAATACTATAAAAGAAGAGGCATCCTTAGCATTTCTTGTACACACAACAATAGAGTAATCTCTCTCTCTCTCTCATTCCCATACTACACTCTCCATATCTCTCTCTTAGTGTTCATCCACCTTGAGAGACTCACCGTCATCGCCACGTCGTCGTGCCGTCACTTCGACTGCTCATGAATCTCTATCTCCTTCGGCGTGCCTCGCTCGTGAAGAAGATATCAGATCTAGTGTGGCGAGATCAGGAGATTCGATGTTTGGATCGTCAACTCGGATGAGAAGTACGCATCTCATCAACATGCTCGCAAGCGTCTCCTCCATCAGATCGGACTTGAGACAAGAGGTCTCTTAGTTTAGATACTTGATCGCAACCATGCTTATAGAGGTAATCCTACATATTACTTGTGATTAAATGAATTGATCTGAGAAGTATTCTTGGATCATGTGGTTTCATCATTTAAATTCTTTAAATTCCGATGCACCGAGCAACTAGTGCAATTAGTCTCTCTGATTGCATACGATACGATCATCACGCTTCCGTGATACGCTTAAGGATCTTTCCATATCCTTCAGGTGTTATTGAAAGCTTTGTCAGATATTCTCATTTTTTCTGCTTGACGAGATTGCTTTTGGACATGTTCGTAATAGGCTAGAAATGTTAATGAGGAGGTTATTCTGGTTGGATGGGAAGTAGGACAAGAGAGGTTTTCATTTGGTTTCTTGGGATAAGGTCAAGATGCGAAGAGGAGCGGGGGGTTTTGAGAGTGGAAGGAATGGATAAAGCTCTGTTGGTGAAGTGGGTGGTGAGGTTGTGGGGGAAGTCGGACGATTTGGTGTGTAGACTCCTGAGGAGGATATATGGGATGGGTGGTTCTTTGATGCCTTATCATATATGCTCTTTGTCCTCCTTATGGTAGGATATTTGTAGGATTTTACCCGAGATGGCAGCAGGATTGTGACCAAAGATTGGCGATGGAGAGGGCTTTAGATTTTGGTTCGATGATTAAATTGCTTTTGGAGAGTTATTTCATAGCTCTTAGCACCGGCGAGTGAGCGGAATGCTTCGGTACATGATGTTTGGCAGAAAGGGACGTGGACACCGTCTTTTGTCGAGGAGTTGTCGGACCAAAGACTAGACGAGTTTTGGAGGTTGTACAACAAGCTGACTGATAGGGATGATCTTGCCGCTAGGTGGGACCATTTCGTTTGGAGCGATGGAGGATTCACGACGAAAAAAGCTTGTAAATTCTTTTCAGATGACCAGTTTGTCGTGCAGGAAGATGTCGGGATTGATAGCATAATTATCTAAAGAAACAAAATTCCGAAAAGAGTGTCGGGGCATGGGAAGGTGCTTTCCGAAGAATGTTGGGGCATGATGTTGCATGCTAGACATGGGAAGAGTTATTTTCTAGTCCATTCTTCACACTTAGCTCTGAAGATCTGCAATTAATCTTACGATCCCACTCCTTGCTCTATAAGACCGTTTTATTTCCTCATATTAATATATGCATATTTACTTTGATATTGAGGTTATTAGGTTTGTTACATAATTGTATTACAGTTGCAAATTGTCCAGAACGAACAATTAGTTGTAATACAGGTGGGTAATCTATGTAAGCAACTCAGTTTAGTGATAAGACATGTGTGGGTCGGATTGAAAGTCTGAGCTGGGAGACTCAGGTCTCACGTCGTGATTTTAACTAAAGAGGATTTCCATCTTAAATACCTATGCACTTGTGATCGATTGATTATCTTGTGATTGAAAGTGTTATTGTTGTGTTGCGGTCCTATCATATAGTACGATCCACCCATACCCCTCAGTCGATGTCCGCGGGGTAAACCAACATCTTCCTGTGACTCCGTTCTGTTGTGGCCTATAACTACATGAGGTTTCATGAATGATACTCTTCTCATCAAGAAAAGCATGTAAGGATCTTTCCAGGAAATCCTTTGCATTACCAGTCCTGAGTATTCTTACTCTCATTACGTACTGAATATTAATCATATTTATAAAGTTCTTTACAACAGCAAGAGCTTCACTTCTATGTTTTAAAAGACACATGTTAGTGCTCTGTGAAAAATCATCAATGGAAGTGATATAATCCCACCCATGCTCTTCACATTTGACAGACCACAAACATCATAATGAACTAACTGAAGGATATGGGATAATCCTCAAGCGCATCACGAAAGCGTGAGCATCGTATCGAATACGACAAGGAACGACTAGTCGCACTAGTTGTTCTATGGAGTGGAAATTAAAATCTTTCATGCGATGAAACCACATGATCCAAGAACACTTCTCGGATCGTTTCATCGAAACCACAAACAAGTATTAGGGTTACCTCTTGAAGCGTAGTTGTGATCGAGTCTCTAAACAAAGAGACCTCCTTTCTCAAGTCCGATCCGACGGAGGAGACGCTTGCCAGCATGTTGATGAAACACGTGCTTCTCGCAATCCATGTTGATGATCCAAGCGGCGGATCTCCTGATCTCGACACACGAGATCTGACGTCTTCTTCATGAGTGAGGCGCACCAAAGGAGACGGAGATCCACGAGCAAACGATTGGGCAGCATAACGATGACGTTGCGATGATGGAGACTCCCTCTAGGGCATCCATGGTGGACGGCCATATGAGAGGGAGAGAGAGAGTAGGCGTGTAGAGAGAGGAAGAGAAAGAGAGATTTATGTTCTCATTGTGTAAAGAAGAGCAAAGGGGTGCCTCTCCTTTTATAATATTTTGGGATCCATGGATCTCAATCCATATGCAACACAAATCCAATGGCTCTCATTGATTTGTGTTTCTTTTAATGGCCAAGATTTGTGTTGGTAAAAACCAACAATAATTAATTTAATAAAATCAAATATACATTGAATATAATTTGATTTATATTAAATCAATCTTCATTGGAGAATTAGGAAAGGAGGCAAGCATCCTTCCATGAAGGGAGTGGACGGCCACCACATTCTATGTAGGAAATGTGGCCGTCCACCCTCCCTACAAGGAAGGTGGCTTCTTCTCCTTTTATTCCATGAGATACATTATCCCATTAATTTCTCCAATATTGCAACAACTTTTGTTGCAAATTATTTCACAAAAATAAATCCAATTTATTTTGTGAACATTGCAATCATGCCATTAAAAATTTGTGAATCATATTCACAATCCAAATAAAATGTGAATTACATTTTCAATTAATTGTCCAATATGAATCCAATTCACAATAACATTTAATTAACAAATGTAAATTACAAATAGCTCTCTCTTATATATTATAAATCACATTTATAATATATGTGATTAATATGGATAGTGTTATCCACATTATTCAATATCCATGATAATTAAATCTTATTTAATCATCTTGGATTTCTATTCTCATGTGCCTAAATAATATGAATCACATTCACATTATTTACATCTTTGATAATCAAATCACATTTAATTATCTAAGATAGCTCTCTTTATAATATGAATCAAATTCATATTAATCATGATAATTAAATCACATTTAATTATCTATTTTCTCAATGCTTGGATATTATATCAATAATGAAATTATCCTGAACTCTTTCAAGGATAATGCTCTTTCCCTGTAGATACTTGGAGATAAGGACATGGCGATCATATTGTTCCACGTATAGTGACTTGGATATTGAGATCACATCTCAAATCCAGATCTTGGACCTCCCATAGATGCTTTATTAAATCAAGACCGCAAATCTAATCTTCTCATTGCATCTGAATCACATTCAGATCAATGTCCAACATTTGGACTAAGATTAGATTACTTCTCTACTGAGAGAAGTCACTAAAATCCAAACATGTTTCATCACTCCCTAGGAATGGAAGCGTCATAGTTATACAATCAGTTATGATCACATCACTCTCAGGTATTCCCAATACCTGTACATCCTGCATACTGGAAGACTCAGACTAAACCAGAATTATAAGATCAATTTTACACTGTCTACTTCAGGGTTTTATCATTAAGTTTCTTATTCGATCATTGGGAGTTGGTATCGATCATATACTTTCCAAAAGCATATATCATACCCAGGTGTTGATCATATACTTTCCAAAAGTATATATCAAACCTATAAATTCAGTCGAGCTTCCAAAGCGAGACAATCGTGCATGGAGTTTGATTCGTCCCAATATCTCATGAGTGAGCTCATGTCTTCCAGTTCAGTCCATGAACCTGTATGATCCCTTTGAGAGATCGTATTACTCATATGCCCTTGCATGCACACCAGCGCGCCGGTGTATAGACCTTGATTAGGTCATCAACCTATTGGTCTGCCAAATGTACATACTCAGACATATAGTAACACATCTATCTCCGGTCAGAGGATGCGTGCCTATATCGTGACAGCTTACATTATAGGACTTTAGTTATCTCGATCTTATTAAGTCAACTCTTTGACCTAACTAATCTGACACCTCCGAATCTCTATTCCTAAGCAGAGGACCTGCATCAAGAGGTCGGTCAGATATCAGCCTAAATGAGAAAGGATTGCCATCTTCTACTCAGGCTGGAGATCATCTCTCAACAATTATTTGACAGTGCTTGATGAGTCCTCAATCTAACTCTTTAGATATTCATCCAAGCACCAGCCTCTATGATTCAATAATTGAATCAACAGTTGTATGATCATTAAGATGGCCATGGTACATAACCCTAATTGTACTAAGGGACCTATTATGCAAATTATTTATTCTTCATTTCAGATCAGGAATGATATTCGCAATAACATTTATTGCATAATGGCTCGCCGTGGGTTCGCATGTCCAACACTAACTCTAATGGATAAGTAGACTTACCGGTAGATACTGGAAATGTAGTACTTTGATTTGCAAGTTGGTAAACATCACATTGCGAATCATCCTCGGACAATCTAGAGAAAATCCCATGCATCAACTTATATAAAGAAGAAAAATTGATATGACCAAGATGTTCATGACCAAGATTCCTTTAAGAAGGATTGTAACTCCACGGTGGTACCTTTTTAAAATTCAGTAGAACTATATGCTCTTCAGTGATAGTAAAAAACGTAATGACACAAGAAGAACATGTAATATAATCCGTCATACACGAATATCAAGCAACCAAAAAATACTCCGTCCCACCCAGAAAAACATAGTAAAGGGACACGAAGGAGGGCGCAATCCTGAGCATGTGGGCACAAGGACACCACACGTGCAATAATCTGACGGAGAATTAAGGCCAGTGGCAAAAACTTTGATAAATTCCAAACCATCAGTTCTTCAGCACAGCAACCTTGAGCAACTTCGCCACTACGATCCCACCAAAGAACTTCTCCACGTATTTATCCTTTTCCCCCGTTTTTCACTGCCAAGAGCCCACCCACAGAGGTCTTTTCAACGTGATGAGAGCTCGTGGGGTATGATCTTGCACAGGGCCATTTTCTGCACCTTATAACTTTATTCTCGATAGTCATCTCTTCATAAAATACGTCATAGGAGGGGGGGCACACAAGGACCTTACATCTCCCCAAAGATGGAATCGCGAATGGAGCAAAAGCCAAGGTGCTCTCTAGATTAATGGCACCCGCACAAGACCAATGACTAGGGCGCACGTCCGAGCAGAGGGACGATATGCGGGGACGCGCTGAAGGTCACAGTGGGGGAGATAGGGGTGTTGGGCGAGTTCACAGGGAGCGCAACAGGAGTGTGGATCCTCTGCTGCCGTGCTGTAATGCACTACAGCCGCTCGATCGTGCTCGAGCAAGATCGAGCGGTTGTAGTGCATTACAGCACTACAGCAGACAATCCATGCCCGCACAACAGATGAGGTCATTGGGGCTGCACTGCACGGGTGTGCAGTGGTCGCAGCAGAGGTAAGCTGAGGTCTTGTACGGGTATGCGAGATACTAGCCAGGGGGCACGCTGGGGCTGCACAGTGCGAGAATGTTGCCAACGCTATCAGCACACGGACACATGCTTGAGACGCACCTCACACGAAGAAGAGCGGAACAACTGAAGGGAACACAGATCAATGCCTCAATGTGGTTCTGATACTGTGTTGATATTAACAATGAGATTTATGTGGAAAGCCTCACGGTGAGGGTACCACCACGGCGGCGCGCACACATTTCCTAATCTTCCTCGCAAGAGATTAAGACTCTCTTCACTATGATAATATGTCAATAAGGGAAGATGAGTACAATGTATATGAGAATGGGTAAATGCTCCCTCACCCATAACGCTCCCTCACCCATAGAGCTGTTTATCCATCTAATTTTTCATATGGCTCAACAAGGGAGATTAGGTTCGTGTGCCTCTATGGTTTTTACCTCTCTGTAAGGTTTCCACGTAAACCTTGGTGTTCTTTGTGATTGTTCTTTGTGCATGCTCTTTGATTAATTCTCTTTACAGAAACAATCACCAAGATCGAGAATTTGTTCAAATGGACAACAAGACCAATAAACAAGCGGAGTCAATATGAGGACAATAATCAGGATGATCGATCATCTTTGGGTGGTTGATCGAGCATACAAGCACTAGAAGCCTGAAGTAACCCATCAAAGGATATAACTTGATCGATCATGAGTTTTAACGTAAGGTAAACCATTGAGAGATTCAAGAGCCGACCGGTCAATCTCCATATGGCAGGGGCGGACCTATGCTTTGTGGAGGTGGGGCACGTGCCCCCCCTAAGTTTTTGCAGCCCTTTGAACTTCTATCTTTGTGTTCCAATAAAACCAATTTAATGTACATTTGTGTCCCCCCCCCCTTCTTATTGAAATATTTAAGGTACTTCAAACCATTGTGTCCTTTGTCATTCCATCCAACCCCCCTCTTTACGCATCAGCTATCATGGCCTGATTCTCTCACAAACCTGCACTTCCGCCTTTGGTATCGCTCCTTCGTCCCTTTCTCGGATGTAATGTGCCCTGACTCTCTTGCTAACCCATTGTCCCCTGACCTCCCTCTCGGATGCACTGTGTTTCGGTCTCCCTAGCAGACTCATTGTACCCCCGTCTCCCTTTTGGACACGTCGCACCTTCGGCTCCCTCTGGGACCTATTGTTGATGTGTCCCCTCCTCCCAATCAAGCGAACCATGCTCCTTGCTCCCTTGCATACTTGCTACGGTTGCACCCTTGCCTCCCTCGCAGCTTAGGAATCAATTTTCATCTTGCTCGCATGCTTGGTTCCCCAATCCCCACCATTGCACGTTTTCGTATCGTGCTCAAGTGCAGGTAAACATATCAAGTTGCTTCGATGTATATAGTTGAAAAAAAGAAAACCCTACACTAGTTTTTTTATCATATCAAGTTGCATCGATGTAGATATACGTCATTTTTTTGTCTGAATGGAAATGCATTTTTGTCTAATTAGAATTGCATGCATCTAAATTCTACACGGTAATTAAAAAATCAACCACACATCTGTTGTAATTAACTCGGTGTGCAGATGGTATTAGCTAAATATAATCTAAAAATATTCAATGTAAAATAAATCAACTTTGGCTTACATATGATTGTAATGTCTTGGAATAAGGATCAAATGCAAAGTCCATCTAAGATTTGAATTTTATTTTTATAGATGTGCCCCACCTGACCTATAATCCTGGGTCCGCCACTGCCATATGGTGATTGATAAGTAAGAAGACGGAAACCCTAATTGATCTATCATGTTGGCATGGTGATCAATCTAGATATGGAAATAGAAAGGCTCATGGTTGATCATTCTGTGTAAGGGAACATGCATGGATGATAACTAGATCTAGATTTAGCTAGAAGGCATGAGTGGTGGATCACTTCTGCAAGGGTGATCGATCATTGAATCGGAATAGTAACGATTACAAAGCAGTGGATTCGATCATTGAATCGGAATAGTAATGATAAGAGTAATGGATCACTTCTGCAAGGGTGGATTTGATTTCTTCACAAGACAACATACAAAACTTGTGTGGGAGAGCTTGATGCAAGCGTAGAAATAGCCAACATATATGGGTACAAGCAAACCAAACATGAGTAGGTTCTGTTTGATTTAGCATAATTAAAGTCTCAAGTTTAATTCAGTTCGACAAGATAAAGATGATGTTCATCGGTCAAGATTCACGAAGTTTGTAGAAGTTCAAACCTTCATTAAATACCATTCGTATTCATGTTTGTTTCAATTAAGGTTCGATTATTGTTCATTTAAGTGATTTGCTTCATCTAATCTGGACTTAAACTCACATAGATCTATAACTAGTTCTATAGTTTACATATTGATTTTTTTTAGAAGCAATAGTTGACATATTGATAAGCAGCGACATTAAAAGTTTCACTGTTATCATTCTAAATTGAAGGCTTGCTTGCATACATATTTTCATGTGTGTATTAATCAATATTTAACGAATTAAATATAGCGAATATTGAGTTTGAGAATTTTTCCGGAGAGGACAACACAAATGATTGCGAGGATATCCTCAATGAGTAGAGCCTCTACAAATCTCATCACAAGACTAACGGCACAAATAAACAAAAGAAGAATTATGTAACAAATAAACAAAAGTAGAATTATGTACCACTTCTTTGGTAACTTTGATAAATACACAGCGACCTCATTAAGTAAGAAAATAAAGTAAAATGGACAATTCCCTGTTCCTAATAAGTTCAATTAACAAGGGGAAATAACAATTGATGGCCCTAGGTATACAACAGTTTCAACTTGTACCTATAAGACTTAAACAGCAGCAGCAACGTTAACGTCGTTTCTGTCGTTGTGAGGATCGGGGCGGACGAATCTGGACCAGTACCAGTGCGTCTCCCACAGCTGAGACATCTCCTCTATGGGCACCTGCTTCGTCTCCGGCAGCAGCAGGAAGATGAACACCGTCATGACCACTATCAGCGACGCGAACAGCACGCACACACCCCACCTCAGATGGCACAGGGACGCCAGGAAGCACTGCGCGATGGCCGCCGTGAAGAAGAGGTTCACGCACACCACCATGCTCTGCCCCGCCGACCGCGTCTCCAGCGGGAATATCTCGCTGGGGACCAGCCATCCCAGAGGGCCCCACGACCAGCCGTACGCGACCACGAAGGCGCATATGGCGATGACCAAGACGACGGCGAGGCCCTTCGACAGCGTTACGCCATGGCCGAACTTCAACGCCAGTGTCACCGCGACGACGACCTGCGAGATTATGCAGATGAGATATATGTATAGCTTAACAGGGGTAAAAGTAGAACAGTGCGAATGTCGCTATTAAATATTAATATAGGGGAACAGAACCAACCATGGACAAGATCATCTGGATGCCAGCCTCCATGAACAAGAACCTCCTGCCCTTCCTGTCGACCACGTACATGGACACCAGCGCTCCTATCACCAGCATCGTCCCCGTTATGATGGACGAGTACAGCGCCGCCTCCGACCCGAAGCCCAGGCTCTGGAAGATCACCGGCGCATAGAACAGGATCGAGTTCATCCCCGTCAACTGCTGGAACGCCGGGATTCCCAGTGCCCCGATCACCAGCTGCGGCCGGTTCTTCCGCCGCAGCAGGTTTCGGAAGGGGTGCTTCACCGCACGCGCAGCCTCGCTCGCCTCCACGAGGTCCTGCGAGCTCCAGGGTCGGCTTGTCAGTATATTGAATGCCGAACTCAGGGACATGTTAATCACATTGAGGTTCTAAAGTTATGAGTTTATTACATAGTTAGTGGAGTTATTCTATGTACGTAGTTCAAAAGTGTGAGGGCTTTGTTGCTGCTACTTGAAATCTATATGCATTGTTGTGCCTAAGAATTTACATGACTAACAAAGGATGACTGCTATATATCAGTGATAACTAAAGAAGTTGCTTCAGATAGGGAATCGGATGCATGTATATATGTACCTGAAACTCAGCATCGACCTTCGGGGTACCGCGCACCTTCTCGAGGGTTACGCGAGCCTCCTCGAGGCGACCCTGCTCGACGAGGCTGTTGGGGGTCTCGGGGAGGAAGAGCGCACCGACGAACATGAGGGTGGCGGGGACGGTGGCCAGGCCGAGGGAGAGGCGCCACCCCCAGGGGTGGAGACTCTCCGTGAAGTAATTGATGAGGTCCGCGACGAGGATCCCGAGGCAGGTGGTTAGCTGGAAGAGCTGGTTCACCGCGCCGCGGATCTTCGGCGGCGAGATCTCCGACAGAAATAGAGGGACTGCCTGGAAATTCGCGCGTATAAATTAAATCTTACAAATAAATAGTTTATGCTTATGCAAGTTCTACATGAAAGTTACACGACTACATATAGCTTGGGGTGGTGATTAGGACTAGGAGAGGGTGAGGACCTGATTGCCGAAGCCGATGCCGAAGCCGAGGAAGATACGACCGATGATGAGCATGGTGATGTTGACGGCGGCGGCATTGACGACGGCTCCCAAGAAGAAGCTGACGGAGCCGACCATGATGGAGGCCTTGCGGCCGTACTTGCGGGTGACGAGGGAGGCGGCGAAGGTGGAGACGAGGCCGGCGAAGTAGAGGGCGGAGGTGAAGAGGGTGAGGAGCTGGTTGTCGTACTTGCAGTAGTCCGTCTCGTGGAGGTGCGCTTGCTTCCGGTGGTACACCTTCGGGAAGAACTCCTTCAGGAAGTCGTCCATCGACGTCACCCCTCCTGCACTTCCATGCCCATGATCTTTGTTATGTGAATTCTTATTCCAGAAGGCTTATATCCAAAGACGGAAGGGAAGAAATGCTCACCGGAAACACCGAGATCATATCCGAAGAGGGAGCCTCCAAGGGACCCAACAAGGCAAGCAAGGATGAAGTAGCCGGTCACCCGTCCCTCGTATTGGTCGGCACGCTTTCCCGACTCCCCCCCACGAAGCCACCTCCAGCCATCTCCCTCCTCTTCTCTCGCTCCTTCAACCTTCAATCGATCTGCATATCCAAATTCACACGACTTTCAATGGCTGTTACAAGAACGGCATGATAATGGCATTAACAGAGGGCTTACGGATCGATGGACGGAACGAGATTCAATCTTTGAGGAAGAGGAGAAGAACCCGCAATTTCGGGAGCGCCCAGAGAGACAGAGAGAGGAGAATAGCAGAAAAAATCGGATCTTGGTAGGGGATTGGCGAGGGAGACGGAACAGGAGTGAGAGAAGGGAGGAGAGAAGAAGACGTGTATTTAATAGGGCACGAGTGTGGTGATAAATGGATAATTTCCTCCTCCGAGAATTAACGATTCGGATTTTGATTGGATTTTATCCTTTGAGGCATTATTTTTAGTGCATGTCTGGTGGGAGAGGAGCTGTTGGAATCTGTTTCCAGAGGGAGAGGTTGGGATGAGATGTACACATTTCTTTTACTTGTTCAAGGATAGCGTAAGATTGGGCTGGTCAATTTCCACCCTTGCTTCCCTTATCTCATGAGTAAGGTTTTTGAAATCCGATCGGGACTGAACCGGAAATTCCCACAATAATGGGTTCAATGGGATAGACTATAGAATCAAATTGGTTCAATGGGATATTGATGTTATTATTTTTTAAAATCGGATTAGACTGGATCGATAAAGAAAAAATGGTTGAACCATATAATTAAATCGGAATGGATTAGAACATGTACAGAATATACACTCAAATACACTTAAAATAAATATAAAATATACAAACATTAAAGTATATTACTTTATACGTAAAATATTTTCTTGAATATGCAGCAGTAAATGGTATTAATATAGATATAAATAATATTTGAACTAAATACTTTACATAATAATAGGTTAATTATATTTATTATCCAATCTTTACAAAAAGTTAAATTGGAATAGTTGGGTAGTACTCATTAATGGGTTTAAACGGGTCGTGAATTCAACACTCATTATTGCTATTATTATTTTAATATAAATTCAAATTTGAATTGTGATTGAGTGGTTCAATTTTAATTGAACAAGGTTTAACCAGATTGCAAATAGTCAATCAGACCGGTGGTCGGACTAAAATTGAGCCAATTTGACTCAAACTGTGAGAATCGATTAACCGAACTGGTCCAGACTCGGTTCACCGATCCCACCAGTTGAACTGACCGGTTTGATCGGATTTCAATAACACTGCTTATGAAGGTTTACTGTTCAGTACTCACGATTTTTTGTCCAGCGGCCCTCCTCCCAAATGGGTAAATTGTTAAAAAGTCCCTGTCATTTTCCATTTCTAGCATATTTCCCTTATTTTTTGAAATTTCCATAAAAGGACCACAATTCCTTTCACCCATTTTTGAAATTTCCATAAAGTAACACCACTATTCCTTTCCTCATTTTTCAAATTTCCATAAAAGATTGCCATTTCTATTAAAGATGCAAAGAAACGGATATCGATATAAGTGTTACTATATCGTTGCCTATTTTTAAATATGAATACATATATTGACAAATATGAAAACTATAATACTATATCCTTAAAAAATGGATACAGATGTAAAACGAATAGTTATCGTGTATAAATAATATTAGAATAATTATACATATTAGCTTAAATATACATGTATTGGATAGATGCACATCATATGAATGTATTAAATATGTTTATATATAGTAATTATACCGAATATGGTGAAAGAATGTATAGAATTGTGTTATATATACTTATAAATAAGTCTACAAGTATATTTATATATGAAAATGGATAAACATATATGGATACAGTCAAAATATGTATAAAATGGACACGATGGCGGTCAGATACATATATATTTCTATCTATTTGCTTTCCTAATTCATATCACTCATTTTTCTGAATTTCCAGGAAACGATTCAACTTCCAGCCTTCTACTCTCCTTGTCCTATTATTTCATATTGAAACCAATCCTACATCATCCATGTAGTTCATGAAAACTTATTTTCCATCACCTCACATTGAAAACCATTGGTCTAGCAATGTTACACGATATCAAGCACGTGTTCTCTAGGAAATGCCCACCCCCACTAACTCCGCCTCTTTCCCAGTAGTTTGTCACATTGTGCGATTTCATTGTCCAAGCAGTCTCGCATGTTAGCGACTCAGCAGAGCTTCATCGTCGGCACATCGACGACTCGACATCACTAATAGTCCAAAGTCCACTTTGTCATTCTCGTGACTATGTTTGCATAGATCATCCATTCATTGGTACAATTATTACCATATATTCATTTTTTTTGTTATGCAAATGCCCTATTATTTGGATATGAGCTCTACATTTTACATATTTTCCTTATATAAATCAGGATCAGACATTTTACATCGTTAGAAATTAGTAGTAATGTACAAATATTTTAGTTGATATCAGTATTCTAGTATTTAAAATTCCAGATTCGCTTATTATTGAAGATTGGGAATAGGTATAGATATCTAAACCTGACCATTATTTGAAGATTGATGGGGTATGTATGTTGAATCAGATTTGTAGAGGGTCGTACGGTTTCATAAGGTGAAACTGCGGCCGGTGTATTGACCGCTCACGAAACCCAACTTCAGACAACAATTAACCCACAAATATATAAAGCAATGCAAATAAATATGTGGAGCTAAAATTTATTTTATTTAACTCTACAAAAGATGTGTATAGTGCAAGTAGTGTAGAGTGTCGAACACAGGGAGCAAACTAGATAGATTGTGCAATGAATGCAAAAGATGTGATTGTGATTCTTTGTCTATTTTTTGTTGTGGGTTTTTAATTTTTGTATTGCTTTATTTTATTTATTTTTTTACATTTTTATACTTTATTTTTAATATTATATTTTTATATTTTTTTTCTTTTTTCAATTTTTAATTTCTTCTTCTTTTTATAAAAGATATATAATAATATATAAGTCTATATATACAATAAGGATATAAAGATAACTAAAAATAAAGGAAACTTTCAGAATTAAATATTATTGGGTTTTAAATAATATTTTACCATTTTTTATTTTTTTTATTAATTTTGCTAGTTTTTATATATCTTTAAAGCCACAAATACCCAAAAATAGAGATAAAATAATAGGCTGAAACTGAAATGGAAATTAAAAATAGAAAATAAAGTCCAAAATTTTTTAAATCATTTTTAACATATAGATAAAAATATAGAGAAAATTATAAAATAAAAGTATATTGTTGGAATTTTAGGAATTTTATAATTTTTTATAAGGTATTTTAGGGTTTTTTAATTTTTAAGAGTTTTATTTTTCTATTTTTACTAATTTTTGGTCAGAAGGTTAAAAATACATAAATAAACAAAATCTATTTTTTGGGAATTTTTAGAAATGATTTTAAATTGTGTTTGGAATTTTTTAAGTCAAACATGGACTTTTTGTGCTCTTTTTATTTTAATAAATAAATAAAGTTCCTAAAATGCAAAAATAAATATATGGCATGAAAATACAAGCATCCAGGAACTTAAGGCTATTTTTGATGATTTTTTGGAGCACAAATGTTGTTTTAAATAAATGCAATAAATGCATGAAAAAACAATTGTCGGCAGGGGCATATATATAAATAAAATACAATCCAGGGGCCTTGCTGCAATTTTCACAAAATATTATAACTAAAATAAAATATTACATGGCTAAAATGAAATAAGTAAAAATAAAAGGGCATGCCTGCAAAATGCTTGCCTTACGTAGGAGGCCACGTGAGGTGAGCTGGCGTGGACCTATTAGCAAATAAGGAGAGTTGGGGGGCTTTTGTAAATATTACAAAACATAAATAACGATAGATGAAAGTTTAGGGTTTGTAATTAAATTACAAAAAATGTTGGGTTAAAGTCACAAATACCCAGACGAAAGCGGGAGAGGACGGTCTGATGGAATCCACTAAGCCATGTGTCGGCTCAATGTTGCGCGATGACGTTTCGACCTTGGACGGATGAGATTAGATGATGGATCTGGCTTGTTGCATCCAACGGTCCGCGTGCGATCTGGATGTCAAGGATGATTGAACGACAAAGACGAAGCCTTTCGGTGCGGGCCGCGAGAGCGGTACCAAATCGAGGCAAACTCTGAATACTAGATATGACCCCATCCATGGGTATTTGAACCCGAGTATCCGGGAAAAAGCAGAATATTTGATGGAAGAATAGGGGATCCCTTCGAACAACCTGTTCTAATAGGAAAGTCTTATATCCTTAAATTAATTCATCAAGTTGATGATAAAATCCATGGGCGTTCTAGTGGACATTACGTCCTTGTTACACAACAACCCCTTAGAGGAAGGCAACGAGTGGGAGAAATGGAAGTTTGGGCTTTAGAGGGATTTGGTGTTGCTCATATTTTACAAGAGGCTCCTCTATGGTCACAAATAAATGTAAGAACTCATTCAATATTAACATGAATTTTAGTATCCATTCGTTAGGTAGAATGGATATAATAAAGACATATCAAAGAGTCCCAAATTAGACCGATGGAATTCTGTCTGCTAGAATAACAAATAAAAACTGCTTCTGAATTGATCTCATCCCTTTTTCTTTTTTTGAGTAATAACTTAACTTATTCCTTCAATAAAATACTTGTTGTATCAATAGATATTTATTTCAGTTCATATTTTTTGATTATGAAAAAGAATTAGACACTAGTTCATGGAACAAGGAAGAACCCCCCGGTACCCGAGCTTCGATCGGGTGGCACGCGTGCTTCCGACCTCCCATCGAGTTGCGAAGGGTCAAAAAAGGTTCCTTGGTACGCTCTCTAGCGGATGAAGGCTTCAAAACATGCCATCGTTCACCGGAGCTTCTCCGCGAGGTCGAGGAAGATAAAGGCCCCCAGGTACCTGTAGCTTCAACAAAATCGACTCCAAAAGGTGTCCTATGATTGATGAATCTCATATTCATCACTCTAAAAATGATGAATTAAGCTTAAATCCTTCAAAGTCATTGGCATTTCTTCATTTATTTTGCATAATTAGCATTCATGCATGTATTGATAATAATTGTATTTTATCACTCATATTGCATGAAATAAGAAGCCAAAAATCCCTGTCCAAATGACCTGTAAAATAGCCTAACTTCTCTGATGTTTAACTAATTCATGCTAACTCCAATTAACCCAAAACCACCTCCATTGTGTACATATCACTAACAAGAATAAGTGAAAAATACAAAAACATCACTAACTTAAATAAGTGGATCAAAAATCCAAACTCTAATTCTAGGATTTTCAGACTAAAACTCGATATCTTCCTCATACAGTGTCCGATTTGATCCTACTCAGTTTTAAACTAATGTAAATTCAAATAACTTCAAAACAAGATGAAGTTCAAGTGAATCGGAGCTCATATGTGAAAGTTGGGTTTTGGGCCTCTTTTGTACATTTTATATTTTAACGGTTTTTGACCTATTATTTTATATACATAATTAACTTATTTTATTTTATTTATTTTTCATCTATTTTCTTTGACAAAAGTTTTATTAAAATGTGTAAAAATCCATATCTAAAATGAGTTTGAAATCAAAGAAACTAACAAAGTCTGAGTCTTCACTAACTGTCTGTACAAAAATTATCTTTTTCGGGTTTTATTTTATTTCTTCTTTTTCTTACTTAACAAAATTCCAAAAAACTTAGATTAATGTATAAATATTTGTCTTTGATTTTATCATATTTTTCCCAGATTTTTATCTGGTTTAAAAATGATAAAAAATATAAAACCCAAAAATCAAGGTATTCTATGTACATGTGATACCCCAAAAATATCAATTTGTGAAAATTGATTGATTTTGATTTTTGATCTCTTCATGAAAGTTGTAGATCTCATCGAGACGAACAACTTTTGTGAAGAAAATTTTTCGATCTGAGATCATTTGCTATTTATTTTTTATTTATGTTTATCATTTATTTTTGAATTTTCTGGAGGTGCCACGTGACAGCTCCTGGAGTCAATAAAAAAATTAAAAAAATAAAAATTAAATAGATGCCACGTGGCATAATCGTGGTCGTCCGATCTCGACCGATCAGACGGCCATTGTACCTCCTTCCTTTCCTCTTCTAGGCGGTG
Source organism: Ottelia alismoides (assembly GCA_037367405.1). Classification (NCBI taxonomy): domain Eukaryota; kingdom Viridiplantae; phylum Streptophyta; class Magnoliopsida; order Alismatales; family Hydrocharitaceae; genus Ottelia; species Ottelia alismoides. The sequence goes on along the minus strand of JAZKJV010002215.1, from coordinate 270,370 downwards.
CCGCCCCCCGCAATTTTCTCCGCCATCTGCCCAATCTCAACCGCTGCCTTCCATCTACAGCACTGCCACCTCGCCAATCTCACCACAACCACCTTCCTTCCATAGCCGCCACCCTGATCTCAATCTAATCTCGTCACATCCGTCACTACCCGTGATTTCACGCGGCCGCCCGAGATCTCTGCTAACTTCCAAATCAAACACCGCCTTCTCCTCGCCTATTTAAGAGACTGCCGCCCCCTCGATTGATCCCATCCTCTGATTGCACTATAGAGGGCACGCGGTAGTGACAACATCTGCTCACCCTCATCTCCGGCGAGATTCGGCCTCCCCAGCGACCGTCGCAGCATAGCCGAGCTCCTCCTCGAGTCGTTGCCCTGCTCCGACCTTGGTCGTCGAGCCCAGTTCACTTCCAGTCCTCCGTTACATCTCTGTGTGTTTCGACTTCATCTTCATCCTCTGTATTTGTTTCTACTCCACCTTAGCACAGTCCACAAATGCTCCTACCCCCGAGGCCACCATCTCCACAACCTCTGCGCCACCCTCACAATGCGTACCACCTGCACCTTCACCATCGATGCAGGAGCCCTGCAATGCTCCTCCAGCCACCGCTTCGCCGCCAGCTCACCATCAACCCCTTCTACCTTCCACGTCACTCCGCCTTCGACGGCTAGAGTCTTGCCGAAGGACACCAGTCCCTCCGGCACAACGGGTCCGCTCTCCGACTCTAGCACTTCAACCGCCCTCTCCGTCGATTCAAGACCCTCACGTGCTCCGTAAGTGAGGTTTGGCGGAATTACAGAGACACCCCTAGATATCTACCGATTGACACAAAAGTCCCACGCCCAGGGGTCACGTGCTACGTACCTGACCACTTGGGAACTATGCAACAGAAGCCCCCCCCCCCCCCAAGTTCGTGTATTCACCAGAAGGCCCCTGCCATCCAAGGGCATGTGTGGCACATGTGCCCTTAGAATTTTAGCATAAACTTCCCCATAAGTTTTGGTAATTCCATTTTAACACTTCCCAGTGCAATTTTTATATTTATTTAATTATTGTAATTGCATAAATACCCATGTGTTCCCCTTTATTTTGAACTACTTTATTGCACCATTTTATCATTTCAAAAATAGCATTGTGACGTTCAATTAATTCTTGACATTATGGCATGCTTGTGAGATTTTTCTAGACTGTGGGTAATTATTAATTATTATTCTCATGATAAATTGCATATTTTACCTACTCTATGCTTGGAAATTCATATTAAATTAACCATTGCTCTGAAAACCAAAAAATCACCGATCATAGAATTAGTTGTTTTGAACATTGTGCCCAAAAGAGAATTGATTTGCATGCATGGTGTGTTCTATAAAAAAACATTTTGCATGTTTGAATCTTTAATTTTTAATAGGTATTAAAACTCATATTTTTAAGGTTTAGGATTTTTAAGATTAATCACCTAGAGATAAATCTTGGATAATTTTATCCCGTGAAAATAAACAGGTTTAATATTTATTATAATTAATTATTGAATTTCATTTTGTTTGCATTCATAAAATCATAAAATATTTATCTTGCATCCATAAATTCCAAAACATTATAATGCATTCAATTCACCATATTTGACATCTCGGCCAAATTTCATAATTTCTGGATATCATTTGATTGAAAATTGCTTTTTAGTCCCTAAATTGGCCACATTTGCATTTTGCATTCCAAAGTCGCATTAAAAATACCAAAAAATACCACCTCAAAAATCGTGTACGAACTTTGATAGACAAATATTCTAGGTTGTTCCGTTATCTCCTTGAGTTCGACCTTGGGACTTGTCCAAGTAAAATAAACATAAAACTACGTCGAATAAAATTGATTAATTTATTAAGGTTGTTTCTTGGCTGATTCTGAATTCCTGACGTAATTACAACGAATAAAGTGGTGAATTTCGAACTTGTCAATGGACACCAGGTCCCGCAGGCAAAGTGCACAAACAAAAGAAAGGGGTCCTAGGGCTTATTGGCATAGGTGGGCATGTGGGTGGCTCGGGCGGAGGCATCTCCGACGGATGGCAGAGGTGGAGCATCGAGGTCTCGATCCGGAGGGAGTCGAGATGTTCTGGAGGTGGACATAGATGGAGAAGGTGATAGAGAGGCAAATGAAGTGGTCGGTGGGGTCGAAAAACATGCGAGGATGGGCGGTGTGGTTCGTCGGAGCTCAGCTCCGACGAACTACGTCTTGGGATTTTAAGTCTACTTAACACGATTTAATGCGAAATTAATGGCAAAAACAAAACCTAGGACTGGATTGAATCTTTAGATGAAATGAAAAAGTACCTCATGTTGGACATGCGAGTCCACGGCGAGCCATTATGCAATAAATGTTATTGCAAATATCATTCCCTGATCTGAAATGAAGAATAACTAATTTTCATAATAGGTCCCTTAGTACAATTAGGGTTATGTACCATGACCATCTTAATAATCATACAACTGTTGATTCAATAGTTGGATCATAGAGGCTGGTGCTTGGATGAATATCTAAGGAGTTAGATTGAGGACTCATCAAGCACCGATAAATGATTGTTAAGAGAAGATCTCCAGCCTGAGTAGGAGACGACAATCCTTTCTCATTTGGTTGATATCTGACCGACCTCTTGATGCAGGTCCTCTGCATGGGAATAGAGATTCAGAGGTGTCAGATTAGTTAGGTCAAAGAGTTGACTTAACGTGATCGAGATAACCAAAGTTCTACATCGTATGCTGTCACGATATAGGCACACATCCTCTGACCGGAGATAGATGTGTTACTATATGTCTGAGTATGTATATTTGGTAGACCAATAGGTTGATGACCTAACAAAGGTCTATATACTGGTGAGCTGGTGTGCATATAAGGGCATAAGAGTAATACGATCTCTCAAGGGGATCATACAGGTTCACTTCTGATCGGAAGACATGAGATCACTCATGAGATATTGGGATCGATAAATTCCATGCATGGTTACTTATGAAGCTTGACAGAATTTATAGGTATGATATATGCTTTTGGAAAACATATGATCAATACCAAATCCCAATGATCAAATGAGAACCTTAATGATAAAACCCTGAAGGTGACAGTCTAAAAGAGATCTATAACTTCGGGTTTATTAGAAGGTCTTCCATTATGCAGGATGTATAGGTATTCAGAATACCTAAGGGTGATGTGATCATAAACAATTGTATAACCATGACGCTTCCATTCCGAGGGAGTGATGAAACAGGTTGGTATTTTAGTGACTCCTCTCAGTAGAGAAGTAACTTGATCTTAGTCCAAGTGTTGGACATTAATCTGAATGAGATTCAGGTACAATGAGAAGATTAGGTTTACGAACTTGATTTAATCAAGCATCTATGGGAGGTCCGTGAGATCTAGATTTGAGATGTGATCTCAATATCCAAGTCACTATACGTGGAACAATACAATTGCCTTGTCCTTATCTCCAAGTACCTACGGAGAACACACATTATTCTTGAAAGAGTTCATGAATAATTCCATTGTTGAAAGCATAGAGAAATAGATAATTAATTGTGATTTAATTATCATGAATAATGTGAATTTGATTCACATTATATTGGAGAATGAGAATGGTTATCCAATACAATTAAACGTGACTTAATTATTAAGGATAAGTATAATATGGATAAGAGTATCAATATTATTCATAATATATTATAAATATGATTTATAATATATTAAAGAGAGTTTGCTATGATTTATATTTGTTGGTTAATTATTGATGTGAATTGGATTCACATTGGATAATTAATTGAAAATATAAATCACCTTTTATTTTGGGTTGTGAATTTGATTCACAAATTTCCAATGGCAATATTACAATATTCACAAAATAATTATGAATTATTTTTGGTGAATAATTTGCAACAATTGTTGTTGCAAAACATGGAGATAATTAAGGGATAATATAGATTACATGTAATCTCCACTCCCCTTGATTATAGGAGCGACGGCTACCAATTCCAACAAGGAAAAGGTAGTCGTCCACTCTATTTCTTAGAGAGGAAGTTTCCTTTCCATTATCTCCATGTTTAATTGATATAATGGAATTAAATTATATTGATTTATCAATATAGATTTAATCTAAATTAAATTAATTGTTGTTGTGTTTTTACAACAAAATCTTGTCCATTGAAAGAAACACAAATCAATCTCGTCCATTGATTTTATGTAGTCCATGGATCCCCAAAATACTATATAAGAAGAGGCACCCCATGCTCTTCAAGATATACAACAAGTTGTGCAACAACTCTCTCATATCTCTCTCTCATTCTCTCGTGCTCTCTTCCTCCTCTCTCTCTCTCTCTTTGGGTGGCCATCCACCCTAACCCTAGAAGGAAGAAGGCCCTCATCATCGTCTTGCGTTGTGCTTTGACGACTCTCGGTACTCCATCTTCTTTGGTGCTTCTCGCTCGCAAAGAAGACATACGATCTCGTGTGGCGAGATCAGGAGTTCCCTTGCTTGGACAACTATTTAGATTGCGAGATCCCCACGACTTATCCCCGCGCTCGCAAGCGTCTCCTCCGAAAGTCGGACTTGAGACAGGAGGCTTCTTCTCGTAGAAGCTTGATTGCAAGGTCTTCCTATATCTGCTATGTAGTTAGACCAAACGATTCATAAATAGTTTGTGGATCATGTGGTTTCGTCGTTTATTTTTTTTAAATTCCGCTGCACCAAGCAACTAGTATGACTAGTCACTCTTGATCGTATATGATACGATCATCACGCTTCCGTGATGCGCTTAAGGATCCTCCCGTATCCTTCACCTCAGTGGTTGGACGACCACGAAGCAAGGACCTCACGCTGGTGAGGCGGCGGAGATGGTGGAGTCATCCCTTGATCACACCCAACCTCACTTTAAGCAGTTGGAGAAGGAGCTGTCACCATCCTTCCATCCGGAGCACATGAAAATTGGGGCTAAGCGGGCCAAAGGCGATTCAAAGCTCGAATGAAAGTCGAATGGGGGATATGTACACGGTGATCGAAGGGCTCCAAAGAACGAGGCGCATGGCTCGATTCAGTGGTCCAAAGACCAAGAAATCAAGCTGGTGAGCATGGTCAATGATATTAGATTTTTCTGATGTATTATTTACACTTAAATAAATAGATATATTTATTGTATAGGTATAGTTATTGGTATTTCATCTTTATATTGTATATCCATATTTTATTTTTGATGCTTTATTTATGGTTTTATTTTAATATGTACATATATTATAAATAATATTTACAAAATTATAAAATATAAAGTTATAAAAATAATAAAGAATAAATAAAATGAATATTTTAATCGGGTATATTGTACAATAGGGGTCTAAAACCTAACTTTCGCACCTTGACTCCAAAAAATATGAAACCCCTTCATTAAATAGATTATTAAAAGTTATATACAATTAAATGTGATTTTGATATATTTTGAGTTTTTATTTGGATGATATGGGTCTGGGAAATTGGGATTTTGGAATCTTATTTAGAGTATAACTTTTATACAATATATTATTTTTGTATAAACTCAATTCTGTATTTTTCTATATATTATTATTTACAATTTTCTTATTTAAGATATAAAAAGTAGAAAATAAAATAAGTTCCAAAATGCATAAATAATGAATGAATAGATGAGAATTTTATTGGATTATTGGCCATTATCTCCCCCTACTTTATTCCTTGTTGACACAGTCATCAAGATGCCTCGGTCTCGGGATTTAGGATCATAAAATATCTTTGATGTTTTATACTTTTTCTTTATTATATAATTTTGGCATTAAAAACAATATTTTATATAACATTTATACAACAAAGAATGAATGTTAATTTATGCAAATTAAGGGTATTTACATGCATTTGCTTGGGTTTTTAAGGCCAAAATTATAGAATAAAGGTGATGAAATGGAGATTCATCAATGGCCTTGTGGGATATCCAATCATATACGATCTCATTTAATTTTAGGGTTGGTTACATATCATTGATATGTATACGAGAAAAATGGGGTTTCTCCCTGAAAGCAACCAACATCTCGTCACATTTTTCGATATTTTCTTATTTTTTTGAAAAACATTACCATGTCTTTCATCACTATATCCTTTTAATATATCATTCGAATTCTATCAGAAACAGAGACTCTCATACCCTCCATCTAGAGCAGGTAATTATAACAGTCTCAATATTGTTGTAATCGACATGTTCTAGATGGAGGGTATATTGAGTCTCTGTTTCTGACGAAATTCGAAAGGTATATTAGAGGAATTTGGTGATGAAAATGCATAGAGATATTTTTAAAAAAATAAAAAAAATATCAAAAAATGATGCGGGAGCAACCTATTGGCTGCCCCCATGGAGCAACCCTATTTTTCTATATATATATATAACATTTTTATTTTTCATAATAATATCTTTTTTTAATGATTGTGTTGCTAATTGTACTTTTCATCTCCTCCAAAGTCGGCATACCATTATACTATATTTATCATTTTTGTTATATTTTTAATAAACTTTTTCAATCATATAATGGGTCTCATAACGTATCTTATGATTCTGACACAAATTGGATAATTTCGTTTCATGATTTGGACATGAATCACACATATACGTTTTGGTCCCACCTATAAAAAAATTTGGCTCCACCCTTGGTGTTATAGATGACAGAAGCATTTCTCTGTGGGAGTAAGCTGCTGGATAAGCTTGGCCTTTGAATGGCGGGATTGATGTTGGTAAGCTTTGAACCATTGCGATTTATATTTGAAAATTTAGTGAAATGATTGGTTGTTTATTTTAGGAGCGTTCACGGGGTGGGTATTCGACCTGTTCGCTATTGACCTACCCTACCCCATTATCACTATGTTATGGGTCGACCCGACCCGTTTCAACGGGCACCCATATCTAATGGGCACCTGGTTCATTTGGATGGGTAACGAGTACTCACAGATACCCGTAAATATCTTTTTCAAGAAAAATACTCCTATATCATCAATCTATTTACATTTATAGGCAGAACATATAATTAAATTGAGCAAGTTATTTATAAAATCAATCATCATATTATTGTATTATTCAATAGTTTTAATAAACGTCAAAGTTGTGATAGAGATACTCATGGAAATAAAAATGTATTAGATTATGTATTTCCTTAGTTAAGAGGAGTTTAATTATACGTTAGACAATGGATCAACTGCAGGAGTGTTCAACTGAAATAATATCATTGATTTCTAATGTAAAAATACTTATATTCATGGAGATATCACATCCAGTTATTCATGATTTATTGTAAGATTGTTCAATTGAAATAGTAAAATTATTTTTATGGCATGCGTGTAGCCTTGTATTCGATTTATTACTGTATCAGCTTATTCATATGTTTTGCAAAAGTGTTCAATTGAAATATTTTTAATGAGTTCTACGATGAAATTATTTGTGTCCGCGGATGTAAAGGCTCGAGTGTGTGTATTATATCATATTGCTTATATTTTATTGTAAGATTGTTCAATTGAAACATTATTAATATACGATAACGTCATTTATATCCACTAGCGTATACAGTATCGAGTGTCTAATTCACTATCGTATCCGTTTATTTATATTTTGGTATATACATCTATAGGGTGGAGCATTGGACTCGACCCGATCAATTCAGAAAAGGTCAGCCTAAGCCTACCAATTCTCCTCTATCCTTGGATCGGATCGAGGAAAAATCCCATCCGAGGTGAGTCAATGATAAAGTAATTAACATGAAGACATGATTGAGTCACGTCAATCTGAGTTCTCACGAAATTGGGGATTTGAGGGCCCAGAAACTTGGTTTGGTCAAATTATGGACGGGAAAACACCGATCAAAGCTGGCATATACAAATATTATCGTATTTACATGCACATACAAATTTGGGAACTCGGGTTGGCCAAAGATAGAACCAACCATTTGGGTACTCGGGTAGGTAAACTTTCTAAATATTATCGTTATATACAAAATCATGGACTTTGAACTTTTGGAGAATTGGGGCTCGGGTTCGGCCCATATATAAATCAGGTCTGGGTCGGGTTCGAGATTTCACATGCTGAGTCGGGGTTAGGTCCGGGTCGGGTCCAAGATTTTACATGCTAAGTCGAGGTCAGGTCCGGACCACATCGGCCCAATTATTCACCATCTACATTTATATTCATATCAAAATGGATACAGATTTAAATACTGATATTTTCATTTGCACTTAAATTTAAGATAACATATGTATATATCTTCTAATAGCCGTAGCAAATTCGATTGATTTCATATTCGCATCCGTTTTAGTGTATGATCTTATATTTTTAAATTTATTGATATATGTATTCATGACTTTATTTTTATCATAAAAAAATATCAATACCGCGATAACTATATTTATACCATAATTCACTTATTGCATTCTTTTGAATCAACGGCTAAGTGAAAACTTCCGATCGGGTACCCGTGGGTACCCGCTAATCCACATGAATTTTTTGGATGAGACATGGACTAGGACATAACGGGTACCCGATCCGGTACTTTCAAACGAGTACCCGTGAATTTAGGATCAAAGCATATCAGTCAAGCAGTCAAGCAGGGTACCGCTTGACCCAGATTTTTTGAACACCCCTTGTTTGTTTTATTTTGAACAAATCGATGAGGTGATGTTATAATATTTTGTCGATGTAACTTTTATTTTGGTAGTGGTAGTATGTGGGGTTTTCTTTTGTTAATTGCGTAGTTGTTAATTTTTTATTCATCATTTAATTCTAATCTTAATATACCACTTAAGCATGCAATGAATTATTTTTAGATCCGGTAAGTAATTGCTGTGTTACTTTCGGATGGACTCTAACGTGGTACTTTCTTTTTTTTTCCGGGGAAGTTTCGAAGTGAAGGTCTATTCTTATGTGATTCTCGCTTTTTCGGTAGATTAGATTAAAAGGTCGTTAAAGGAAAGTCGGACTCCAATGGGAAAGAATGCAACTAACCATTAAGCGAGGTAGATGTTGTCCACTTTAATGACATGTTCAATGCTAGCACTCACTCAAGTGACTACTGGTGTGTGATGTTTGGACATTGAATCGAACCTTTGTGAATGGACAAAGCTTTGCCCCGTATTCTTTTACAGGTAGGGACGATTGTTGCTTATGGTTCTTTGGCATCTTAAGCCATTGGGACTAGCATTTGAGACAAGAGGGATTTTTCCTGTAAGAAGGTAATCCGCTTAAAGAGGTTGGGTTCCTATATTTTCCTTGCTTTTCTTTGATATTGTCTCCCCTCTCGCAAAAGAAATGAATAGGTAGGCAATCATTTCCCTCGACTATCTTATTAAAGCCGAGCAAAATGTGAATCTATAAGGGGCAGACGATAGAAGAGGGACAAGATTTGTCGTCCATAAAGGACCAAAAAGAAGACCATGACGGATATCATATATATAGTTCTAGTAGGGGTCAAGCTCACTCTCGACTTCACTTTGATGTAAACAAACCTTGAAGTGCTTCGCAGCCTTTCTTCCCCCCTTAAGAAAATGAAGGGAAGGATGGAGTTGTTTTCTCAAGAAAGGATGTGCACAAAGCACGGGATCAAATTTCACCGAAATTCGGCTGAATTTCGGTCAAATTTCGATTTCAATGGGTGACCGAAATTCAGCTGAAATGGTCTATATCGGCCAAATTTTGGAGCCCTAGTTCAAAAAACGACCGAAATGGCCGAAATTTCGATCGAATTTCGATCGAAATTCGACTGAAATTTCGTTTCGATCAGTCACCGAAACGAAACCGAAATCCGACATTAAAGGCCTTGGCACAAAATTGTCTTTTGGGATTGCTATCGCTCGGGCAAGCCTAGCAAGGCCCCCGGCGGGCAACCAACACTTGCTGCTATCCTAAAACATGTTGAGTATAATACTTCTACTTATTTAAACTCCACTCCATTCGTACAATAATATGACTCTCTTGCCTTTCCCCTCAACCTCTAACTATAATAGGTGGGGGTCGGGCCCACTGATAGAGATTTCCTTTCCATTTTGCCGAATCAGAGTGTCTTCTGCAAATTAGCCGGAAATATCTGCATCTGTAGTCAAATAACATATGTTGGCCTTTTTCTCATGCTCTTTGAAAGCTTGAACGAGCAATTTACACTTATCAAAAAGTTCTATTCGAGTTGCCCATTAATAAATGATTTTCTATGTTTCTATGTTTATATATCTAGCTGATCTCAGGCTCTCCTCTGGTTCAAACTCTTGATCGATTGAGGTTACTTTTTCAGTCAAGTTTTTTCCTAGCAATAGGGATAGATTATGGGGACGAGGGCATCCACCTTTGACAAAAAAACCTTGATCAACCTCACAAATATTTGGAAGATAAGGGCATTACAACCAACATCTCGTTGCAGCTCATTCAAAACCGCATCTAGGATGGTATATGTATATTCAATTTTCTATTTCCGAGGAAAGTAATCACTTTAACTACGAGATTTCAAGTCCCGACATGTGATTGTAAAAAATGGGAAGTGACGAGAGTCTCTTCCAAGCATTAAGCTAAGGGGTCTAGGCCTAGATAAGGAATGGGAGTCTTAACGATAAAGCAGGTCTCACAAAACCCTCAAAGAAAGCATGACATTTATGCTCGGCTTGCACGTCTCTTAGCTCACACTTGGGCTCTATCCTCGCATTCTCTCTTGACTCGATTTAGCTATTGTGATCCCAACGTCCTTTTCTTTATCACTTATTTGCTAGCCTTGTTGTGCTACATCTGAGATCAGAACGAGCTTGCCAGCAGACCACTATTGTTCTCGTTAAAGACTTCGATCAACCAAAGCGAAGCGGGGCAGTTGGGGATGTCAGATCAATTCTCTCCAAGTCTAGAAGTAGTGATATGGATGACCAAAAAAGTTTGGGGTGAGGGAAAAGTCATGCCTTTCGATGTGCTTTGCCCTTTTTTCGAAAGGTGCCGAGTACATAGACAGAACTTCCCAATCCCTTAGGGATGCCGGTTCTTCGGGTCTATGATCTAGGTCTCTCTAGAAGTCTAGGCTTTTGACACTTTTCCTTGAGCTTTTCGTTTTCGCTCACGCTCCTAGGTTCTCGTTCCTTTTCTCATTTTGGGCTCGATTTTTTCACAAGATTGAATATATCTTCTTTGTCTCGAAGACTATGACTACTTCCTCAATTATATATCTGATTGCTTTCAACCCCAACTTTTTTTGACAATCGCAGGTCGGGACTTGAAATCTCTTTGTTAGAATGACTGCTTTCCCAGGGCCGTCGAGGAGGGGGATGGGGAGTACTCTAGATATCATAAAGAAATTGTCGAGGTGAGATAAACGGTCTCCACGACTTCGACCCTAACGAATTTTGTTTGTTTCGAATTTAGAAATCCAATTCGTCGAAGGAGTAAGATCCACCTAATGAGACGTGGTTTGCATCTTTCCTTGAGAAGCGAACTGAAAGGCAGACAGTTCGATTACTGAATGAGTCATGGGAAGCGAGCCCCAGATATATAGTGGCGAAGTCCCGAAAAGTTGGAGCAAGCTATAATAGTCCTATATATTAGCCTTTGAGAGGAAATAATTGTCGTGGCAGAAGTCGTGGGTTCGATCCTCGTTTCCCCCTCACATACTATCTGTGGGATCAGTTTTGCATTCTAAAAGCGGATTTGAGAATGCCTCGGCCCATCCTCTTATAAGCCCCATGCTTGCCATTGAAAGCGATGAGCGAAGACGCGTGATCGTAGACGATGTGGAGTTAAGATGCAAGAAGCTAGGCTAGCGTGTAGGCTCTTCCTCTTCTACAGGTCCGGCACATAGACGAGAGTAGAAGGTTAGAGTTAAAATTAATTACAAGTATTAGATTCAAATACATTAAAATACGATTATTACCATATTGTGTATATATATATATATATATATATATATATATATATATATATATATATATATATATATATAACACCCCGGTAATTACTCATTTGTAAATAACTAGTTGATTCACCCAAAATTTGTATTTTGAATTATGCTTTACGTGCTGTTATTTTTAACATAGCATTAATTAAATCACGTGTTTGTTAATTAATATTGTTGCAGCTCCCAATGATGCAGCGTTACTTATCAAATTTCACATATCGTTTAGTCATTATATTTTTGAAAAACGAAACAAAAAAATGCCGGTATTCCACTTAGAATTTATATATTTAATTACATAAGTTTACAGATTTGTACATTACGTGGACACTGTCTTAGTACAAAAGAGAAAATGGAAAAAAAAGTATGAATATCACTACAACAAAATTGAGTTATAGGGTTGTTTTCTCAAAATCCATCACTAAATCAGTCATTGCTAAATAAATAATGACAATATTATTCATTGCGAAATTATTTTTATTCTTGAAATTAGCAATGAATATCATATCGTCGATCAGTTGCTATATATTTAGCGTTGATCCATATAACGATGCTTATCCGTTGTTATTTTTCAAAATTTCAACTAATCGCTATTTTTTTAGTTTAAAATTTAGCGATTGGTTAAAATTTTGAAAAATAGCAACGGGTAAGCGTTACTATATGGACTATCTCTAATGATATAGCGATGGACATAGTATTCATTTATAAAAGATAATTTCACAATGAATAATATCATCGTTATATGTTTAACAACGGATGATATAGTTATGGATTTTGAAAAAAAGTCACTATAGTTTAATTTTGTTATAGGTGTGCTACTCTATATTGCGTTTTATTTGTTGTTTATTTAAATAATTCACCCATTTATTTAATTCTAAAAAAAATCATCCGTTTGAAAATATTTAGTGTTGTTACGGTCTGCCCATAAGGTAACGTTACCTATCAAAATTGGATTCATGCAACAGTTCGTCATTTGTTTTTTTTTTTAAATGTAAACGATGCATAGACAATCACTTGGCGCAGTAGTACAAATTACAACGATATTATTAGAAAACTACTGCTAAATTTGCGTATGGGCAGCTTATTTAGATTCGAGTGCTCACGGCTTATGGAAGAGGATCTCAGGGATGATGTTGTTCAGTGTAGGAGGGGGTTGGTTCCTTTGGATCAGTTTCCAAATATAAGGTGGCTGGCTTGAAGGCGCTTTCATCAATGTTGGTGACTTTTCATATGGAGCTTATACATCGTGGTGAACGAAGGGACTTGGCCTAGACTGAGGTGACTAGATTGGATACAATTGAGGATACTAGGGAGCTATCACAGAAGGAGAAGTTGACGAGGTCATTTCATCGCAGAATGCGTATAGAGGAGGACAAGAAAAGAGAGGTAGAATGGAGAAAAACGTTCACGACAAAATTGGTTGAGGGAGAGCGATGCGAATACTAGATTTTTTTCGTACGGTGACGAATGGCAGGAGGAGGTGGAATTTCATCCATTCTTTGGAGGTTGGTGGGGGAAGGAGGGGCGTGCGTGTTGAAGGAGAGAGAGAGAGGGAGGGAGATCGGAACTACAGTTGTTGAACATTTAAGGGAGATGAGTAGGAAGGCCCGTCTTGGTGGGGTTTAATGGCACGATAGGGATGTGCCTCGAATTTCGGAGATCTAGGTGTTAGAGCTAGTATGTCCTTTCACCCTTCAGGAGGTCCTAACAATGATTTTTGATCTGAATGCAGGTGGTTCTCCAGGACTAGATGTGTTTCCAGCTTTTTTTCTTCCACGAGCTTTGGGATTTGGTGTGTCAGGATGTGCTAACTATGGTGTAGGAGTTGACGATAAAAAACCGTAGCTTTGATCGTTTGAATCGCTCTTTAATTTTCTTTCTTCCCGAGAGGGAGGTGGCATATTGAGTAGAGGACTTCAGGTCTATTGCCCCGTCAAATGCCATTTATCTCGTTGTTGAAAGTTCTTCAAACAGACTATGTGTTGTTTTGGGCTGCATTATCAATGACTTGCAGACAGCTTTTTTTTCCTGACAGACTTATGATGGATGGTGTGATCATTGTCTTGGAGATTGTTGCTGATTGGAAGAGGAGGGGGTCAAAGGTTTTCTTGGAAGATTGATCTTTCCAAAGAGTATGACTATGTTAGCTGGAAGTTCATCTGGGCATCCCTTTCCCGACATGGATTTCCTGATGAACGGATTTCTTGGATGAATACGTGTGTGACGACGACCTCTTGCTCAGTGATGGTTAATGGGAGGCGGGAGAGGGGATTTTCTAGCCGCGAAGGGGGGTTAGACAGAGATGCATGTTAGATCCTCTTCTTTTTGTTCTAGTGGCGGTTGTGTTGTCGAGTGTTGAGTTGTATGAATCCTATAATGGGTAAACAGATCTTTGGATGATGGACCATTTACCCACATTCCTATATATGTACTCATCCCCCTCTTACTTCTTTATCAAAGTGAAGAGAGATCCCTAATCTCTGGTGAGAGAGATTAGGGTTTGTGTGTGCTCCTGTGATTTTTCCCTCTCCGTAGGGTTTCCATGTAAATCATGGTGTCTTTGTCTTAATTCTTATTTTTTGATCTCAACATGGTATCAAAGCTAGGTCGAAGCTTGCTTTTTGATCGTGCACTCTCAATGGATGCCTTGCTGCATGCAGCCTCGCAACACGTAGCTCCCTCCAGCGCGCGTAGCCCTTGGCCCTCCCTTGTTGACACCCGCCACCTGGGCGCAACCCCATCTTGCAGCCTCCGCCTGACCTGCATGACCTGTGCATCGGTAGTGTGGCCCTCCCGCGGCCTCCGCCTGAGCACGGTCTCCGCCCTAGTGCATCCCATTACACGCGTGGTCATCCTAGCCCTCGTCCCCCTGCATTTGAGTGCGCCCCATGTCGCTAATCGCGGCCTAGCACCCACTGATCACCCTGAGCATGCTCCTGGTCGCAACTTTGAGCGCCCCCTTGTCCCTACATTTGAGCATCGCCCCTAAGCCCATGTGCATCCCCATGCATCCATTTGAGTGCAGCTTCTTCATGCGTGCGAGAGTGGCTTGTTTCAAGACAGAAACGTCTGTTAGTGGAGAATCTATTAGGATTCCAAAATCATCCATTGAGATTCTAAAAGAGCAATGTGATCTATGTTTCAAGATGGGAGTGCCATATTTTATTTCTAATTGTGCACATCAGATGATTTATGGTATGCCAAAGAGTTAGGAGCAAATAAATATTGACAGTGAGGATATTTTTTATCATGTTATTGTGACATTCTATTCGTCTGGAGCGGTGCTTCTCTACCCAAAGACTTGTGTGTGTGACGAAGTGTTTTTGTTGGATCTCCGTGTGTGAAGGAGTTAATTGTTTATGTTGTTGAAAAATCTACTTCCCTGGATTCTGAAGATATGCATCCAACCATAAATACGAGAAGAACTAATATGTCTTGTTCTGTCAATTCTGAATGGGTTATTAATATTGGGGCATCCGATCATATGACATGCAATCCGAAAATATTTCATGACTGTAAGTTGTCCTCTGGAAAAGAGAAGGTTACTTTTGATGTTGCTGGAAAGGGGACTAATTCTGTGGTAGATTGATTTCTTCTGCATGATGCTCTCCATGTTCCCGACTTTCCTATAAATCTTCAGTCTGTTGGCAAAATTACCAAAAAAAATCGTAAGTTGATTTTTTTAATCAAAACTCATGTATCCTGGAAGAATTGACGATAAAAAAGAAAATTAGAATTGCTTTCATTGAGGATGGCTTGTATCGCCTTCCTGCTCGAATCGGTCAGGCCCTTGCTTTCATGACGAAGTCTAGAATCGAGAAGAGCAATTCTACATTGGTGAAACAATTGCATGAATGACTTGGTCACATAAGTTTTTCTTCTCTACAAAAGTTGATGCTTGATATTTTTTCAGGATTATTGGCGGTTGATTTCCAGTGTGAGGTGTGCAAATTTGCAAAACAAATACGTACCGCATTTCCTATCTCTACGAGTAAATCCACTCATGTCTTTGAGCTCGTACATTCTAATGTGTGGGGCCCATGCAATATTTAGTGTCGGCAGGGATATCACTACTTCATTATCTTTGTTGATGATTGGTCACGACATACTACTGTCTTTCTTGTGAAGAATAGGAGTGAAGTTCCTGTTATTGTCAACGAGTTTATTGCTCTTGTGAAAAGACATCACAATGCGAAGATTAAAAATTCCGTTCAGATAATGCTAGAGAGTACTTGGTCCAATCTATTCGAAAAACTCTTATCAATGAAGGAATTATTCATGAAACCTCATGTGCATATAGTCCACAACAGAATGGTGTGGCTGAGAGAAAGAATAGACATATTCTTGAGATTATTCAAGCTCCTCTTTCAACGTAACATTCCCAAGAAATTTTGGGGAAAGGCAGTGCTTATGATCATTTACTTAATGAACAGAATGCAGTCATGAGTCCTAAATGATGAATCTCCATTTATGTGCATTTATCCGGGACAAGAACCATTCTCTATGACACCCATGGTATTTGGTTGTGTTTGTTTTCTACATGCAAATAACTTTGGGGTTAAGAAACTTGACTCTAGTGCTAACAAAGGATCCTTCCTTGGTTACTCTACAACACAGAAAGGATATCGATGCTTTGATGCCACATATTGCCATGTTCCGGTTACTAAGGATGTTAGTTTTTTCAAACATGATGCTTTCTTTCCCAGTATTCCTCTTCAGGGGGAGACTGAATGTGAAGAGAATTTTAATGGACTTTATTTTTTGGATGATGCTGATTATAGTGATCCTTTTCAGGGGGCGATTCAATCTAATGAAAATATTTGTTGTGATAAAGAAGTTGAATAAAACAATCATAATCCTTTAGTTTTCTTATCGAATGAGCCGATTTCATAAATGTCTGATGGTGTTCTTGACGGGACTAACAAGATTTGCAAGATCTAGAGATAGAACAAGCTTCAATCGGCACTCATATGATTATTGACGAGACTGAAAATGACGTTTAGAATATTGAGTTGGAACTACTGCATGACAACTTTGCTCAAAGGAAGGGTAAGAGGATTATCAAACTCTCAGCCAGATATGCAAGATATATTCAATACCCTATTGAGCATCATATTTCCTAGTCTAAATTGAGCACGTCTTATAGATTTTTTCTCACATCTCTTGATTCTAATACCATACCTAGAAATGTGGTAGAGGCTAGAGAAAACCATGCTTGGACTCTTGCTATGCAGAAGGAGATGAAGGCTCTGGTGAAGAATGACACTTGTGATATAGTTGGTATCCCCAAAGGTGTGCATTTGGTTGGTTCGAAGTGGATCTATACTATAAAGTATAATGTTGATGGGAATATTGACAGACTCCAGGCTCGTCTTGTGGTTAGAGGTTACAACCAGAAATTTGGAATCGACTACTTAGAGACCTTTGCCCCTGTTGCACAGATGAATACAATCAGAGTTGTTATTCGCCTAGCTATTCATTTCTCTTGGAAAATGTACCAATTGGTCGTGAAAATGGTTTCTTAAATAGTGACCTTAAAGAAGAAGTTTACATGAAAATGCCACATGGGTTCGAAAAAGAGGATAAATATTGCAAATTAAAAAGGCATTATATGGTCTAAACCAGACTCTAAGGCTTTATTTGGTTGCAGGGTTGGGTAGGGTTGGGTTTCCCCTGTGAATAGTAAACTGTGAGGAGGATTGGGAGGGTTGGAAGGAGGGATACCCTGGGCTGGGCCAACCCAACCCTACCCAACCCTACAACCAAACGGAGCCTAAGAGCTTGGTTTGAACGACTCCGTGGGGTCAGGATAAGAAATAGATATACTCAAGTGAATGGAGATCACACTTTATTCATAAGAAGGACTGACAAAAAAAGATCTATTCTTTTATTATATGTAGATGATATGATTTTTAAGGCGATGATGAAGGAGAATGATCCTTCATAAAGAAAACTCTTTGCAACTGAATTTGAATTGAAAAACTTAGGGAAGCTGAATTACTTCCTAGGTATTGAGATGTCTCGATCTCCAAAAGATATGTGCTTAAGCCAACAAAAATATGCCCTGGATTTGTCGAAGGAATGCAACATGTTGGGATGCAAACCAACCACTACCCCTATTCAAACAAATCATAAACTGAGTAAAAAGGATGGTGAACTTCTTGATGAAGTTGGGAGAGGAAGATACCAAAGATTACTTGAGAAACTAATTTATCTTACTCTCACGAGGCCTGGCATTACTTATGTTGTGAATATTGTTAGTCAATTTATGCATGCTCCTATCTCAATTCATGTGAATGTTGTTAATAGAATTCTTTTCTATATAAAGAAATCTCCAAGTAAAGGGCTTATGTTCAAAAAACACAGTGATGTTATTATTGAAGGCTATACAGATGCAGACTGGGTTGGATCAATATATGACATAAGATCCACTTCAGGATATGTTGTGTATCTTTGAGGGAACCTTGTCATTTGGAGAAGTAAGAAACAAAATGTTGTCTCTAAATCAATTGTTGAAGCCGAATATCGTGCTCTAGCTAATGGTGTCGCTGGAGTTGCGCGGTTACAACTCCTCTTGAAAGATTTGGGTATCGAATTTGCTATGCTGATAAAGATGTACTATGACAATAAAGCGGCAATTAATTTAGCCAACAATCCGGTGATACATGATAGAACAAAGTGCGTGGAGATATACAGACACTTTATTCGATAAAATAATGACGATGGACAGTTGTGTCTTCCCTACCTGAAATCTGGTGATCAGATTATTGATCTCTTCATAAAAGGGTTGTCTAAGGTGCAATTTGAATTGTATGTAGGCAAGTTGGGCATGGTTGATATGTATGCCCAACTTGAGGGGGAGTGTTGAGTTGTATGGATCCTAAAATGGGTAAATAGATCTTTAGATGAGGGACCGTTTACCCACATTCCTATACATATTCTCATCCCCCTCTTACTTCTTTATCAAAGTGAAGAGAGAACCCTAATCTCTTGTGAGGGAGATTAGGGTTTGTGTGTGCCCCATGGTTTTTCCTTCTCCGTAGAATATGGGCAGATAGTGCTTTAATGTGAAGAAAGCATGCAAAATTTTAAATGTGTTGATGGTTTTTGATCCAGGAATTGCCATACCGACATAGACAAATCTGGTCTTGGCTGATCCCTAAAAGAGTGAAAGTATTTATCTGGTTGTTCAGGAGAGACGATGATGAGTAGTGCTTGAAGGACCAGGCTATTCACTGGGGTTAATAGTTCCTGCCAGCATTGTGGTCAGGAGACGGAGGATGTTGATCATCTGCTTTTTCTTTGTTCTTATTCGAGACAGATTTGGGTAGAGGTCAATATACATATTGTTGCATCCTCAGGGTTTAGAGATTTTTGGGAGTCCATTGGTATGTCTGGGACTTGCACAATAGCAGAGAAAGTTTGTACGGTATCTATTTTTATGGACGATATGATTGGCAAGGAATGGAATTATTTTTCGTGGGGGAGAGATTTTATATCGAAAATGTAATGGAGCATTCCAGACTCTTACGTGGGTCTTGATCTTTGAAGTCTTTGTACTTAACTTGTGAATATAAATTTTTAGGTATTTACCTTTACGGTTCGACGTCCTTTTACCTTTTAGAAAAATGTTTATAAATGTGGTGCGTTCCACTTTCCATTGATGCAATGCATTAATATATTTTGACACGCTCATTTTCAGTAGCATTGAGTATCCCATGCATTTACAGTTTCCATCGATATACTCCAATTGTAGCTGGGGGAAAGGCCAAAAAAACAAATAATCATGGCACCAGTCCCTCAACCATGCCATGGTGATCCTCATGTCGTAATATCATGTGATGCACTGATGCTATATCCCATCAGCGGAGGGAACCAAGAATCCACCTGCAACTTTGAATGTGCGATGTCTTAATAACGACGATTTGCAAATTGTTTAATAAAGCATATTTTTTTGAAAAGAAAAATAGGCATCAACTGTGTATGTGTGTGTCCAAAAACTTCAACATTAATCACAAGTTAAAATACATGGTTACATATGCCTTGACAGTATTATAAGTACCAACTCTCAGCTAGAGCCCTAGCTTTCAATCAATCAAAGCCGTACCCTTTAGAATCACATGATGACAACCAGAAATCCTGTCTCATAATGCTCTCTAACTAGCTGCCTCCGGATGCATCATGAACAAGTATGTTGAGAGGATTGAGTGCAAAGAACAAGGTTGCCACCTCTTGACAGACATGTTGTCTACCACCCAACGAGCTTCTTCTTCATGTTCTTAATAAGAGCGAACCTAACCTACCACCCATCAGGGGGAAGGCCAAGATAAAAAAGTGGCAGCTCAGCTCTGGGTGACCTCAACCAACCCTCACAAAGGGCAATCTCGGATTCATTCAGAGCGAAGGAACGAACTCCAACTTGGACCTGTTCAGATTCAAGCTAGAAATCATTCTAAATATGTCAAGAGACATCATCATACCCTTGCAACTCTCAGGATCCCTCTAAGTAAAGACAATGGTATCATCAGCATACTGTAGGATAGGGATCGACAATTCATCCTTGGAGTAGCCACTGCAGAAGCTCCTTAAAATTGCACGATTAATCATGATTGTCAAAGCATCCGTTAGTAAGATAAAAAGAAAAGGAATCATCTCAAGTATTTTATGACTATTTAGTAAAGTAAATATGACCAATTGTACATTGTATCTCTAGGGTTTTATGTATCATGCGGTAGATCCACCTCGTTGACCTTCAAACTGAAGAACCATCAAGCATAACGAGAACATAATTCTTTCAATAGTAGGTATATGTCATAAGTACGTGGAAGCGAAACAATCTCATCAACGTGGCGACATGCATCCATTGTAGTATATGATGTGAGCAAATTCTCACTCCATCCTAGGTATCCAGTGATCCATGGTATTGTCTTTTCAAGCTTCGAATACATGCAGACGAACTTTATGTCACAATCTTAGAACGATCGTCATTCTGACGAAGATAAATCTTTCATTAAACTTTGACAACATGCTCTCTCGACTCTTATAACATTGTAGCAAGGCACATTACCTCGTGCCCCGAACACGTAGGAGTTCTTGAAAACTGAATGCAATATTTGTGGTGCCCGCAACCCTACAAGTATTAGGGTTGTTCATGAGGCAGGTACCCGACTCATTAGGTGGATTATATGTATTTGTGTTAGGGGTGTTAAATCTGCATTGTAGCATTCTCCTCCTACACATTAGCCCGATTATACATTACCCAAAATGGACTAGAACATATATATGACAAACATCTGACAAGTACGTCGTTGTGCTTGGGTCGTACTTAAGGACGATAGAATATCCACATAGACAATGGGAGGTCCCCGTCCTTGCTATTATTGATATCTCATAACATAGGTAAGTTTGGAGCCATTGCATAATGGCATCGGTCAATTACTTAAAAATCAACTAAACAAATTTCTATTTCCAAATATCCATGTCTTGCATTAAACATGGTTAGAGGATGAAAAACAGCATTAAGCATTTGTTGGGATAATACCAATAGGTATCTACATGCACTATCACATGAATCAGTTTAGAAGAAATAATTACTTATAAGAAGTGATTGAAATGCATAAAGCAATGGGATGCCTCTCACAAGATAAATTAGTATCCAATTAAGTACATCCAAAGTTAACCAAAATGTGTTCATTCATATTATAAACTATGACACAATTTGCTCAACCTATATGATAACGTCCCCCCCAAACCCCTCTGCAAGAGTGCATCTCAACACCTAATTATATTGTTACCAAAAGATAGTTGCAATATACCATCCATACAAAAAATCACAAATTTTAAACCTTTCACTATCTAGAAAATATCCAAAGAATAATAATAGTAATAAATATTCAAAATCTCTTCAATACATCATCAATAATTGAAAAGGAAAAATAAAGAAAGTAAACTACTAAATCAGACATCAACCTTGTTAGTGGTTCTTAGCCACGCATTGAACACCTTTCCCTCAATTTCCTGCTCGATAATCCTTGTTGGATTTCTAAGAGAGTTACCTTGTGAGTCAAAGGAACTGTACATAACGATAAACGAGCAATTATAGCAATATAAAGTTATCGATAAAAGTAAGGCAAAATTGTAGTAATTGAACAACTGAAATTGACTACCATGCTCAAGAAATAAGCTATGTGCCTACAACTATGTTCCAAACCTACAGTAGGTTCGAATACATTTTATGCAATTATTCTTTGGAAGTTTGATCCAGGCCCAACTTGAAACTAATGGTTTGGGCTTGGGCTAGCCCGATCCAAACCTTATACACATCAAATAATAATAAGAGCCATTAATCAAGCAATCGCTAGTCCAAGACATATCAAACAACAACAAGTAGATCTTCACTTAAAAAGACTAAAACTTCAACAAGAGCCTCTCAAGCAAAGTCTAATGTACATATAAAAAACATTAAAAAAGAATATCATTAATTGGAAAAAATATTTATGATAAACCATGGACCCAAATCTAGGCCAAGGAGATGGAAGCATATTTTGGTATGAAAATATCTATTATCTAAAATCAAAGGAACTTGAGATGGTAGAAGAACTCTACATTATAGTCAAATCAACCACAGAGAGGTAAGTTGATAGGCACATTGTGCACATGCATATATTAACCACATGTACAAGAATGGAGAGTGCACATGTACCTTTGCTTGTTCACTATATCACAAGAGCAACAAAGGTCGACATGAACATACTAAATAATAGTTTAGTAGTAACAAAGGAGAAGAGAGGGGTTAGGAGGTTTGGAGAATACAAAGTGCACACCCTTTTTAAATTGAGATATTTGTGCTAACAAGTCCAACAAACCCTTCGAATATGCCAACTTTCCCTTCTATGATTAGTGCAACTGCTCGCAAATTATAATAGATCCGCGAAACCTATTGCATGGTGCTTTGAATATATATTTTCTTTTCTAAATAGCTTATGCTTACCTGTTAGATAAGTTATTTGTTCACATGGATGAGCGTGGACTCGTTAGCAAATGAATCCTTTCCTGCCATGTGCTGCCGACATGCTAGGAAAAGTACTCCTAAAGGGCTCATTTGGTTGCCAGGTTACTCTAGTGTCATCTGGCATACCCCCAGCTCTACCCCTGCATGCTTTGGTTGGAATCAGTTATATGAACCCAACAATTTCTTTGTTATGATTTTTTTAACCACGTTCAAATAAAAAAAATTAACATAAAAAATATATTATGATCATAAGAAAGTTAATATAACATATAATCAGTATGAAATCATCACATCACATTTATCATTCCAACCCTCCTAACCATCCAAACAACTACTAGGAGGATACTCCAACCAACCCAACCGTGCTACTAAACATGCCCTAAGAGTTCTACTTAACTGCTTACATATGTACTTGTCATCAAAAGGCATGATTCTAGTAATCAATATATATCGATGAAATTAGTGCTATATCACTCAAAGAAGTAACTGGTGAAGTATTTAGTAGATACTCCTTAGCATAACAAGGCTATGTGGTTAAGTTATGATGGTAAAAGTATGTGCATGATGAATTCAATTATATAAATAAAATCTTTTTGAAGAAGAGTAGTTATTCTTATGATTTTTCTTAATTTATGCATCAGATTCAATTGGCGAAGGTTGACCTTCTAGATATGTTTTCAACTAATGCTAGAAGATTGTCACTTTTATTTTCCTTTTCATACAAAAAAAACTATAAAGGAAGAAAACGGACTAGCATTACCCGAGCATTGATTTTAGGTGAAGTTGAAAGAAGAATAAGAATGATCTAAAAGAATTTCTTATACCCTAAATACATGTGTTTAATAAAGTTGTTTGACTTATACCAAGATTGTATTAGGATTTGGTTATTGGATAGAAACAAAAAAATCAAACATGGTGAGATATTGGAATATCTACTTACATGGCAAGATTTCGAGTTTATATTTCACTTACATTTAATGATTAGTGTTTTGGATGTCACATACACATTTTCGTAATCAATCCAGTTCAAAAGGCCCATTTATTTATTATTAATGCAATGCCATTGGTAGCTACTACTAAATTATACTTTCCAATTCCCTATTTTTGCTTACTTACTTGCAAATTATTGCAATGTTTGTCTTGCTTTTCGTCTCGAAATCAAATGATCATCAATTGCAAAAGAAAGAAGACCAAGTTGATATATCACTTAGCTAAACAAGAAATGCTCTGTTGGCTAAATAATTATTTGGGTATGCAATTTTGAGTTTTGCTCTAATCGAAGCCATTGCATTGTTTTGCCTCAACGATGATATTTTTAATCTCATTCGTCTTATAGTTTTAGGAACTCTACATTAGTCAAAAACTAGACTATGGGGCCCTACGAGATTCTTTTCTCGGTCGAAGAAAATCTTGATCTAAGGGAGGCTCCGTTCCATTGTTGAAACAAGGGAAGGGGAGTGGTGAGGTGGGCCCCTTTAAAGAAATATGAGACCCACTATCCGACTTCAACTTTGACATTCCGTAAGCAACTCCGTGCTCGGGAAATGAAAGTAGAAACTAATGAATCAAGACTCTCTCTTCCATCCCACATGTTCGGTCCTTTTTTAGCGATTTTCTCATAGCTCTTTCTTATAGGAAATGAGATGTGATGAATGAACTTTATGGATGAAAAATGATTTTATATTTTGTTAGAAAAAAACATTGAAGTTATAAAATAATGATGATCTGTATCATGGAAGGACATATCGATATCGATATCGTTTCGATATCGTGTCGATATCGATATATCGCCGATATATCGACGATATATCACCGATATATCGCTATATCTACGAATCTTTCTGAAGAAAATGTTGAAAATCGGATATATCGATATATCGATTTCGATATCGATATCGTGTCGATACCGATATATCGGCGATATATCGCCGATATATCGGGATACGGCCTTCCATGATCTGTATATAGTTAAAGACTATGGAGGCATAAATTGATAAAATTACATTTTCACTATTGTCATTTTTAAAAAAATCTGCATTATTATTGATACACAATTTCAATAGTTGAATGATCACAAATCTTTTCTCTATATATGTTGAAGTCCAAAGAACTCCTTTGGAATATTTGTTCTTGGTATGCTTATTGTTCTTTGTGTAATTGTACTTGATATATTTCTTTTCAACAAATTTGTTGTTTCTTGAAAATGAACTACTAACACATACTAAAGATGCATGATAAAATACAAAGTTCTTATATTGAATAAAAACAATGGCAACTTAGAAAAGTTTCATTTTTCATTAGTATATTTATTGCTCAAAAGTTTTTTCAATAATGAAATTGATCAAAACTCAGTTGGGTAATGAAATAAGAGATGGATGAATGACACTTTCCTCAGCTACCTAATGTTAATAATTGTTTTCAGAACATGAAATCTATAGAAGACCAACTATAAATACATGCAAGTTTTTAAACTTGATTTACGAGCAGTACTTTTTGCATACATATCCATAAAGATGTTCATAATTTTTCAAGTTTTGAGAACATTGTGTTTTTTATCTTACAGTGCTCTACCTACCTAATGTAAATCATGGGTCCACCATTATCATGATTTCTTTCGAAATCAACTAAATACTGCATACCAAATGTGCCTTAATAGAAGACTGTGGATGATGGATAGTGAGCATGAAATCAAAGGAGACCTTCACGAATTCATCTCCATATTAGTCTTTTACTACTGCACATTTTCTATCGAGCAAATATTGTACCGCGATTTGTCCACTTCACTATAAACATATGTTAAATTGGAAGAAAAAACACACACGTATAAAAAATGCTGAATTAGATTTGTTGTTGTTGGCCACAACAAAGCAAAACTGCTAATCTGGATCAATCCAAAAGAATCATGGACCATATTGGATGAAAGATTTTTTTACCGTTTTACCCTTCTTAGGTTCTAAAATATCAGTTACGGCTCACTTTTTTACAATATCAGTTGTTCTCCAACCTTCTTGAGCAATCAACAGTTGTGCCTCTTGAGTTAATTCACGTCAATTCCCTTTCCAAACCGAAAGAGTGCAAGTGTTATTGGAAAGAAAAAGGGTACATGTGTAATTTTTTGAAAACTATAGGGGCTCAATTGTAAATTTGTTTACTAACGGAGCTTTGATTTGTAAACTACTAGTGTAAGAGCCCGCGTTTCGCAGCGGATGAAAATAATTGTGGTGTACATCTATTGAAAGTAGAAAAGACATGGTAATAACAATTTAGAAATCTAACTGTAAAGAAACATATTATAAAGAGCGTAACCATACCTTATTCATGATACCAATGGTTGTCGACTGTTTAAAGAAAGAAATAAGGCAAATTTGTCTTCTTCAAGTTAACTTGAAATTAATTGTTTTCAGAAAGCAAGCATTAGATAAAAG
The DNA here is from genome assembly GCA_037367405.1 of Ottelia alismoides. Classification (NCBI taxonomy): domain Eukaryota; kingdom Viridiplantae; phylum Streptophyta; class Magnoliopsida; order Alismatales; family Hydrocharitaceae; genus Ottelia; species Ottelia alismoides. The sequence goes on along the minus strand of JAZKJV010002215.1, from coordinate 244,006 downwards.
GTAGTTGACATATAAAGTTTAAAGTTTTTTTCAACAAAGGAGGAGATATAGACGAATATGTGTACTTGTGCAGTAGTTTACAATAAAACAAAATTTTTAAGTATTTTAGGGACATGTAGAAATGAGGTGCTGAAATCTGGAGATCCACTTAGACAAAGGTGACAGGTATCTGAATAATTGAGAGAAATAAGTATTATTAGAAGAAGAAGTTTATGAATAGCAAGTAGAAATTTGTTTTATTATATATTTTTAAGGTAAATTACTAAAAGTATGGGAATAGACAGATCTTACACATTTCATTCTATACTATTTGAGTCACTGGCAGATGTTGACGGTACACTCTGCACCTCGACACTGCAATATGAAAAATAAATTTAAAATTAAAAATAATTTTATATTTCTGTGGAACTGATGCAATCAGAATGTAAAATATTATATATTCATCTTATACCTTCGACGAAAATTGGATACTTCATGGATATCTAAGTCTACATGAAACCTAGTTGAAGTAGTGGAGCATAAAACAGTATCACCTATGACATAAGAGAAGTTATAGAATATTCAGAATACATGTAGAAAAAATTGAATAGGTAATTAAACTGTTAGTTAAGAATACTAACCAAGGTAATATTTTACAGTCAAGCCTGTGAAAATGATGACAACTTTTGTTTCTCTATCACGACGGAGACTTGATGGAAAAGTTTCTGCTATTTTTCCCCACAAAGTAACGGGCAGTATTTTGTTGTTGTTTATTTCAAAACAGATATGGTAATTGAGTTACTGTATGTAAAAAGAGAGATATTTCTAAAAAAATTAGATAATCATAAAATATTTAAAACCTATAACATAACCTATTATTTTGGATTTGTAGATTTTGCTTCGCAGGAGCACCTTCCTCATAGTAAGTTCCTATAGTATTGTTATTTGGAAGAAGCCAACCAATTATATCTAAAAATAATAATATACGTCATTAATATTAATGCTAAAACAGAATAATGTGAAAGACAAATATTTCTTTTGTATTATATAAGTTAAGAGAAAGAATATACATACCAATGATATATGTACTGTAGAAGATAGGTGTGGTGACATCTTCAAAATCAACAAAGAAAAACTTATATCGTGGGATAGACATATCTATCTCCATATGATGAATGAAATAAGTTATATATGTAAACATTAAAATGAGTTCATTTGGCACAATTCTTAATGATGTTTTATTTGGATGTGTGCTACAGTCAACAATGGTGTAGATTTCTCCTTCATGGAGACTATGTCCAAAACAAAATCCTTTGTCTAATTCAATTAGCCCTTCAATAGGTGTTTCCTATATGAGATAAAAGATTTAAGATTGATTAGACAGGAATTCTTGATATTGTAAAGAAGGTAATAAATGAAATGTAAGTATAAGAAGTAATTAATAGTATCATCTAATATTTACATATGTTGAGGACAACCTTCTCATCGATAGCAAGAAAACTTGTACGGGATGGATTGTTGAGACAACCTAAACTTGACGAATCCCATAGACGAATGATTCTGATTTTAACTGTGTATATCTCGCCCACATTCGTCAAGTCAGAAATATATGAATATTTCATTGTAGGGAAGTACCTAATATATTTAGTTTGAGTTGAGAATAAAATTAGAAGAAAGAATTTTCTATTAAGAATCAAGAAAAGTATAAATAATCTTACATATTATGAAGAGAAAATTCTTGACTTTAGGCAGAAATATATATACACATTCATCTTAAAAAAAACATACCTGGAAGACGTATGCAAATCTAGCAAAGGATGTATACAGTAGAAGAAACAAAAGTGTATGTTAGAAAGTAATGTTGTGTAAAGTAGAATAAATTATCAAAGACGAACTGTTGTTTTTTTATATTTAGAAATATAATAGTAATAGATTCGTGTAGAAGAAAGAATAAAGTTGCAGGAAGCCGCAAAAAAAAGAGTAATAGATTCCTGTTAAAGAAAGAAGGATATCGGTATCGTAAGAAATAATAGTAGACAATGGGAATATGCGAGTATATGTAATCAAAAGGACGGAATTTTTTTATGTGTAATTAAATAGAAGACAACTTTATGTATATCAGTAAATATTTAATGTAAGAAAAGATATGTACCTGCACGAAGAAAGAAAATAGTATAATTGACTAATAGAAATATAGTGTAAATAGAAGTCCAGAAAATTACTATAAATAATTAATATAAATACTACACCATAACATGTAGGAACTGCTTATAATTTTTTTAGTACAAATAAAATTTCTATTTTATCCATGTTATTCATGTGTTGTAATTTAATTTCTTTACGTAGGAAATTTTTTTTAAAAAAGGGTTTACATTCACTATTAAACAAATATTGTAAATGTGTCGAAGAGAATGAAAAGACAAAAAAAGTGAATGACACTGGTAAATAGAAGAGGAATAATTAAATAATTTTAAAATTTGCTATTAAGATAGTAAATAAAGCAAATAACTTGTAAGAGGATAGTTAGTGTAGAAATGTATTTTATATTTTATGTAAGAAATGTTATCATCATTGCCTCTCAAAGGTAAAAAACCCAAGTATTATAGAAGAAAAAATTAGGAAAATTGCAAGAATATGAAGTAGTAGGAAAAATAAATTAAACACCAAAAGAATATTTAATTTCTTCAAAAGTATTAAAAAATAAATAGTAAAAAATAAAAGTTAAAAGTTGTAGAAACTGTATCCTTATCAAATTAAAGATTGATAAAAATCTATAGAGAAGTGAAGATTTATTGGTTGAAAAAATAAAGCAATATAAATTTTTTAACATGTGTATGTAAGATTGTTAGGTTCTAAAGGAAACATGAATCAAAGTATTTCTTAAAAAAATACTTAACAAAGATATGAAAATCGGGTTCTATCAGCAATCTTTTAAACATTGCTACAACTTAAAATAAAAAATGTAACTGCAGATTTAATTTTGTAATAAGATTGTAGCTTTATTATATATGACAAATATTAAATTTTAAGTTGTATCTTACAGTACATTGAGAAGTTTTATAATACATTAGAAAAAAGTCATGTAGCATGCTATTTAAATAGTAATATTAATGAATTTTATGTGTTATACATGGCAAAATAAGTTATCAATATTTTTTTATATAATTTCTTGTATATAACATAAAAAAATTAGTAAATTGGAACAGGAAAAAAAGAAAATTATATTCCTTATTTAAACATAAGACACCAACAAAATGAGGGAGGCTCAGAACACATTATTTAGATCCATGTTATGTCCAGTAAAAAGATGGAAAAGGTTTGCATGAAGACATTCAATTTTTTACTCCAGTTTTATACAAAAAAAGAACAATATAACTTATGATTATAGAAGGTATGTAAACTACATAAAGGAAACATTTAATGGATCATTCTATATGAAAGAAGTTCGCAAAAATAAATCATAAGAACAAAGTGCAGTAACAATTACGCAATGATTTGAATTTATATATTATGTAGGAATATAAAATAACCTATTTCATAGTAAATCATGAAGATGAATAACATTGAACGATCAGTAACGTACACAAAAGAGTATGTCAGAAATTTTTTAAGTAATAGTCAAATTGAAAGATGTTACAAAAAAACTGTAAAACTTTCATAATAATTATATGTATATTAATATTAGAAGGAATATATTCGAAAAAATATATGAAGCAGTAAAAGAGAGTATGGAGTACATAAAGTTAAAAATATATATTATGAGCAAGAATTATTTTAAAAATATAATAAGAGTAGAGATAGCATGTTATGTACATATGTATTTAATTTTTTTATGAAAAATATCTACTTTAAATCATAGTAAAAATGTGTTCAAAATATCATAACACTTATATAGATATTTATCTTAGAAAAAAGTATATTTTAAATAGATATATAAAGCAACGAAAGGGACCAAGGACTGCATGAACTTCAACATCTATATTATAAGAAACTATTATTTAAAATGCAATAGAACTATAGAAATTTCTTGTTATCTGAATATGTGTCTGCAATTTTTTTTTAAAAAAAAGATCTAACCTGCAACATTGTAGAAAGTAAGTTCAAGACTTTCATAACAGTTATATATATACATTCATGTTAAAGAAAAAGTGTACCTGAAAGAGATAATGAACTGGTTTGGGTGACCATGCAGTGGAGAAACCCGGAGGTCTATATCACAAGCATGCTACTTAAAGTAGAAGAGCAGAGATGACTTGTTATGTGCATCTGTGCCAGCATTTATGTAAATAAATTTTACATATGTCAGATATTGCGTAGCTGAGTGGAGAAAAAATCTGCTACATGTTCCTGTCTTTGCATTTATCTTGCAAGATTGTACAAATGGTAAATATAGCCTATCCGCGTGCACAAAAGATATGTACACATAACATACATCAGATGTGTTGTCAGTAGTAGGTGGGATGTATCTATCTGTACAAATGGAAAATATAGTTTATCCACGTGCACAAAAGATATCCACGTGTTGTAAATGGGAGGCAGTAAATGCGGCAGGTGACATGGAAGAAATACATGTTGCATGGTTGCCATATGAAGGAAGATGAAAGTTATTGAACTCACAAAAACATCAATGCATAAGATAGAAAGAAAAGAACCTCACGGTGTACTATTCCTATCGAACCGATAGAAACACCAGTATATAAGATAGAAGGAAAAGAAATTCGAGATATATTATTTCTTTTGAACAATATAACACTAATTTATTCAGAAGTTAATGTAGATGATGAATTATTTTGGAAAAATAAATAGAAATTTAAATGTTAAATGCAATTTAAATATTTAATATATATTTCATAATTAATTTATATATAGGAGGCTCATAAGATTAATGGTGTATATTCACCTATACCAAGCCACCTTGTATGGAAATAGCTGCAAAATTTGTTCCATAGAAACAATAGAAATTGCCTCGCCTATTTCCAGATCGAAATTTAACAGATTTCATATTTCAAAACAACGTTTCTATTGAAAAAAAGCTGCAAGTTGGTTCTTTGTTAAAAAAAACCAAATTACCTCGCCATTTTTCAATTATAAAGGTAGCATATGTCAACAACATTAGCTGTAAAAGATTTAAATCATCGCTTTCTTTACATATTATATATAGAAAGATATGATGTTTTAACCAAACTGATGTATATGAGTTTAAAATACTTCCTTTGTATTGATAGTATAAAATAATAAATCTAAATATCATTAAATATCCAAAAAAACTACAAAAGTTAAATAGAATGTAAGTGAATAATCTTTCTGACAGAAGAAGTAAGTATCTACTATCATTATGATGATTTGAATGTATACTGCAACATAAAGAAATAAATATAATATAATACATGTTTCAACTGAAAAAAATGTACATGTTACTTGAATAACCAAAGTAGCAGAATACAACACACATCACTTAAAAAAATGTAGATTCTTCTACCGAAGGGTGGAGATGGAAAATATTGAAACAAATTCAAATCAAAATAACATATCAATTGTAGTGAGGTAATGAACATACCTAGTCTACATGTTTTATGTTTTGTTAGTGATGTTGATTTAAATACAGATACACAAAGCATGCATGCACACACACACACATGCACGATATAGAAAGATATGGTAGTTTATTGGTAAAAGAGTACATATCTTATACGCAACAACAGAGCATTATGGTTTATAGTTCACAATTGATTAGAAGTTTATGCATAATATTCAACTATTGTAACATGTTACTTGCGTACAGCAAGGAAAAGATATTAAATTAACATAAACTGAAAAAACTATAGATGATATTTGAATGACCATAGTAGCAGAACACAACGTCCATTATTTGAAAAATTGTCAAAGCTTCCATTGAGAAAGAGAGATGAAAGGAATTGAAAGAATTTCAAATAAAATGACATATTGTTCGCATCAAAGTATGTAGTATAATATTACACATGTTATCTTATTTTCCAGTGATGTTGGACTAATACACATACACACATAAATATGTGTGTGTGCATAGACGTTATAGTAAAACATGGTAATCTATTGGAAAAAGAGTACATACCTTACATGCAGTAGTAGACCATTGTGTTTTAGTAATAGAGGTTCCATATGTCAACAACAGTAGCTGCATGGTACTTAAATAATTGTTTCTTTTTTATAATACATACGTGTTGAAATATAACATAGTAGAATTCAAAGTCTAGGAAAAGTATAGGAAATTCTAGTGTAAATTTGGTAGCTATTTATTTTGTAAGGAGAAAACTGGTTTATAATATAAGAGTATATTTAATAAAGATTATAGATACATATTTAAAAGGAAGCAGGAGAAGACATACCTTGAATGGCGGTAGATAATTTCTATATACATAAAAGCATGATTGGCATGGAAAGACATGCTAAAAAAATATGTGAACCATTAGTTGAAAAAGCACCTATAAATGAAGTATGACAGGTGAAAGGATAAAATAGTTGGTAGCTTAGATCAACATGATTTAAATATACGTTATGTCCAACTAAAAATTCAATAAAACTGTAGGAGAAGGAATTTATATGGAAGTAGTTATTTTGTCTTCATTTCAGACAGGTATGTATCTGGCAAGCTACAACTAAGAGAGTTAACTGTTAACAAAAAAATATGTACAATATATTAACAGAGGTGATTCTCCACTCGGTTTTCCCTTTTGTGTACAACCTGCTATACTTAGGATTACTTGATCCTAAGTATAGGGGGAAAAGCCGAGAGTCTTCTTGATTTTCTATTCATTCATTCGTCTTTGTATATAGCCTTCCTTTTCACTTCCCTATACATAGCACGAGTTATGTCTTCTTCATTGCTCTTGACTCTGAGGACATCGTTCGAGCTAAGTATGGGGGGGTGTATATATTTCATATATACTTTAGCCATAACTCGTAATTTATGTGAGTGTGTTAATAAAAAAATGGCTAAAAACCCTGAAAATTCACAAAAATTAAAAATTTTCTTGTAAATAATCATTCTTTTATTGCACATACATAGCTAGTGTACAAATTATTTTTGTAAAAATGTTTTCAAAAACTTTTTGTGTAAAGTTTGTGTAAATATTTTCTTATAAAAATTATGTATATAGTATAAAAATTTTCCAAAATATTTTGAAAATCAAAAGTTTGCAAAAATCTTGTGTAAATGTGTGTAAACACTTTTGCAAAACTTGCATTCATGCATTCATCCATTCATGATTTCAAAATATTTTTCAACAATTTTGCATGTTTGTAAAATTTGTGTAAATAGCATATTTGTATATATGTACATAGTTTTTCTGGATGATAGTTGACATTTAAACTAGCCTGGAATTAAATTGGGAAATGGAGCTTGATTAAGATCTTAATCCACCTAATTTCTAAGAGGAACCTTATAGGGCTTAGGGTTAAGGCTTTGCATGTCCATGGTGACTTAATTCTTTGAGTCCACTAGGCTATGATCACATGTCATCTCAATGAGCCTAAGTAGAACACTTAACAACAGACACATGACTCATAGAGACAATGGCTTTACTTGGACACCAACACTTTGCACCGAGCTCTCTACGGATGAGGTGGTGAGGAGGCAGTCTTCCTTGACTTGGGGTAGCATATGAGGGTAGTACTTCTAGGCGGAACCTCTCTTCTTCTTTTAGTGAAGGAAGTGCGTCTCAACTTGGTCTGGTTGCCATGAGGTCTAACGACAGGAGTTGTGGGTTGCAATAATGCTTCAAAAGAGGGATAGTCTACTGGCTCAAGAGGAAAATTCCTTGCATATATGCTGCACATGTATATGTTGTATAGAAGCACTTGAAAAAAATGCAAAAAGAAAATAACTCCAAAAAAGTGGTGGGTCTGATAGAAAATGATAATCCCACCGGAGTATGTATAAGAAAATAAAAAGAGTCACTTGTACATATTCACCATGTACATACACCCACACCTATATTTATTTCACCCTTGTATATAAATAATAAAAATAAAATAAAAATACCCTTTTATTCCTAATTTTATGCTATAAATAAATAAAATATAAAATGGGAATAAAAATGTACAAAAATAACTAATTAAAAATCAAAAATTAAAAAGCTATATTGTATATATACCTATATATAGCACTATAGTGTAAATACCTTATTTTTATTTTGAAAAATTAATTAAAAATCACAAAAAATAGAAAAAAATTAAAACAAATATTTTTCATGTTTTGAGTTTTTAATAATTCGTCCATTTAGTATTTCTTTTCGAATTTTCAAATCTTTTCCACATGGCTGATTCTCATTGGTCCACGGGGGACGTTGACCCCCCGGTCAACTCCCCCCCTTAGACCACTTCCCACGGGTGAGTGACGCCCGACCCGATTTCGCCGATTTACTGCGTCACGACCCGATCACCAAATCCGATCTTTCCGGTCGCCACTTCTTCCTCGTACATCCGAGATCCTCGCCCGGTTGATTGCATCGGGATCCGCGCCTTGCCGTGCCCTGCCCGACCTGATTTAGCCGGACCTCTTGCCGTATAAAGTCCTAGCTCCGCCTCCCATTTCACTTAACTTTGGATCATTTCACGCCACCTTAGGACCTCCATCGCCTTGGCGAGAGTGACAGCTCGCTCCAGGCAGTGTTGCAGCGAGGAAGGAGTGGAGGACCATCGATCTGGCGACGTTGCGCCGCCGTGCGCCGCCTGGAGGTGACGCTCGAGCCTCGTACACCGATGGTCCTCGAGGCAAGGACCTGGAGCACCCCCTCCTCCTCCACAGTCGAATCCATCCAGTAGGTAGCTCTCTTTCCCTCTCTATTTCTTTAATTTTGCATCTCGCCCAAATCACTCCGCCTGGAGGTGACGCTCGAGCCTCAGACACCGACGGTCCTCGAGGCAAGGACCTGGAGCACCCCCTCCTCCTCCACTGTCGAATCCATCCAGTAGGTAGCTCTCTTTCCCTCTCTATTTCTTTAATTTTGCATCTCGCCCAAATCGCTCCGTCGCCGTTCCGCTTTGATTCCGACCACCCTCGCCTTCGTTTCGACCATCGGAGTCGCCCATCACGATCGCCTTCTCTCCGCGCATCTTCTCCGCCCACTCATTCACCCCAGTTCGCAAAGGAACTGGGTATCGAGTTCCCTCGCCGTCGCTCCGCCGGAGCTCGCACGCCCCGCCGCACCGACCACCTTCACCCCCGCTTACAGGGTCGAGGCACTTTGCCCTTGACCCGCGAGTCTGTTGCCGTGCTTTTCAGGTCCATCCGAGCCCATCTGAGGGCTTCGACATCCAGGTGCAGCAGCTCGACCTCCGCCAGTGCCGCCGGAGCTCTCCAGAGCTCCTCGCCACCATCAGAGGGCACCATTCGACGTGGGAGGCCAAGGCGGAGCTTCTCAGATCTTCAGCAGCCCGCGAGGAGGTTTTCAGTGCGTACACGAGGCCGGCGAACCTCGCCGGAGCCCAGTTCTTCGAGGACCCTCCGTAGCCATCTGATCGTCCTTCAGCTCCAGTTTGCATCGTAGACGTCCACGCTAGGAGCAGCAGGCACCGTCAGATCTTTAGAGGTTTGATCGCGATCGTCGATTCAGCGAGGTTTAGCCACGACGTTGTGCAGCCGTCCGATCACCTACGTGGCGACACCTCCTCCGTTCGATTCCTGCTGAGTCCCTTCGCAGACCCACGTCGCACCCCAGCTGCCCGATCTTCCACGTGGAAGCGTCTCAGCCGCTCGATCGCGCCGAGGGTTTCCTTCGTTGTGCGTCACGCCTTCTCGACCGTCAGATCCTGCATGTGGCGCGCATCTGGCCCTCGACATTTAATAAAGGGGTAATTGCTCTTAGGCCCCTCTAGTTCTTGCATTTACTATTTAGCACTGTAAATACATTTTATAGTTCTTTTATTTTTGTAACTATTGCATAGAGGACCCTTCTGTTTATCTGATTCTCATTTATACCCCTGTGTGTTGTGGACACGTGCATCGACACGTGGTATTTGGTATATTTGCAGTTTTTACCCTGCATTTTTGGCTTGTTACGGTTTATATTTTTATAAATAGGAATGGCAAATTAGTCCTCCCAGGCCTGAGTCACGTGTATCATGCATGGGCCGGGGGACATTTTGCCTAGCCCCATATTTTCCAGGCTTGCTATCCAAGGGGCCCAGGGTTTTTTTTTTTTTGTAGTTAGGTCCTTGTGCACAGTGCTTTTGTTTTTTTTAATAAAATAGCAAACAAACTCTAAATTTAATGAAAATTGGATATATGGCTCCTGCCATGGTGTAAAATTTTCTTTATTTTTTGGAGACATTTTTTATTTCATTTAGTATTTTTAAAATTTCAAAAACACGCATTTTCTTTACTGTCTAACTTTAAAAATCACAAAAAAATATTAAAACACCTCTAAAAATTACAAAAAATTACATAGTGTTTTTTTACCTTGTTTGATTTTCTGACTAATTTTGGTCATTTTTAGATTTATAAAACTTATAAAAATATAAAAACACTAAAAATCCTATAAAAATTCTAATAATTAATTGAAAAACCCAAAAATAATATTTCCAGTGGCCAAATTTATTGTCTTTTGATTTTTACAGGAAAATTACCTTCAGATGTTAATAGGGCCATTTTGTATTTTAAATTGGCCCTTGACACCTGACTGGACAGTCCCTTTTATTTTCTGCCTTGTTTGATTTTTATAAAATTCAATAAAAATCAGAAAATTACCAAAAATTAACCAAAAACAGTAAAAAATATAAAAAAAACATAAAAATATTTTTATTTGAATTTTTGAGTGACTTTTGAGTGATTAAATAATTGGTTGTATTGGCTTGTTTACTTGTTTTCTTATTTTCTTAATTAATTAAAAAATCCAAAAAAATTATAAAAAGATTTAAAATCCACCAAAAACACCTTTATTTTATTTTATTTCTTTTTAGACTACTTCGTAGGCCGTGAGGCCATCACGTGCTCCCTGAGTCCGACCCTGGTCGCTATACCAGGCTAATCCAATAGCCAGGACCGCTATCGTATTTCTTTGATTTTTATCTGATTTTGGTGGTCTGCACTTAATTTTCTTGATTGAGCTGAGATTCTTATCAATCCGGGTCGCAACGACCCGAGTGATATTTTTACCTGATCCGGATCATTAGGATTTTTGGCTACATCACTTACTCCTTGTTAAACTTCAGACCGCAGTTCTTTTTGATTTTGTCGAATATAAAACAACCTATCCTCTTCAATACAACAATAAGCATCCACAATGTATTGTTGTAATAAACGACCACCTCTGATAAGTGTTCTACCATCACTAATTCGTTGTTGTAATCGATAGCAATAGAATTCTCTCATAGTTACTCGTTCTCATCTATTTTTTATTTGGCTAGCACTCGTGACATGCTTCATACCAACATAAAATCCATCTTCACCATATGGGAAAAGTAATGGATATTGCATTGCCATAAAAGACGGATGTAATTCATTAATTCTTTTTAAATTTCTACTACGGTGTTCAACTATGATATTCGATGTCTACTAAAATTCCCAAAATCTCCAACAACTAAACCGACAATTTCCGATGTCGTAGGAATATTGTACTGTGAATTACTGTCAACTCTTTTAACATGTAAACATAGATGTATTGTTTCACTTGACTCATCATTCATACGATCTCTAATATTTCGGAAAACTTTTACAATTACATTTATTTCATCTAACATTTTCTTTAATCCCTCAATAACATTACGATCTAACTCATTAGCTTCAGCATCATTAGTTAATGTAGTAACTCTATTCGAAACTTCATTTTCAGTATCATAAATATACAATTGTGCAAATCTAGGAATTTCTCCAGGAGGAGGTAACAGAGATCCCATACGGTGATAGTTTTGGCCAGATACACGGAAAATATAAGATCCAGGTCTATCGTTAATGTCATAGTCAATCTTTGCACCAATTGACGTAAGCGCAAACATAGAATTGTAAACTCTGATCTTCTCAGTAAATTTCTTTGCAATATTCCCTTCTCTATGACTAAGTAACATCTCAAGGAAAGGTGGTGTAGGGGGTAATGGTTTTAGAATGATTTTTCCTTTATTGCAACATAAAGAAAATACATGTTTAGTTTTTCTCTTAGATTTACTCAAAAACTCATCTAACCAAAACATTGCCTCACAATATTCGCAGGTAAAATTTGGATATCCCATATCCAGTACTGCATTGAAACAAAATATGTATGATGTAAGTTATATATGAATAAACAGCTCAAAATTGTCTCAACAACATTAGGACACTAACCTTCAGATAGGTGAGATGAATAACTAACTCGTGCTCTTTCTATATTCAAACAGTCAGAGGATGGATCTGCAACATCGCCAAACAAAAGTAATCTAGATGAAGGAAAACCTAATTCAAGTGATGTACCAAGGCTACCTATGTCAGGTTTTCTCCTTTTTCTACTATGTACGATGGCCATACGATGGCATCTATTTCTCTTAAAAACTTCTTTGGAAGTTAGTCCATGGTCATTGATATTTACATTCATGTCTGTGTCTTCAACTCTACAAACATCTTGAACAAATAACATATCACATGAAACATTATCTTGAGATTTTCTTTTACCTTTTTCAAACATGTCAGTTTTTATCATTGTCCTAGTACGTATGATGTCCATACGATGACGTCTATTTCTCTTAAAAACTTCTTTGGAAGTTAGTCCATGGTCATTGATATTTACATTCATATCTGTATCTTCTACTCTATAAACATCTTGATCAACTAACATATCATGCGAAACAATATGTTGGGTCTTTTCCCCCTTTTTTCAATCGTATTTGCTTGACAAATTGGTTTACTTCTCTTTGAATCCACCGGATAATGGGGAATATTAATAGTAGGCAGACTTCTGCTACTTTTCATCCTCACCTATAATGACAAATATGGTAATGATAATGAACAATTATTAATCGATTTAGGATATAATTGCAACCTTATCTTCATAAACATGAAATAATTTGTAGCTTACTGCTACTACAGAAAAATGAGTACGTATTTAATTATAATGAATGTTACTTGTAAGAAACTACTCCTTGGAAGTATTAAGATGCTGTTAATATGAATATACTCATAGGCAACCAATTTCCATTAAGCCAATTTCCGATAAGAATGAATAAAATCAATAAAAATACAATACAATAATTTACACTCTACGTAACATTATGAATGTTACCTGAAAGAAAACAGGATCGATAGCAGCAAATGACCTGAAAAATTGATCCGGTATTAGTTTTTCTATGCACAATTACATACGAAATGCAAGAATAGGACAGCTTATTTGTAAATCAAATATCTACCATACAAAGTCTGGGATTTATTAAATAAAAAGGAACATGTAACATGTATAAAATCAATGCTCCTCGCAAATATCAGGATGTTTTTAATTCAGATATACCCACAGTAAACATTTTTTTCAAATGATGTCAAGAACAACATATTTATCGTAGACACCACGTAATATAATGTAAACTCAGATTAGAAAATAACAATTGTGACCTTGACAATCAAAGGTTATGCTTTCATATCAACCAACCTATTTGGCCCATAACAAATAATGGAAAGGGAAAAGATAATAAGATAAAATAAGTAGAGAGCGGATGAGTAAATGGATAACAAAATTTAGGAAAAAACTACCAACAAAGACGTGAAATAATTCAGATACATTCATAGGCAACCAATTTCCATTAAACCAATTTCCGTTAACAATGAATAAAACCAATAAAAATACAATACAATAATTTACACACTACGTAACATTATAAATTTTACCTGAAAGAAAACATGATTGATAGCAGCAAATGACCTGAAAAGTTGAACCGGTATTAATATTTCTAAAGTAAAGGATATAAACCAAGCTGCATGCACAATTAAATATGAAATGCAAGCATAGGACATGTTATTTGTAAATCAAATATCTACTATACAAAGATAGGGATTTATTAAATAAAAAGAAACATATTACTTGTATAAAGTTACTACTCCTGGCAAATATCAGGATGTTCTTAATTCTGATATACCCACATTCAACAATTTTATTTAAGTGATGTATCATCTTGACAATCACAGATTATACTTTCATATCAACCAACCATTTGGCCAATGATGGAATGGGAGCAGATGAGTACAGGGATTAAAAAAATAGAACAAAAACACCAAAAAAAATGTGAGAAATATAAGGTAAACAGGAAAACCTAGAACAAAGGGAAGCAGGGAGGCGAGCCGACACGAAGAACAAAGATGAGAGCGCTGGGAGAAATTGGAGAGCGTCGAGAAGAAATCTACGATAAACAACAAATTTAGGAAAAAAATACCAACAAAAACGTGAAAAATATAAGGTAAACATGAAAACCTCCAATCCGAAGAACAGAGGGAAGCAGCGAGGCGAGCCGGCACGAAGAACAAAGATCAGAGCACCGGGGAGAAATTGGCGAGCATCGGGAAGAAATCTGACGATAAACAACATGAAACCTAGCAAAAAAAAAATTACCTTACCTCCAATCCGAAGAACAGAGGGAAGCAGCGAGGTGAGCCGACACGAAGAAGAAAGAACATATCGCCGGGGAGAAGTTAGCGAGCGTCGGGAAGATATCGACAATAAACGGCAGGAAACGTAGCGAGGATTTCGCCGGATGGCTGAAAGGGGAATGGAATCGACGCACGAAAGGTGGTAGAAGGAAAATGGTGTACTTCGGTTTCGTAAAGAGGAAGATAGGAGAACACATCTGGGGAGGGCACACAACAGATGGGAAGGGGGGAAATGGAAAGCAGAACACGTGGAATCTCGATTTCGTAAATACAAAGATAGTAGAACACAACTGGCGAAGCGTACGCGTGAAGAAAGGAAACCAAAATGAACGAAGGCATCACAAGCAAGAGGGAACGGGAAATGAAATAGAGGAGGCCACGTGTCAAGGGGCTTGGGAATAACCGGGCTTTAGTAAGAGTATAGATGGTTCGATTTATCTCACTGACGACAAAACTAACGAAATAGCACAAACGATGACGATGCAAAAAATAGGAGCACAACTAATATTGTAGAAATAAAGAGAGACATAATTGATATTGCATAATCTAAGAGGTGCACAACAGTAAAAACCTTTAAAATGATGGCAATTCATGCAATAGTAATCCAAACGATTATGGCCTATTTCGTAACTGAGTTGGATTGAGTAACCTGTTGTGAATCGTAGCTACTTGAATGATTATGAGGGTTAGGCACGTGGTCCGGGCCTCGTGACGTGACCGCCCCCAGCCATGGTCATCACGTGCGGTGGACTGCTGCCTTACTTGTCCCGGAACACGTAGCACGCGTACACTTCAAATCCTCCACACCAGGTAGAGAAGGGAAGCAATGGCGTCGGCGGAGGGGAGGAAGAGGGTGATGGTGGCGATCGACGAGAGCGACTTCAGCAGGCAGGCGCTGGAGTGGACCCTCGACCACCTCCGCGGATCCATCGAGCAGCCGCTGGTGATCTTCACGGTCCAGCACATCGCCAACCTTAGCCACATCCCCGCCGCCACCTATGGCTCCGCGCGTATGTTCACTCCCATGTCCGCCAGTTACGCCCCCTCTTCCCCCCGCCGCCACTTCCTCGTTTTAGTGCTTCCGGATTTCTGATCGCATCTCTTCTCCTTTGTAGCCGCCGAGCTGATCCGGTCGCTGCAGGAGCATCAGAGGAGGCTTGCCGCCTCCTTGCTCGAGCGAGCCATGGAGATCTGCGCCAAGCACGGGGTATGCTTCTGCGGGTTTTTTTTGTTTCCTGACGATGCATGTATTGTTATACGTGCGATTTTTGAAGTTTTTGAATTCGCATTGGCTTTATGTTGTCAATACCAAGATACATTTCGAGATTAATTGGAATGTATGATAGGCGGCTTTCAAGTAGGCTCCAGACTAGACTGGAACTAAATCAGCATGCTGCTGGTTTTACTGGTTTTGCTTCTGTTCTGTCATTTAATATTCCATGATAAAACAGGACATCCAAAATTGATTCAATAATTCATGCATCACACCATAAGGCACATGACATATCCAAAACTACGAAAAGGGAAAAAGTCATATAATTATATTACAAAAATTTTACTGTTTCTTTGATTACATCTAAACGATAAAAAAAGTACTAGCATCTTCTTTTTCACTGTTTGTACTGCATTTTCACTTGGGGATTCATTGAAGCCTGTACATTTAGTGACCTCTCGAATGCGATAAGCTGGCTTTACTCATCTATCTTTTCGATCTTTGGACCATCCAAATCCAAATAAGGTAGGGGAGAACGACTTGATGTCCTTGCATCCGCTCCCAACCTCTCCTTTTGTGATGCGGGCGGTGTAAAATGATCTCTAGAAGGACTTGCCTCCGGTTGGAGTCACAAACTCCGATTTGAACTGAGGTATTTGGGTATCATTCTGAGCATCTTCCTGGTTAGGAGCTCTTCACCCCCTTAACGACGTATTAACCACGCCATCGGCCACAACACTGTCTCTGTGTTGCAGTTTTCCTCTGCCTCTACTTCATGTGGTCCATCCCTAAACTAGCGTTGTATGGCATCATGCATCCTGACGCCTGTTTCCAAAGCCACTTCCCTCATATCGTAGATATCATCACAAATCTGCAAGTCGAACTATCTCCTAAAAGCGTGACACCTGTGTGAATCAAACTTATTAGTCAATTGTCACATCTAAAATTAAATATAATCCATATAAATCAAAGCTTAAGCGTAACCCAGTATGCAACCATGTTGTCCCATGAACCAACACATAATCTTCTGGTACCATGGAATATATTCCTCGGTAACATTAGGGGTTCGTTTGATTATCAGGTTACCCCAGGGTAATCCGATACCCCATTCCATTGCTGGGTTGGAATTCCATTACAAATCAATGTGACATCACATCACATTCCTTATTCTAATCCTCATAACCATCCAAACAACTACTATTCACAGGAGGTTAGCCCACCCCACCCTATCCCAGTAACCAAACAGACCCTAGGTGTTCCTGCAGGGTTGTGCTCCATTGGCACAATGTAATCTCTTCGAATATTCCATAGTCGTACATACACCGAGTGGAAATCTACCCAATCCACAGAAGTCTTCCCTCGTAGATCAATGTAGAGAAATGCGTGATGTGTCGTAATGAATAGGAATCCCCTGGATTCCTCTAAGCTGTCACATGACACGATCTGCAGTGTATAGCTCATCAATACATAAATGAATCAAGGGTACTCTAGTAACATGTAAATCCTGCGCCTCCAAATAGTATGTCGGAAGTTGATTCACCACATCCAGTGTGTAGGACATCCATATAACATGTGAGCATAGTTTCAATTTTAGTGGATAGATCAAGAGATGTAAAAATTGTAATATGTATTATTACCTGCTCAGGCGTCTGCAAGTCAAGGGCATCCCTGTAGGGTCATACCACATGCATCGGCTCTCTAGTAACATCGAATTATGCATGCCATCTGCAACCTAATGGACTACCTCACCACAAGGGACGATGGTGGACGATGGATGTAATGTGAGGGAACCGCTCCCAGGCCCACAACTGCAAGAGTATAAGGGGACCATCAATCTCAACCACATTTGCCCGGGATACTGTGTTCGACCAACATGTACCTATTGCTATCGCACCGGACAACTGAAGACACATGCTACTCTAAGCATGGATTTCCTGCATCTGCACGAGTCGCTGAGCAGATAAAGCCTCCGTCTGCTGCCTCTTCGGATCAACGCTTTGATGATCTTGTTGCCCGTCTAAGGGGCATTATTCCTCCATCCGGCCCAACACACACTACTGAGAGCCAGTCTGACGTTGCTGCATCTGCCTCTGCTTCTACCAGTGCATCAGGTAGTACACATGCATTTACTAGTAGTGGATCAGATACTTTAGCATGGATTATGGACTCTGGCACCACACATCATCTATGTGGCGATCAAAGTCTATTTACAGGGTATAGACAGATCCCTCCAGGTCGAACAATGGTCATTGCCAATGGCACACATTCTCCGATTACTGGTCAGGGGGAGATTAGACTGACACCATCTATGCAGCTCAAGAATGTGTTACACACACCTGATTTTCAATGAATTTATTATCTATCAGCCAAATTACAAAGGATTTACAGTGTCGGGCGATTTTTGATCCATCTTCTCTTGTTTTTTAGGACATCCTTACGGGCAACGTGATTAGGCGTGGCTATGAGCAAGGGGGCCTCTATCGCCTCAGTCAGAATTCTTTTGCTGAAACCTCATCTCTACCTACTGGACCCGTCTCCCTGTTTCTATGGCATCTGCACTTTGGGCATCTACCTCTTCAGAAGTTGCGTCGTGTGTTACCCCAGGTTTTGCCACACACATCTATCCAATGTGAGGCATGTCAGTTGGGAAAGCATCATCGGTCTACCTTTCCCAGTCGTCCGTGTCGGAGTAGTACCTCCAAGTTTGAGTTATTTCACATTGATATCTGGGGTCCGAGTCGTGTTCCTGATCATCAGGGACACATGTTTTATATAGTTATTGTGGATGACTTCTCTCGTGTGTCATGGGTGTTTTTGTTAAAGAATAAATCTGAAGCAGGGAATATTATTATTAATTTTCTCAATGAGATTCGTAATATTTTTTCAACATCTGTTAAAATTGTGAGAAGTGATAATGCCCTGGAATTGTGTACTCATGTCCTCGCCAGTTATTTCTCATCAAAGGGGATTATCCACCAGACATCCTGTGCCTATACCTCCCAACAGAATGGGATTGCTGAAAGGAAACATCGTCACTTACTAGATGTCACCAGGTCACTCCTTATACAGAGTCATGCTCCTCATTCTTACTGGGGTGATGTTGTTCTTACTGCATGTTACCTAATCAATCGTATGCCGTCATCTGTTCTAGGTGAAGAAATTCCGTTCTCCCTTATCTTCCTTGGAAAAGAGCTATTTTCTCTCACTCCTCGTGTGTTTGGCTCGGTTGCCTTTGTCCACCAGTTGTCTCCTGGTACTGACAAGCTCTCTCCTAAGGCTGTCAAGTGTGTGTTCGTTGGGTACTCCAGAACTCAGAAGGGGTACACGTGCTATGATCCATTGCGCATGCGGTATCTTGTTAGTGCAGATGTCACATTTTTTGAATCTGTTTTGTACTTTTCAGCACCAGGTGATCAGTTGATACCTCCAGCTAATACCGATGCCATTTACATGTCACCACCACCAACACTATTACCACCATCACCACCACCACCACTACCAGAACCGTTACCATCTTCTGCACCTCCCATTACTATACCTGTTTCACCACTACCATATCATTATACCCGCAGGCCTGCTTCAGCTCATGGTCATTGCTCACCACCGAACTCGCCTAAGGTATGTTCTGAAGATATTATTATTGATGGATCTGATGATGTTTCTGAGCAGGATGTGTTACAGAGGACGAACGAGGATACAACTGATTTAGATGTTCCTATTGCTATACGAAAATCGAAAAGGAGTTGCGTGTCATATCCTTTAGCAGCTTCTGTGTCGTTTGATCGACTAACTGGGGATTTCAGGAACTTTGCAGTTGCATTTTCAGCTGTAGCTATTCCCCAGAATTACCAAGACGCTCTGAAGGATAGTAGGTGGCGTCGAGTAATGGAGGAAGAAATGGCAGCACTCCAGTCTAGAGGAATGTGGAGTCTGGTTCCTATACCTGCCGATGTGTCACCCGTGAGCTGCAAGTGGGTATTTACAGTCAAGCAGAATGCAGATGGCAGTATTGACAGATACAAGGCTCGCCTTGTTGTTCGTGGCTTTACACAGACATACGGGGTGGGCTATCTTGATACATTTTTGCCAGTGGCCCGCCACTCTACTCTACGGATTCTGCTGTCAGTTGCGGTTACTCGTGAGTGGCCGCTTTATCAGTTGGATGTGAAGAATGCCTTCTTATACGGTGATCTACAGGAGGAAGTCTACATGCAACAACCACCTGGGTTTGCTGTTGAGGGGGAGTGTTCCAAGGTGTGCAGACTTCATAAGGTTATCTATGGCCTTAAACAGAGCCCCAGAGCGTGGTTTCAGAAGCACTCAGACCTCTTTGAAAAACAAGGATACAAACGTTCTAGTGCTGATCATTCCTTGTTTGTACAAAAGACTTCCAGAGGCATTATTGCAATCATGGTTTATGTAGATGACATCTTAATTACAGGTGATAATGTATAAGGAATAAAGGAGGCGAAAGAGATGCTGGGTCGTGAATTTGTTACCAAGGACCTCGGAGTTCTTAGATATTTTCTGGGGCTGAAGTTCGCCAGAAATCCGTATGGGCTAGTAATGTCTCAGAGAAAGTATGTTACTGACCTGTTGAGTGAAACATGAATGCTTGGTTGCCGACCTGCTACCACACCAATGGACCTTAGTATGAAGCTATATGATGATGATACGGAGGAGGTGGATAGGAGAAGATACAGAGAACTGGTGGGCAAACTTCTGTATATCACTATCAATAGGCCCGATATATACTTTGCAGTGAGTCGAGTGAGCCAGTTCATGGAGCAACCACGCCAGGTTCATATGGATGCCATACATATGATACTCAGGTACCTCAAGTCATCTCCAGGTACAGGTTTGCTGTTCAAGAAAGGCAAAGCGATCTCTATCTCAGCATGTGCAGATGCAGATTATGCAGGGTGTCCCAAGGAGAGGAAGTCTACGTCGGGGTTTGGTGTATATGTTGGAGATTCCCTAATCTCATGGAAGAGCAAGAAGCAAACTGTGGTAGCAAGGTCTAGTGTTGAATCTGAATATAGGGCTATGGCCCAGGTTAGCACAGAAATGATGTGGGTAAAGGCTGTGCTTACAGATTTACATATAGAAGCTTCACTTCCTATGGCTTTAGAATGTGACAATCAGGCGGCCTTTTTTATTGCAAACAATCCAGCATTCCATGAACAAACCAAGCACATTGAAGTTGACTGTCACTTTATACGTGATATGATCCAGAAGGGATTTATTGCTACATCCCATGTCAGTTCAGAGAATCAAACTGCAGATATCTTTACCAAGGCATTACTACGAGGCCCGTTCCAGAAGTGTGCATCCAAGCTGAGCATGATTGATATCTATGCTCCATCTTGAGGGGGAGTGTAAACATATATTATTTACTTATGCACTCTTTCGTTATTTTCAGTTCATGCCGTACTCTTTATGTAATTTACCCATAGGCTACTCTCCTATATAAGAAAGCCTAGGGCTGATGGAATAAACAAGCTCTTCTATTTTCCCAACAGGACGCATGTTAGAAATATCTGCAAAGAGTCTCGCACAACGATCCCTTGTCAAAATACATCTTCTTCTAAGTAGCCACATGAAAAATCCTATTCTCTCCGGCAACTTCAATCCCCAAAAAAATCTGCAATCCCGGACCGCATCATCTGTCCTTGGCGGGGGTGGCCGCATATTATATATATAAATATAAATATGCAATTGCAGTCCTTTGCAATGTATCAAGCAAAACAAAATGGATAGGGTTCATAGTTTTTCATGCTGCCACATATTATATATTAGATACATAACATAAATTTCTTTGGCATATATTTAATCGTATATTTAATTATAACAATATATCAAAGATTTACTCAAAATGGATAGACTTCTCAATTTCTCATGCTGCATATATCATATGTTAGACACGTAATGTAAATTTATATAATATAATTAAGGGTACTTTTAGTTACAACAATATTTCAAATACATAATCATATATATATATATATATGTATTGTTTGATTCCTTCACAACATCAATGAATTCCTCTTTGATTGTATAAAAATGTGTAGAAAAGGATATGGAGTTATTCTATCTTCTCTTTTGTTATTCTTGTCTCTGTTATTTCATTATCTTACAGTGTTAAGTATTATATGTTGGGCTGAAAACATGTAATTACATTGACGTATATAATTATAATTTTATGCATAATTTTCTCTGTAAATTGAGGCTTACGCCTTGAGGCTACGTCTCGCCTCGATTACGAGGAAAATACATATTTTCACCTTTCGTTTTTTCAAAACTTTGTTGTTCCCTGTATCATGAGCACAATGCTATGGCTATCATGCCATATATATGCAAAGAACCAAGGATGAGCTGAGAAAATTATGTACCCAATGAAGACAAAAAGATACGAGGAATGAGAGAGGACTAGCTCTCATGATTGACGAGACCCTTGCCCTTGCATGTTCATTCTGCTTCTTCAAAGCATTTGTGTTTGGGATGCATGCTTATGCTAAATGGACATGTGGCGGTGAAGGCTTCCATGCAATTGCATAAGCATTTCAAGAATTATCGTGCACATTGTTAGGATTAGAATCAAATTAGGATTAGGAATCTTAATGGGATTGGACTCCTAATCCGAATAGTTATTGAGTTGTATTCTATTTATAGTCTTATTGAGAATAGGACTATGGGGTTCTATTTAGGCTATATAAAGAGGGGGGTGGAGACATTGCCTCTACACCACCACAAGAACAATCTAACCTCTAGAGAAAAAGAGGAGAGAGGGAAGAAAGATATGAGAGAGCGAGGGAACGAAGAGAGTTGTACTCGTTTTATTTTATAGTAATCTTTCTTCTCCGATGGTTGCGAGAGGTGACCGACTGCAGTTATATCTGGTTGTTCTTTTCTTCACTGCTTCCGTGTGGTTGTGGGCGATTGTGCATCTACATCTACATTTGTATGAGGGTTCATCAACCAGTATCTGTGTGGAGACGATACTGGGTCATATCGCAACAACTGGTATCAGAGCTTGTTTCGACGACAGTGAGGAATACGACGTGGCAGATCAGAGCGAGATTCGAGTTCGAGGAGACGACGCAACACAACATGTGCTCTTCTTTAGAGGCAATTAAGATCCAACGGTTATGGTGAACCGTTTAGATCGGGAGCATCCGGAGTTTGATTGAGGTGATCCAAGAGTTCAGATGGGGGTTTTTGCGCACTCCGGACGAGTTGGACAATTCGGATTGGGAGGATTCTGCTGTGATTTTTCAGATTGTACAAGAAGGTATGATGGGAAAACAATGGTGAAATTTGCATCGAGAGGTGCATTATTCTCCGTGGAACCCTTCAACGGGAAGAACGACTTCACCTTATAGCAACAACGGGTGAAGAACATACTCTCGCGAGAAGGACTTATGAAAGCTCTCCAGAATAAAGAAAAGAAGTTGGCGAAGATGAAAGAGGAAGAGTGGAAGGAGATGAGGGATCTCGCGAACATTACAATACAACTGTTCTTGACAGACAACATTCTTCGCGAAGTCATCGGCCCGGAGTATCCAACGGAGGTTTGGATGGAGCTCGAGGGACGATATAAGTCCAAATCTTTGACGAATCGGCTATTGATGAAGAAGAAGCTCTATGGTCCAAAGATGACCGACGGTACAAAGCTCGAAGTGCACTTGGATGAATTCAACAAGATTCTCACAGGCGTGCTCACACTTGAGGAGAAGAATGCGAAGGGAGAATCTCTCTTCAAGTAGGAGGATAAAGCACTGATCTTGTTGAGTTCCCTTCCATCTTCCTACGATCATATTGTGACGACATTACTCTATGGCAAGGAGACCATCACATTGGACGAGACAGTTGCTTTGTTGTTTATGAAGAGCCTCAACGGAGGTCCGCAAATGAGGCAACAAATGATGAAGGTCATGTGCTGGTAACCGAGGGTAGACGCTCAAGATCAGGGGAGACAGGATTCATAAGTCGATCCAAGTCACGATATCCGATCAAATGCTTCTACTATGCCAAGGAGGGTCACAAGATAGCTGATTGTCCAAGATGTGAGAAGGAGAAAGGAAAGAAGAAGGTTGGTGATTCTTGTTGGAGTATTTGTTATGTGCGCGTATTGTGTTGTAGGAGGGTAAATGGATCCCTCCAGGATCCATTTACCCCATCCAGTTGTTTAGTCCCACATCGTCCAATGGTGGGACTTGGAGGCTCTGTGGATGCTATATAAGGAGCCTCAGACCTCCTGTATCAGATGAGAAAGTCAATAGACAAACACGACCCTTTGAGGCCTTCTCCCGTGGTTTCATCCCGCTCCTCACAGAGTAGGGTTCCACGTAAATCCCGTTGTTCTTCTTTGATGTTTATTCTTTTCCATATTTTCGCTTCCGCTTCCGATTTTCTAATATGGTATCAGAGCAGGTCGTTCTTAGTTGATTCTGAAGTTTTATTCTTGAAGTTTTTTAAGATCAATCAAGTTCGTAGATCATTCGAGATTCAATCTCTTTGTTCGTTAAAAATTATTTTCTGAAATGATTTGTTTAAGTTCAAGATCAGACTAATTCTTGCATAGTAGTCCGATTGGTTCTAGGGTTCTTAGAACCTCAATCTTGATTCTCCAAGATTCAGCAGCGCCGGGCATCACGCATCTCCAGTTGGCGGCACCCTCCTTTCTTGCAAATCCAGGTGGCCGCCCTCCCTGTTGTGCCTCTAGCAGATCCAGGCTCCAGGAGGCGGAGCCCTAAGCAAATCGACTCCCTGTCGATTCATGTCCTGCCGCATATTGTTCTTCATGTCCTGCCGCCAATGCTGGAGGTCCCAAAGCTCGAGAGTGCTCACGGTGGCGCACGCATCTCCCAGCGAGCGTGATCCAGAGCCCAAAGCTTGAGCGTGATCGCGGTTTCAAACCCAAATCCATACCACTTTTTCAGAGCGGCAACGCTCGACCTTCGGCCTTCTAAGGCACCACCCAGTGTGCGACAGCCCTCGCCGCTCCCAGCGGCGAAATCTCCAGGAGGCCTCCTCGCCGAGATCGATCTTCCAGTCACGCAGAAGCAGTGGTATCTTCACGTGCGCACGACTCTCAGGCGTACGAACGCGCGCGCGACTCCCAGGCGCACGAACTCCACCTCCCTGTGCGCAGGTCTCGTCGCATATCCTTCCCGCAGGCTCGCAGGCGGTGCCCTTGTCGAGGGCGATCTCCATGACTCGCATCTGGCGTGACATCTCTCTTGGCTCCAAGCGCGCGTGCGTGGGTGACTTCAGAAGCAGAGCCCTAGGTTTGGGGCGGCGGGGCAAGTTCCCAAAGGGTTGCCGTGAGGGAACCCTAATTAGGGTGACGGTTTTTTTAAAAAGAAAAAGGTGAGTTGGGCCCAAGTGGGGCCAAATAGTAAAAAAATGAGGTGGTTTGCTTTTGTAGGCCCAAATGGGCCGAGGTTTTGTTAAAAAAAAAACAAATAAAAAAAGGGGAGAGAAGTTAAAAAAAGGAAACAAAAGGCACGCACATCTCAAAATCTATACGTATATTTGAAAAAAATGAGAAGAGGAAAAGCCGTAAAAAATGGAACGGCTTAAAAAAATAGCGACTTTAAAAAAAATTGAATGAAAAGCCGCAAAAAATCTTTGTGAATGTTCATGTTGTTTACCCCTATTTCTTTGTCTTCTCCCAACTTGGTCGATAATTGTCATACATATTTTCCGACTAGTATGGGAGAAAGGGGGAGTGTTGTGTAGAGTCACAGGTCCAAGTCACATCCAGATTTTTCCAGACTCCAGATTACAGACCAAGTCAGATTTCAGACTCTACAGCAGTTATTCAGATGAAGATTTTCCATGCGCAAGATTCAGACTCGACGTTCAGATCCCGAGTCCGTAGGTGTGATGCGCAGTTTTTCAGACTCGACAGAGTGGTCAGAGTCCAAATACGAGGCACTCCATGTTGAGGCCCTTTTTGAGTTCTTCAGAGAGGAGATTATTTTCAGACTCCATTCTCCAGCGACCGTGGACTCCGACGTGGATTGCACAGCCACGACCCCTTTTCAGTTCGGCCCTTTTCAGAGATGGAGCAGTTGTCCACATATTGTGGCGGGCCAGAGTACTCCGACGAGGAGACTCATATCAGTTGCAGTGACTCTGACATGCGCAGTTCAGAGCACATGCTCTCCTACGAGGAAATTCAGCAGACTCACACTCCAGCCCGTTCGTCCTCCTCACCTGCACGACATGAGAAGCAGCGCCCTCGACTGCAGCAATGTGCGCGTTTGGTTTATATTGTCCGTAGTGCCCTGTAGCGTTGAGTTGAGTTTCTTTCTGTTTGTCCAAGCTGAGCATTGCATGCTCCAGCTTGAGGGGGAGTACTGTTGGAGTATTTGTTATGTGCACGTATTGTGTTGTAGGAGGGAAAATGGATCCCTCCAGGATCCATTTACCCCATCCAGTTCTTTAGTCCCACATCGTCCAGTGGTGGGACTTGGAGGCTCTGTGGAGGCTATATAAGGAGCCCCAGACCTCCTGTATCAGATGAGAAAGTTAATAGACAAACACGACCCTTTGAGGCCTTCTCCCGTGGTTTCATCCCGCTCCTCACGGAGTAGGGTTCCACGTAAATCCCGATGTTCTTCTTTGATGTTTATTCTTTTCCATGTTTTCGCTTCCGCTTCCGATTTTCTAACAATTCCGAATCTGACCAAGAGGATTCAACCGCATTCTGCGAGGGAGACTTGCTAGCGTGCTCTAGGGAGATGGAGGCAGATTCAAGATGGCTTCTGGACTCGGCATGTTCAGATCATGTGTGCTCATCCAGAGAGCAGTTCAGTACATATCATGCATGCAATGATGGCACAGTCAAGATGAGAGGTGGAGAGGTTCACCACGACAAGGGGATTGGATCAATGCAGTTCCACATGTTTGATGGAGCAATACGAACTCTAACAGGTGCCAGACACATTCCCACAGCCAAGAAAAATCTGATTTCACTGGGAACGATCGAGTCATGAGGACATCGAGTCACCGTTGAAGGGGGAGTTCTCAAAGCGAGCAAGGGAGCACGCGCGGTAATGCGTAGTTCAAGGATGTCGAAAAAGGTGTATAAGCTCGAGTAAAGGGTCATGACAGGTGATGGAGCTCCAATTATTCCCAAGACGAGCAACACGATGAGAGAGTGGCAGGTTATCAACATCTCTGCTGAAGAAGTACACAAAAAGGAGAAGCGAGTGCGATTCGCTTTACCAGAGGATGTCGACACAATCTTTAGTCATGAGAGATTTGTGCTGCCGCGTCATGAGACACAATGCTAAGTTGTGCGAGTGCCCAAGAGGAGGCACGCCGAGGGAGCCCAGTGACGGGTGTGTCACCTAGAGTTTGTGAGATCCTGCTAATGAGACCTGCAGATGACGAGGATGGCCTAGTGCAGATTCAAGACGATGAAGAGATCGTGATGGATTTCAAATCAAGGGGAGGTTGTTAGGATTATAGTCAAATTAGGATTAGGAATCCTAATGGGATTGGATTCCTAATCCTAATAAATATTGAGTTATATTCTATTTATAGTCCTATTGGGAATATGACTATGGGATTGTATTTGGGCTATATAAAGAGGGGGGTGGAGGCATTGTCTCTACACCACAGCAAGAGGGAATACCACAAGAGAAAAGAGAGAAAGAGAGAAGAGAGAGAGAGAGAGAGGTAAGAGAGCGAGGGAACAGAGAGAGTTGTACTCGTCTTCATATTAGTGATCTTTCTTCTCCGGTAGTCGCAAGAGGTGACCGACCATCGTTATATCTGGTTGTCTTTTCTTCACGTGCTTCCGTGGTGGTGGTCGATTGTACATCCGCTTCTGTATCCGAGGGGTTCATATCCAACAACCGGTATCCGAGAGGAGACGATATCGATGGGTCGTGTTCCCAACATGCATGACTGGCCCGGGGAAATGAAAGGGGGGGAGAGGGTGCCATTTAAACTGATGTGCATGACTGGCCCGGGGAAATGAAAGGGGGGGAGAGGGTGCCATTTAAACTGATGGTTTCCTGTATATTGTGTGCTCCACACTTGTTTGACATCATAACAGCCCCCGCCCAATGGAGCTAGAGCCTAGAAAGCTGCTCTCAAGGCCAGGCACGAAAGCTGCTCTGCAATCATCCCTTTTGTGTTGAATTATACACAATCTTCTTTT
The DNA here is from genome assembly GCA_037367405.1 of Ottelia alismoides. Taxonomy (NCBI): domain Eukaryota; kingdom Viridiplantae; phylum Streptophyta; class Magnoliopsida; order Alismatales; family Hydrocharitaceae; genus Ottelia; species Ottelia alismoides. The sequence goes on along the minus strand of JAZKJV010002215.1, from coordinate 216,055 downwards.
GGGAGCACGGCTTTTAAGGAAAGCGAGGAGGGGTTTATGCTATGCAAATGCTGAAGGGTTAACTTCGCATCTCTTTTCCTTCTAAAAGGAAGACTTCTTCCTCGAGTAGATTTTGGTCTCTGTAAATGTCCTAATCATGTTCCACATGGAAGTTTTTTGTTCAATTCTTAAATTTAAAGGCAGAATAAAGTGCCAATAAACGTGTCCTTTCAAGTGTCAAACCTGAACCAAGTTCTATGAAAACCTGGATTACTGTATGCGTTTGATATGCCAACATTTGCAAACAAAAATAATAACAAGATTGCTCACAAGCCTGTAAGACATTTAAAAGTACATAAAATGAGAAATGTTTTTTTTATATTATTTCCTTAATTTTATGATTCAGACTGCAATTACGAACAGGTCAATGCAGAAGCAATTACGGAGGTCGGAGAACCTAAACAAGCGATATGTGATGCTGATGATAAACTCAAAATTGGCCTACTTATCATGGGCAGCCATGGTCGAGGAGCTTTCCAGAGGTTATTGTTTTTGCCCTTTTCATTTACTTTTAGCATGTATGTCCTAAACAAATAAATTATCCGCCTCTCAAGATTTTGTGCCCTTAATCTCTATTGCCTTTAATATTTTATCAGTATGCGTTTCCTATAGTAATGACATTAAATAACAATGAAAGTAGAAAGATTAGCATGTCGAAGTGTGGAGAGAAAATAATGAAAATTTGTTTATTCATGAAGCACTAGGGTTCTCTTATATATGAGAGTAAGCTACTGGGAAAATTACACAAAAGAAAACAAATGTAATAAATAATAAATAAAAGACATGAAAGACAACTAATATCTCAACACTCCCCCTCAAGATGGAGTGTAGATATCTATTAGGCTCAGCTTGGAGCAACATCTCTAGTACGACTATCTGGCTAGGGCCTTGGTAAGTACATCTGATGTCTGGTCTCTAGAGCTGACATGAGTAGTGGAGATGAAACTCTTCTGTATATGTCACGAGTGTAGCGACAACCCACCTCGGTGTGCTTGGTCCTCTCATGAAAGGATGAGTTGTTTGCAATGAAGAGAGCAGCCTGGTTGTCACATTGAAGGTGCATGGAAGAGGCACCTCAACAGTCAAGTCAGTAATAACAGATTTGACTCACATCATCTCTGTACTAGCTTGCGTCATGGCCATGTATTCTGATTCTGCACTAGATCTGGCAACCACATTTTGCTTCTTGCTCTTCCATGACACCAAGGAATTTCTTATGAATACTACAAAGCCATACCAGCATAATCTGCAATTGCATTATACAAGCTATAACTGTAAGGGATATACCTCTGCTAAATAGAAGACCAATGCCAGGTGGGGCCTTCAGATTCCTCAGAATCATGTGGACTGCATCCATATGTGCCTGTCTAGGCTGCTCCATAAACTGACTCACTTTGCTCACTGCAAAGGATATATCTGGCCTGGTGATAATCATATAAAGTAGCTTACCAACAAGCTCCATCTACCTCCTCTTATCGACTTCATCAGTATCATAGTCATAGAACTTCATGCTCGGATCCATAAGAGTAGTGGCAAGCTTGCAATCTGCAATGCCTGTCTCAGAGAGAAGATCTGTAACGTACTTCCTCTGGATCATCACAAGACCTCGCTGGTTCCTGACGAACTCCAGTTCAAGGAAGTAACGTAGGCTACCAAAGTCATTGGTTACAAACTGCTGACCTTGGAAATCCTTAGCAGCCTGGATGCCTTGCTCGTCATCTCCTGTAATAATGATATCATTAACATAAACAAGTATAGCAACTGTACCTCTCCGAGTCCTCCAAACAAACAATGAATCGACAGTCGATCTCACAAACCCTTGTTCTCTATCAAGTCTAAGAGCTTCTGGAACCATGCTCCTAGACTTTGCTTAAGACTGTAAATCCTTCTCAAGAAATGTAATAGAGAAAGGAGTATTTTCTCTCAAAACAGAGGATGGAATACAGTTCACTAAGTAGCAGGTAATGAGAACTACATCACCCCAATAAGAGTGAGGAGCACGACTCTGAATCAGGAGGGTTCTAGTCACATCAAGTAAATGATGATGTTTGCACTTGACAACATCGTTCTGTTGAGATGTATATGCACACGAGGTCTGATATACAATGCCAAGTGATCTGAGAAACTCGGATAGCTGTAAAGTGAAAAACTCTAAGGCATTATCAGAACGCAAATACTTGATAGTAACGGAAAAATATTCTTTATCTCATTTAACGATTAATGACAGACCCAACCTCAGACTTATTCTTTAACAAGAAAACCCAAGAAGTCTAGAATAATCATTTTTTGAGAAGAAAAATGGTGACGCCCCAATTGGGACCCACCACCATAACTCTTTGTATTAATAAAGAAAAGTAAAAGAAAAAAATAAAGAAAGATGTTACATCATATCACACTTTCCATGAACTACACAATGCCTACAATGCCTCATTACACATATGGTTAAACCCCTCCCCCTCAAAAATAATTTTCTTCCTCTCTCACAAAATGGACCACACCAACGCAATTGGGTACGAGCTATACTCATGCCTAAAGTTGCAGACCGAGAAGAATCCATTCCAGAATGTATCCTAGTCGCCATGTGCTATCCATGAGATGTTAGCCTGCCTCCAGACCTCCTCAGAAAGCTGGCAAGAGAAGAATAAGTGTTCAGCATCCTCCCTTAACTCGCCGCACCTATCGCATGCAACATCCTCCACCCCCGAAATCCACCCGGGACGTTCCTTGGTAAGTGACGAGCTCGGAATTCACCCTCTTAATTTAACCATTTTAAGTGATTAAAAGAATGTGTACGTTGCAGTCGGGTGAAATAGGATCTATCAAAAACCGCTTAATTATAATTATCAATTAGTAATAAGCGGTTTATTTTTATTTTACTTGGGCAAGCCCAAGGTCAAACTCAGGGACACGAGTCTCTTTAATGTGACTCTAAATTCTTATTATTCAGATTAAGTGTTAAAATAGAAACTCATAAGTCAATACACGCAAAGACACAAACAATGCAGAAGGAAACATGTAGTAGACATTTTTTTACTTTTTAATATGCAATGAAGTGCAAGTGTGAACAAGTACAAATATGTCCTTCCTAACTGTAATCATTGAGCAAGAAATGGTATTCAACTTTAGTTTAAAAAATCAAAGCAAATTTCATTGATGCATGAATACAAGGCAAGCCATTAGATAGACAATGAAACCAGCTTTGAGACGGGATCCGAATCAATTAAAACGGAGCTTGGATGCTCAATATATCAACGAAAGAGTCCAGGGGCATAAATGCAAGAAAACATGAAAATAACTAGAGCAAATATTACAAACAAGTCCCTGGGAGGACCTAAATGAAAATAAAAGTAATCACGAGGACTTCCCTGTAAATTACCCATACACGCGGGGGTAGAAATGCAATTATTAAACCCCGCAGGGGTTTAGGTGCAATTTACACCAGACGCGCATGGGTATCACATGCTGACAGGACCTGATTGCAATTATGAAAAGTCTCTGGGGTCCCCCTGTAAATTTCCTCGCCCGCACGTGACGGGACATGTGGGGAGAGGCTCGACGTCCATTGCAAGCTCGGGGAAGGCTCGTAGGTCGACGTTGGCTTGGTGGAGGTTCGGAGATGGCTCGGATGCTCCGCAGCTGGAGGCTTGGAGCTGACGTATGGAGCTGATGACGTGGACCTCTGTGGACCTCCCGATCATCGAAATCGGATGGCAGCTGGGCGAGGAAGAAGTCATCGACGTTGCCAATCGTCCGCCGTTGGATGACTACGGGGAGGGTGCCATCCAACGACACCTGTAAACTCTGGAGCTCCTCCCTCCGCTGCAGGAGTGGCGGCGCGTTCTGAGCTCCGACGACACCATAGGAGCTCCGCCATCGTCTCCCGTCCATTGCTCTGCTCCGTGGAGGTCGCTGGAAGTACTGATGCGATCACCGGAGCGAGGCCCAGCAACTGGACCATCTGGAAGGGGCTGACGTTGATCCATGACCGGAGATGAAGCCCGAGAAGAGGGCTCCGACGAAGCTCAGGCCATTGAAGGCAAGCACCTGCAAGATTAGTCTATAACCGAAGCATGGTGCTTGTGCAAGGTGTGAGCGAAGTGAAGTGAGGTGGGAGGCCGTTATGGGGTGGAGAACGTGGCGGCCCGGTTGTCTTCTCCGGCGAGCTTGGCGGAGAAGGGGGAGGGGCGGAGCGGTCTGAGGCTGCGCGAGAGAGAAAGGGTGATCGTAGGAAGGCACGTGAATGATGGAAGTGCGGGGAAGCTCAAGGAATGATCAATGAAAGGTGACGATGAATGGAGAGACCTAATTAATTAAGAGAACAACAAATAAGAAGCATAATGCGGATCAAGGAGACTCACCTGGGAAATATTATGGTCGTCAGTCCTGGGCTTGAGATCCTAGGCGGATCTCGGGTCTTCGCTGGACCCCCACGGCAATCGGGGGTAGCTCATCGGCATCGTGGAGCTGAGATCTTGGCCTACAATGGACAAGGGTCTCACCGGAAGCTTAGGTCGTCATTGCTTCGTTGATCCGACCTCCCCCTGTAACGGGGAGGCGGAGAAGAGCTGGGCCTAGCCTCACGTAAAGGTGGGCAGTTCGAATGGTGGCCGGAGATGTCTATTTCAAGGGTTGAAAGTTGGAGGTGTTGGTGATGGCCACCGTTCTTTGCGGGGGTGATTCGGAGAGAAGTTGAGGGGAACGTGGAGCGAGTGGGAACCTGCGAGGAAGAGGGATGATCGATCTACGTCGGAGCGTGGTCAGGCATGGAGAGAGTGGTTGAGGAAGTGGCAAAAATGGAAAGGGGGAAAACGGGTACACGAGGTGGGTGACGTAGGCGAGAAGTTCGCTTGAGGAAGATGGCAGGTCCTCGGCCTTTGGATCTTACGATCCAACAGCTGAGAAGAGGGCACGAAGATGCGGCCCTGATCTAATCGATCAGGCTGCAATCAAAGGCCATGGCCGTGACACGTGTCGTGAGTGGGTGCGGGTGGAGGCAAACAACCGAGATGGAGTCTGGGCCTTGATTGGATAGTGGTAATCAAATGCGGAGAGTGACGGCTGAGATTGAGCGAAATGGAGAAGATCGGGCGGTGGCGGGACGCAATACGTGGCATGAGGAGAAGAAGGCATGGGCCGACGGTCCAGATAGCATCTGGAGATGGATCGGATGGCTAGGAGTGCAACGGGAACATGCGGTGGGGATCGACTCTCCAGAAGGCGATCGAACGACGGAGGATGGAGGGTGCGTGTTGCGAAGAGAAGCGGGCCACGTGGCGCAACCAGAAAGCGCCACGTGGCCCAACCAGAAAGCGCCACGTGGCTCAATCAGGTTATTTCAGGAGAAAATCTCAAAAAAAGGGAAAAATAGCCAAATTTGAAAAAACTCAAAAAATGAAAGTTGTAGATCTCGATGAGATCTATAAGTTTCATTTGTCCAAAAACGAAAACGAGGTCAAATGAAGGGAGAAATATTTTTGTGAGCGTTTTTAAGGGCATAAAAACACTACGATTTTAGTTTTGTTATTTTTTTGTATTTTTAATTTATTCTAAGGCTCAGATATAAACAATGTTTTATCTGGTTTTTATTGACATCAATTTAAGCAAAGGGGTTAATAATGTCAATTTAAAATGATGAAATCGAGTTTCATCACCCCTTATACTTAAACTATGCTCGTCCCTGAGCATCTCAAAGATGAATGAGCTGGATTAACCCCTTGTGCATGTGCATACCGAATCTGATCCGTTCAAGAACTCCCAATTTTAGAGATCCAAAATTTCAAAGCTCAACCCAGCCTTAATCAAGAGGTATCCAATTTCTCTAATTTTACAGACTCTCTTTTGTATACATATAAGCTAAGGATATGACATTAAGTGTTGACCGCGATCACGAGAGTAGAGTCAAAACATCACCCAAGATCCCAGTCCAAGAAATTCTTCTAAGGACCCAGTCCTCAACTCTAGGGAATAAATCAAATATTACATCCAATCCACCATTTCTTTAGTTGTCAGACTTAGAAGTGTAGGTGGCAGGTCAGTTGATGGAGGGTTTAGGAATGTGTTATTTCTTATCTCCCTCTCTTTGGAACAAGGATTCTTTCGAGTACCTTATTACTCGACGCATATTTTTGGTGTTGATCAGTGCGTCCATCAAAAGAAGTTGGAGTCGTCTGCACTTGTTTTCCTGGGGATACACCGGGATGTGCCTTTTTTGAGTATCTATTATACCTTCTACACCCAAATTTGTAGCATTTACGATGCAGAGCCCTTTTTTGGTGCAAGCCCGACTCCTGGTCCTAATAGCGGTGGTCCAAATGGACACTTTGAAATGGTTGGGAGAGCTTGCCTTTGGTGGAAGCTCTTTGATAATTGACTTTGTGGAATGAGAGTTTTTTTCAACAATTTGATATTTCTTTGTATTCTTTTTTGCTAGCTCTACTGCTTTTACTAAGAGTTGGCGCACACTGATCAATATTTTTATTTTATTCAACCCCGGTACTTAGGTGAATATCAAGAGATTAGTACGAGAATCAAGTTCTCATACTGGCTGAAATTGCTGACACTCAGGTTTCATGAAGCCTTCAATGATTTTATCCCATCTTCGAGCATCATTACATCGAGTCCAGATTTGAATTCCTCATTCCAGTTCCTCAAGTGAAGTCTCAACTCCTCTCATCATAACCGCAGTCGTGTAATGTGAAGTACTGATCATATTCTTAAGTATAGAGACTAAACATGCATTATAGCATGCAGATATGGAAAACTAAGGAGATGTGGATAATTAAGTCGAAGACCCTGATGGCTAAGATTGGTTAACCTAAAATCTCAAGACCTCTTAAACCAAGTGTTCTCGAACATCACGGACCATGTGTGAAAGTGAAAATGTCAGGGGTTAAAAAACCCACTCCTTCATAATGTTTTGATTTTTTTTGAAGACTTTAAAAGGCCTACTGACGGCCTAAACTCAAATGAGTAGTTGCATCTGCTTTCAACCAGTATAGGTGTACGTACAGGCCGTAGAACGGTACCCGTTGCTTGAGGACGGGGCCATACGCGATGTCCTCTAAACCACCTACTCTGCTAATGGAGACCCTCACTGAAAAGCGGCTACTTATTTGAGTTTAGTAATCAATTTGACTTTTATAGGATTTTTTATTTTTCTCATTTTTATATACTTTTTAATTAAAGTTAGAACACAAGTTAAACTCTTTTTCCCTTGTTGAACTTAACTTTTGAAAACATTTTCCAAATCATGTCATATATATATTTACAAACATTTTTCAAACGATTTTTCAAAACAAGTAAACCCCATTTTTCAAATCATTTTCAAAAATATTTTTCTTAAAAATAGTGTAACATAGTATAGAAAATTTTCCAAAGCTTTGAAAACATTTTATCCACTTAGTTCGTAAGAATATACTTTAGCCCAAAAAGTTCTAATTTTTTCAAAAATTTTCAAAAAATAGAGCTATGGCTAAAGTACATATATACTGTATATACGGTATACCCCCCTATACTTAAACTTTGCTATGTCCTCATAGCACTAAGTGACACAAAGCCATAGCTCCATTTAAAGTATAAAAGAATATACAAGAATTGAGGAGGACACCCGAACACTTAGGTTAGAAATAACCTAAGTATCAAGGAAAGGATAAATGAGTAAGAAAATCACGGGGACTCAGGTCCCCCCTATACTTAGGCTAAGAATAGCCTAAGTAAAGATATGGATAGATGAAGCTGGGGAGACCCGAGGGGAACAGAGAAGTTAGGATGGATGTACACGCGAACGAATGAATCTGTGGAGATAAATGGAGCACCTAAGGTCTAGGGGAGGGTGTCGAAGCAATCAAGGCTCAATCAACCATGCAATACCCTTTTATTTCACCAATTCACATGTGAAATCAACAAGTGTTGGTTGATTATCTTTTCATTTTTATTGGAGATTAAAACAATCTAATTTATGCAAGGATGAAGAAAAATATCAAATAAAAATATCCTACGTAAACAAGGGTGTTGCTCTCCCAAAACATGATTTTGCTCCATTTTAGGTCAACTTGCAACATTTATCAGTCTCAATTATTAGCTTAAGGCTATCACTGTTTAAATGTGAACATAAATCAATCAATCAATCGTCTACCGCTTATTCCCAATTTCCATTAGTCCTAGGTGATCAAGTTAGGAAGGGAGGTCGAGAAAAAGCCAATGCAGTCGATTAGATCATGATCTAGGCTAATAGAGAAAACTCGCAGTGCCTTGAGAAAAATTCATGAGAACAGGACTGATTTGAAAATCTAGAACTAAATGCATGCAAGTCGATGAGAAACCGCACCTAACATGCTTTTATTAGCGAGGAAGAACATATTTTATTTTTGTTTAAGTGAAACGATGTCTATTTGCGTCTAGAATTATTGTGTGTCCTCCCTAACGATCGAACACACAAGATAAAATGTGAAAGAAACTCAGAGAGTCGCGTGCTTGATCCTAGGTAGACACTCAAGTGGGGCGATTCCCACACAACCACGAATAGTATCGTTCATTTACATACGCGAGTCTTCGAACGAAGATCGCTATAAAGACGATTATTACATGAGAAAAATAAAATGCAAGACAACAATTTTTTTCTTTCTTCAATTTTTCTCCAATGTTTGCTTCTGCAGCTCCTCGTAGCGAGGAACTCCTGCTCCTTGCCTCCTTGAGCACTAAGGGTCCTGCCACAAAAACATACGTTAGATATCAATCAAAGAAATATTAATACAATAAACAACAATATGACCTATGATTTAGAAAATAACACTCAATCAAATAAGAAAAATCCAAATAAAATGAAAAATGAGCTGTGTTCCCAGCAACGACACCATTTGACGAGCCCAAAATTCACCCTCTTAATTTAACCATTTTAAGTGATTAAAAGAATGTGTACGTTGCAGTCGGGTGAAATAGGATCCATCAAAAACCGCTTAATTATAATTATCAATTAATAACAAGCGGTTTATTTTTATTTTACGTGGGCAAGCTCAAGGTCGAACTCAGGGATGTGAGTCTCTTTAGTGTGAATCTAGACTCTTATTATTCAAATTAAGTGTTAAAATAGAAACTCATAGGTCAATACACGCAAAGACACAAACAATGCAGAAGAAAACATGTAGTAGACATTTTTTTTACTTTTTAATATGCAATGAAATGCAAGTGTGAACAAGTACAAATATGCCCTTCCTAACTGTAATCATTGAGCAAGAAATGGTACTCAACTTCAATTTCAAAAATCAAAGCAAATTTCATTAATGCATGAATACAGGACTTGAGAAATCATTACATAAAAGACACTACGTTAATAAAATTAATCATCAAAATCGAGAGTGTCAAAACCAAGAAAAGTCAAGCCATTAGATAGACAATGAAACCAGCTTCGAAACGAGATCAGAATCAATTAAAATGGAGCTCGGATGCTCAAGATATCAATGAAAGAGTCCATGGGCATAAATGCAAGAAAAACATGAAAATAACTCGAGAAAATATTACAAACAAGTCCCTGGGAGGATCTAAATGCAAATAAAAGTAACCGCGAGGACTTCCCTGTAAATTACTCATACGCACAGGGGTTGAAATGCAATTATTAAAACCCGCAGGGGTTTGGGTGCAATTTACCCCAGGCGTGTAGGTATCACGTGCTGGCAAGACCTGATTGCAATTATGAAAAGTTTCCGGGGTCCCCCTATAAATTTCCCTGCCCGCATGTGACGGGACATGTAGGGAGAGGCTTGACGTCCGTTGCAGGCTCGGGGAAGGCTCGTAGGTCGACGCTGGCTCGGTGGAGGTTCGGAGATGGCTCGGGTGTGGCTCGGATGCTCCGCACCTGGATGCTTGGAGCTGACGTCTGGAGCTGATGACGTGGACCTTTGTGGACCGTCCGATCATCGAGATCGGATGGCAGTTGGGCGAGGAAGAAGTCGTCGACGTTGCCAATCGTCCGCCGTTGGATGGCCACCGGGAGGGTGCCATCCAACGGCACCTGTAAACTCTGGAACTCCTCCCTCCGTCGCATGAGTGGAGGTGTGTTCCAAGCTCCGGCGACACCATAGGAGCTCCGCCATCATCTCTCGTCCATTGCTCTGCTCCGTAGAGGTCGCTGGAATTACTGATGCGATCGCTGGAGCGTGGCCCAGCCACTGGACCATCTGGAAGGGGCTGACGTTGATCCATGGCTGGAGATGAAGCTCGAGAAGAGTGCTCCGACGAAGCTCAGGCCATTGAAGGCAAGCACATGCAAGATTAGTCTATAGCCGAAGCATGCTGCTTGTGCAAGGTGTGAGCGAAGTGAAGTGAGGTGGGAGGCCGTTATGGGGCGGAGAACGTGGCGGCCCAGTTGTCTTCTCTGGCGAGCTTGGCGGAGAAGGGGGGCGGAGTGGTATGAGGTCGTGAGAGAGAGAAAGGATGATCGTAGGAAGGCGCTTGAATGTTGGAAGTGCGGGGAAGCTCAAGGAATGATCAATGGAAGGTGACAATGAATGGAGAGACCTAATTAATTAAGAGAACAACAAAGAAGCATAACGGGGATCACGGATACTCACCTGGGAAATTTGATGGTCGTCAAGCCCGGGCTTGAGATCCTAGGCGGATCTCGGGTCTTCGTTGGACCCCCACGACCATCGTGGGCAGCTCGTCGGCGTCGTGGAGCCGAGATCCTTGCATATAATGGCCAGGGGTCTCACCGGAAGCTTAGGTCATCATTGCTTCGTCGATCCGGCCTCCCCCTGTCACGGGGAGGCAGAGAAGAGCTGGGCCTAGCCTCACGTAAAGGTGGACAGTTCGAATGATGGCCATAGATGGTTATTTCAAGGGTTGAAAGTTGGAGGTGCTGCTGATGGCCACCGTTCTTTGCGGGGGTGATTCGGAGCGAGGTTGAGAGGAATGTGGAGCGAGTGGGAGCCTGCGAGGAAGAGGGATGATCGGTCTACGTCTGAGCGTGGTCAGGCGTGGAGAGAGTGGCTGAGGAAGTGGCGAAAATGGAAAGGGGGAAGACGGGTACGTGAGGTTTATGTATTTTCTTCTTTGAGCTCTCTATGGTTTTGTCTTATATAAAGGCCCCTAGACCTCTAGAATAAAACAAGCCTTTCTATTCTTCATTATTTTTTCCACATGGTATCAGAGCAGCGGTCCTAGACCGGTGTTCTGACCTAAATCCCTCTGCCACCGTGATCGGACCTCGTACTACCCTTGTTAATTTAATCAAATTAATGGTCGAATTATTGTCTTATCGTTCGTTGCAGTAAGGTAGTAAGGTAATACAGACTAATCAAAAACCACTTTTAATCAATGTCAATTAATCTCGAGCGGCAAATTTATTTTACATGGGCAAACCTAAGGTCGAACTCAGGGAGGCAGCTATCTCCTTAGGTAGATCTTAAGCAAATTTAAGAGGTCGTATTTTCAGAAGATTGTTTTTGGTCTTTTTAAACAATTTTTCATGCAATTAAAGGAAAACAATGCAAAATCAAGCCAGTTTACAAGTTAATTCAGAAAAGTGGTCAAATTGATTCCAAAAATTATGAAACTTGGCCAGATAGTGAAATGCAATGAAATTAAGCTATTCTGATTTTTTTTGGATTTTTCTGACACTAGATGAATTTACTGTGAATTAAAAGATGAATGCAAGGTGATTTTGACTAAATTAATTTTATTGAATACCAAAATACAATATTTTCATATATAAAAATTATCCTAGATAGATCTAAGTGTGACGAATCCGGAAAAATTAATAAACCTAAATTTCTATGTGAAATGGACCTTTTAAAAATCAATTAAGAAAATCACAAAATGATTTATTCAGGCCTCGAGATGCGTGCAAATGAGTTGATTTTTGGATACAATGTACACTTAATTATCCTAGGTCTGATGTGAATTTTTGGTGATTTTTGGAGTCACAGAGAATTTACTACAAATTAAAAGGCATAATTGGGTAAAATATAGCAAATTTTCACCAATTAATTAATCATAGTATCCATTGATATCACAAAAATATGAAACATGTCACATATGCAAGAGGACAAGTCAACTTACACAATGCAATTTTCAAACTTGAAAAATGATGTCAAATGAATGTCTAAAGATGTGTGCAAAGATAGGGACCTAACTGCAATTACAGAAAATAAAATTGATAAAAATTAAACATGCTGGCAGGGACTAATATGCAATTACCTATAATGATGGGGGCATGTATGCAAAATGCCCACAGAACACGTGCTCCTCACGTGGTGCTCCTAGCAGGGATTGGAATGCAAATATCAAAACCTTCAGGGGCCTCGGTGCAAATTTCCCAGACCGCACGTGAATGGCACATGAGGTCCCATGCTCGATTAATTTCGGAGGCTCGGGGGCTCTGGAGGCCCGGACTTGGCTTGGTGAAGCTTCGGGGGCTCTGGAGGCCCGGACTTGGCTTGGTGAAGCTTCGGGGGCTCCGAGCCTAAAGGTTGGGGCGGAGGCTCGGAGGTGACTACGTGGCACCTGCTGGACCGCTAGATCAAGTAACGATCTAACAGTGGGAGATAGCTGGAGACGTGGCGCGTCTAGATCCGTCAGATCGTATGAAGATCTAACGGTGGAGGATGGCTTCTGAGATGAAGGCGTGTACTATCAACGACCGTTGGATCAAGATGAATCCAACGACATCTGGAGCGCGAGGCGGGTGGCGACGTGGCATGCTCTGGTACGTAGGATCCTCCTGATCCTACGGTTGCGGAATGAAGGCGACGCGGATCACTCTAAACCGTCCGATCAAGGAGATCGGACGGCTGCTGGCCGTCGTGCTCAAAGGGTCCGCCGCTTCCTGCAGTGGAGATGGCTGCGCTCCGACGACGAGGCTCTAGCTCCTCCTCCTCTGATCGTCGATGAAGGTCCCCGGTGGCTCCCAAGTATCTGGGAAGAATCGTGGAGGCGTCGGGGATCCGCCGGAGGTCTCAGGAGCGACTGGGGTGGTTTGGAGAGCGGCGGCGACGAAGCTCGAAGGAGCTCCGATGAGACGTCCGGCCAATCGAAGATGGAGTACCTGCAGTGGGTTAATTGACTAGCCGAGGCGTGCGAAGTACTCGTGGTGGGGACGTGAGTACGGAGGGAGGCCTGAGAAGCGATGAAGGTGGTCCGGTGATGGTGCTCCGCCAAGGTGGCGGAGCTCTCGTCGGCATGAGGTGAAGTGCGTGGTCTGAGCAAACGAAAGTGTACGCGAGGGTGCCAGATCCGAGGCGAAGCTCGGAGGATGGTCAGATGAAGGCGAAATCGAGCGAGGGCGGCGAATAAATTATGAGAAAAATCAAAACAAAGAAGAAGAAGATCGGGGAGGAGATGGAGGCGTCTACCTGGGAAATGGAGCTCGGATTCGCGCTCCTGGTCGTCGCTCGAAGGACGGTAGAGGGTCCTGAGCTCGTGCAGCTCACAGAGGAGGTTGCGGCACGGCGGTGAAGGCCGTGGATCTCACCGGAGGTGAAACTCGGTCGTCGCTCAACGGCACCTCAAATTGTTGTCACCAAATTGAAGGGTGGAGCTAGGGGATTCTCTCTGTGATGGCGGATAGGGTTGACGGTCGACGGTGGGGGCGCATTTATAGGTGGAAGATGACGGCGTAGGTGGCGAAGTGATGGAGTTGGTAGACGTCGTGGAGCGACATGGGTGGAGGTCATGGCGTTCGAGGGGGTCGGCGAGGATGAGGGACGAGTGGGATACGCAATGGCGCTGACAGGAGGCGGAGAGGATGGCCGGAGTGGCTCTCAAAATAGAAAGGGGGGAACCTGTCAGAGAGGTAGATGACGTGGGTGCGGGCGACGCGGAAGGTAGAAGACGATGTCTTGACCGTTGGATCAGGCGATCCTACAGTCAGGAGAAGGGCGGAAGAGGAGGGCTAGGATTAGATCGGCCAGGCGAGATAAAGGGTGCAGGGCGCACCACGTGGCGGGCGAAGATGGAGGCGGAGAGGAACTGTCGTGATGGTGGCTCCTCTTTGATCGAACGGTCGAGATTCAAAGCGAGATGGATGGTGGAGATGAGGCGAGAAGCGGAAGCATCGAAGGGGCATGATGGAGCCACGTGGCGCAAGGAGGGCGCGGCACTGGCGAGCAGTCTGGATTGGATCCAGGGTTTGATCGAAGGGCTGAGAAGCGTTGCGATGATGAGCGGTCCAGATCAGGAGAGAAAGAGCGTGATGGGACTGCGGAGGATAGAGTGTACGTGGCGCTCAATGGAGCATGCCGCGTGGCGCAATCAGAGGGCGCCACGTGGCCTGCTCTGAATGGCTGAGAAAGAATATGGATTTAGAAAGAGAAGGAGGCCGAATTTGGAAAAACTCAAAACATGAAAGTTGTAGATCAAATAAAATAAAAAATATAAGGGTACAAATATGCATACATATAGTATACAAAGAGACCCAGAAACTCAAGTTTTGCATACGAGCTCCGATTTGAATGACATTGGTCTCATTTTAAAGGTCTCTGAATGTGGATTAATCTGAAAGTGAGTAGACCTAATTCGGAGATTGTAAGAGAGAGATATGTGCATTCTAAGGTTTGGGGTCTCAAACTTTTTTTTTTGAGAGTAAAGTTTGGGGTCTCAAACTGGGTTTGGAGTTTTATTGGATAATTTACAAGCTAAGAATTTTTGGCCTTATTCCTTAAATTATTAACTAATAATATACATATTATAAGGAAGGTTTTATTGACTTTAGATGGGGTAATAAAATATAGATGATTAAGAGGGTAGTGGTGGATATTCTACAAGTGAATTTTACAAATGAATTGGCTTCTTATTTAATGCAATTATGAATGTTAAAATGCATGTATTGTGGATTTATGCATGAATGCTATTTATGCAAGATAAAGGGAAATATGCTGCTAAATACTCGGGAACAAGTCTCTATTTTCAACTTTAAGAGTGATGAATCACAGATTCACAACCCCCAATACTTAAACCTTGCTTGTCCCCGAGCAACTAAATGGAATGCAAGAGTGAAATGATTTTGGGTTCCATACCAAGGTCATGAACAAAAGTTGAAAATGGAGCTTGACTCGACCTTTGGATTAATTGTGTGGCGGAACCTCATTGGGACCTGAACTTAAGACCTAACCGACTTCAATCCACAAGTCTTCTATTCAAGACTCCTTAATAGTCAGATCAGAACGAATCCTCGGACGCAAATTTCCGATGACTATGATTCTTACTTGTACCGTGTAAGTGAAATGTAACTCTCCACATCACAAATGGCTCAGAAACAGCCTCATCTAACAATGTAAATCTAGTTACCCGGTCCACTAACTATTTCCTCGAGGAGCGGGGTATTCCCTTCTAAGTTCAAGTACGACCAGCTCAAGAGGAGGGGGTGGAGAAAAGAATGGATGGTAACCAGTGTAGCTACCTATCCCGGGATGCATGGCCAGTGTAGCCAAGTCATCCAGGTGCAGACTTCTTGCTAATATACATACTTCGACAGGTATTTTATTTTCACTTGGACCTGTCTGATTTTTTTGGAGTTTTTTCAAATTTTTTTCTTTTTTCTTTTTTTAAGAATTTGGTATACCTCCTATGTTACAAGAATTTTTTGAGTATTATACAGATTATACAAGTGTGATTTACAAAAAAATTTCTCCAATTTTACCCGTCCCGTAATTATTGCGTAATATATACGAAAATACGTGAAAGTACGAGGTATGGGTAAAGTATATATGTAATATATACACGCCCTCATATACTTAGCGTGTGCTATGTCCTGAGAGCACGAAAAGAGAGGAAGATGACATAGCTCGTGCTAAGCGTAAGAGAGCCAAAGGAGTGAAAAATGTATAGAAGTCGTCCTGCCCCCCTATTCTTAGGCTCTTGGAAGCCTAAGTGTAGCAGAAGATCAAAAAATGGAGCGGACGAGGTCAAGAGGAGAAGTGGATGAAATATGTACAAGGCGGGCATTGGTCCCCCTATACTTAGGCTCAGGTCAGCCTAAGTATAAGACTGGAGTGAGTATGATGACCGATGTGATCTGGAGGATGTATAGTGAACGGACTCAGGTGACTCACCCCCCCTATACTTAAGATCTGGTCATCCTAAGTATAGTCGTAGATGGAGATACATGAATGTTGGGGTGAATGATTAGAGTCGCGGAGGGAGGGGAAAGAATGTACAGGAGTGATGGATATCTACAAGGATTTCGGTCTGAATCTTTCCAGATGCCGCTGATGGCTAGAGTTTACTGCTGCAAGGTCTCATGCGCGGCTTGATATGTATCTGCTGAATCTGTCTCGCGCATGAATACAATCTCCTCTACATGGACTAACTGTTAATTAGATTTGACGAAGTGCTTCAACAGTTGACCGTTTACCAGGAATGTCGGTGCGTCATCTGCGAGATCTGAGATCTCAACACATCCACTATCATGCACCGTACGGAGAATGAATAGGCCCATCCACTTGGACTTTAACTTGCCTTGGAAGACTTTCAGCCTTGCATTGAACAACCATACCTTCTGTCCAGGAAAAAAGGTCTTTCGTCTGATATATCTATCGTGCCAACGCTTCACCTTGTCCTTGTACATCAAGTTGTTGTCGTATGTGCGGTTTCTGACTTCCACAGGCTCGTTCAGATCCATTTCTCTCTGTTTCTGCCCTAGGTGTGTGTTCCAGTTGACCTTCTTGATTGTCCATTCTGATTTGTGCACTAAATCTGCGGGCAAATGGCACGGCTTTCCGAATACCATCCGGAATAGGGAGGTTCCTAACGGTATCTTGTAAGCTGTCCTATAAGCCCATAGGACTTGATCCAAGATCTGAGACCAGTCCTTCCTCTCTGGGCGGACAAGCTTCTGCAATATAGTTTTCACCTCCCTATTCGACACCTCAACCATACCATTAGTCTGTGGGTGGTAAGGACTAGCGACACAGTATTCGATGTCGTAGTCCTTCAAGAGTTTCTTCACATCTCTGTTTACAAAGTGGCTACCCCCATCTGATATCAACATCTTGGGGATCCTGAACCTAGAGATGATATGATCTCTGATGAATTTACAAACAGTTCTGCTGTCTGCGGCTCGGGTTGGGATAGCCTCCACCCACATGGACAGGTAGTCCACCGCAAGAAGGTTGTACTCGAATCCGTGGCTAATAGGGAATGGGCCCATGAATCGATGCCCCAGGCGTCAAAAATATCACAAATGATGACATGCTGCATCGACATCTCATCCTTGGAACCAACTGTTCCTCCCATTCTTTGGCATACTGGGCACGACTTCGCAAAGGTGATGGCATCGCGAAGCAGAGTCAGCCAGTAAAAGCCACACTGCAGTACCTTCCATGCGGTCCTCTTCCCGGAGTGGTGTCCTGCCTCCAAACTGTGGCATAAAGAAAGGACACTCTGGTATTCCTCCTGAGGAATACACCGTCTCCAGACACAATCCCGACCTTTCAAAGAATAGGATCGGATCCTCCCAATGGTAGTGTCTAGCATCCGACTTGAGTCGGTCAATGTAGTTCTTGGACCAATCTTCGGGAACCTTCTTGGAGACAAGATAATTCACGATGTTGGCATACCATGGGAGTGAGTCGACAACAAAAATCGACTCGTTAGGGAAGGAGTCTCGAATAGGTGAATCCTCGGAAGTATTAAAATCTTCGAGACGGGGAGATGATCAGCTACTACGTTCTTCTTTTCAGGTTTATCACGAATATCCAAATCAAACTCCTGGATAAGCAAAATCCACCTAAGAAGACGCGCCTTCGTGCCCTTCTTTTCCATTAAGTAACGTAGGGTCGTGTGGTCAGTGAACACAATTACATTGGATCCGATTAAATGAAATCTAAACTTGTCCAAGGCAAACACTAACGCAAGCATTTCCTTTTCCGTAATTGTATAGTTACGCTAAGAGGTATCAAGCACTTTGCTTGTGTAGTGTATTGCAAACGGGACGCCATCCATCCTCTGTCCTAACACAGCTCCAACAGCAAAATCTGATGCGTCTGTCATGATCTCAAAAGGTAGAGACCAATCTGTGGCTTGTAGGATCGGGGCGTCCATGATCATTCCTTGCAATAGCTTAAAGGCCTCAAGACATTTGTGATCAACAATAAACTCCATGTCCTTGCCTAAAATCTCTGTTAGCGGTCGGGCAATCTTAGAAAAATCCTCGATAAATCTCCGATAGAATCCGACATGCCCGAGGAACGACCGCAACTGTTTGACGTTGGTTGGTGGCTGGAGTCGTCTGATTACATCCACCTTGACAGGGTCAACCTCCATTCCTCTCTTGGAGATGACGTGCCCCAACACAATGCCCTCCTGAAGTGACTTTTCTCCCAGGAGAGCACTAGATTAACCTCACAACAGCGTTTGAGGACTCGGTCCAGATTCTTAAGACAGGAATCAAAAGATTCGCCGTGGACCGAGAAGTCGTCCATGAAGACTTCCAGGAATTGACCGACCATTTCGGCTAATACAGCAATCATGTACCTTTCAAAAGTACCGGGAGCATTGCATAACCCAAAGGGCGTGCGCCTGAAAGCATATGTACCAAAGGGGCATGCGAACATAGTCTTTTCCTGGTCTTCCAGAGCTATGGCTACTTGGTTGTAGCCCGAGAACCCATCCAAGAAGCAGAAGAATTCTTTCTCCGCTAGTCTTTATAGGATCTGATCAATGAATGGTCGGGGGAAATGATCCTTCTTCGTCGCAGCATTCAGACGTCTGTAATCCACACAGACACGCCACGACGTGGGTACTCGCGTCACGATCTCCTCTCCGTCTTCATTAGTGGTTGTCTGAATATCCGACTTTTTCAGGACAACATGGATCGGGGCCACCCATTTGGAGTCGGAGATGGGATAAATAAAACCTGCGTTGCACCATTTCTCTATCTCCTTCTTCGCCACCTCTCGTAGATTTGGATTCAACTGACGTTGGAATTCATGAGAGGGTTTAGCTTCTTTCTCCAAGTAGATATGGTGCGAACACAGAGCGGGATTTATCCCGTGGAGATCGGAAATGCTCCAGCATATTGCCTTGCGGTTTTTCTCCAAGATCTCTAGCAAGTGAGATTTCTGCTCCTCGGTTAATCGCGAACTGATGATGACCGGATATTTCTTCTCTTGTCCCGCAAGGAAGGCATATTTGAGTACTGTGGGTAAGGGTTTGAGCTCAAGTAATGTATGATCATCGAGGAAGTCTGGCTCAATCAAATCTGGCTCAGTGCTGGTAGTGGCTGGATCTGTCTCTGAAGTTGATGCCACCAATTCATTCGGCTCTGGAGTTGGATCGTCAAATTTCCATGCAATCGGCAAAAGCCACGTCCGACTCGTCATCCTCATCTTCTGAGTGTCCTATAGAGGGAAGGACTGACAGGCCCAGTTGGGCCTCTAAGTCATCGAAGATGTAGGGCGATGCAAATTCTGACTTGTACTCGTTTGTAAGGACCTCGCAAACTGACTCATGCACATGATCTCCGGAAGGGAGGGACTAATCGGTGCTGGCTGGGTTCTGTCTCCATGGCCCAACAGTGTCTATGTGAATGCAGTCTGCGTTGGTTGAAGAGTACTCGGTGCTGGATTCGGAATCCGGTCTCTGCCATCTGGTCTTCTTGATCTCGAGTTCCTCATTTCCGCCTGGAGTTTGGAATTGGATTTTCTCGATCTTATAATCAAACAAGGCCCCCGTTGGCTAAAGAAGGACCTGCCTAGGTTGATCTGGGAATCTCTCCAATTACGAGGGGTTTCCATATCTAGGACAGTAAAGTCTACCATGTATTCTTAACCCTCGACTTTGATGACAACATTCCTCAATTCTCCTTGGGACCTCTTGGTTGATTTATCAGCGAACTGAAGGAGGGCTCTAGGTTTCCTAAGAGGTCCGGGGTTAAGCCGCTCATAGAGGGTTGTAGGCATTAAGTTGATTGAGGAGCCGTTGTTTAGGAGAGTGCGTGCAAACGCAGTGTCATCAACATGACTCATCACATAATGTGCACGCATGTCTCTTCGTTTCCTTGGAAACGAGTTCTTTATTGCACAAGTCGTGACTACTGACAGGACGTGTTTCTCAACACGGCTTTTGGTCTTCCTGCTAACCCTAGTAGGTGTGCATCTAACCTTAAGGTATTTCTGAAACGCAGGTGTCATCTCCACGTACTTGTCAAAGGGGATTGTGACCTTGATATGTTTGTTGCAAAACTCTGCCATCTTAGGGTCATCTTTTTTATTTTTTTTTTATTTTTGTTCTTTCCACCCTTAAGAGCTCGGGGGAAAGGGATTATTGACTCCAACTCAGATTCTGAAACTGAAAGATTTCCATTCAAAGTGGGAACTGAGTTCTGTACAGGACTCGGACTCTGAAACTGACTCGGACTCTGACTATGACGAAAAGAAAAATGCTGCTGCGAAACCGGTGATGCATCCTCCGCGACTGCTGGAATGTCCTCCTCATATTGAGGTGCTGGCTCTTCATCGGTTTCGATGGACTCCCTACTGGTGCGGTTCCCTTGCTTCTTTAGGACTCAGAAGTCCTCTTCTTCTGTCGGTGGTGGTGGTGGTGGCGCTGTTGCTCTTCTGCCTCCAAGTTCTCCTCAGGTAGAGACTTAGCGACTCCTTCATCCGGTGCCCGTTCCCGATCAGATTCGATCACGGTCCTTCCGCTCCTAAAGGACATATGGTTTACATTATCGTACGAAAGGATCTCATGTTCAGATAAAGAATTATGTGAATAGTATACCTTATCTCGTGGTCGGTTCTGGCCTTGATTCAGGCTGTTTGGATTGGCCTGAACTTGGGCGGGAATTGGGGTCTTTGGCGCCATCTGCTGGTCCTGGATACGAGAAACACGATTCAGATCGGTTCTTATATCCAGATAGTCATTCTGGATCTGTTGGACCCTATCAGTAAGGGTTTGGATCGCCAAGGTGAGGGACTCCAATTCGGTGGGCTGGGCTGGTTGATGCTGACTTGAGGATAAGGTCCTGTACTGGCCCTGCTGACCATGCTGATACTGCTGCTGCTGATGGGACGGTGACGGGCCCTGCTAGCCTGAGTGGAAC
Organism: Ottelia alismoides; assembly: GCA_037367405.1. Lineage (NCBI taxonomy): Eukaryota > Viridiplantae > Streptophyta > Magnoliopsida > Alismatales > Hydrocharitaceae > Ottelia > Ottelia alismoides. Next base: position 194,982 of record JAZKJV010002215.1, on the reverse strand, counting down.
GTGCGCTGCTGCTGCTGAGGCTGGTACCCTCGTTCGGGCCTGGACTGAACAAAGCGCGGTGCGGGGACGGAGCCGTTTTCCTGGTAAGCTAGGGAAGGTCGATGCGGCTGACCGTTCCCTATCCTCGACTGTCTGCCGACGGGGTCATGGCTGTACCACAGTCCGTTGATCTCGAACACCTGCGGAGACTCCTCATATCCTGTCTCCACTTGTGGGGGTGCGTGTTGGTCCTGCTGAGTGTAAGTCTGCTCCTCTACCCAGCTACTCTGAGGCCCCGGTGCCTGTTCCTGTACAACATGGACTCGGTGTACAGGTACAGGTGGTGCAGAAGGGGCATGTAGCTTTATCTTAGCTACCCTCTCAGTAAGTTCCTCCACTTGCTTCGGTAATCTGGAGAACGCCTCAAGGTCAGTGACCCTCTTGTGAATCTGCTCGACCATGGTTAATTTATCTGCTATTATCCCCATGCTAGGGATAAGGTCGTCCGTCATATTCGTTACAGTCCTCCGGGTTGTCTTGTTGGTAAGGCTCGAAGGAGACAACTGATAGGCCCTGGTGGCCTGAGACCTGCCTGTTTCTACCATCTGCTCCAAGATTTTCCATACATCATTTTCATTCTTGTTCCGATAACTTCCTCTACAGGCGGCACTGACTAACCCCTGCATCTCCGGGGTCATGCCACAGAACAAGGTCTGGACCATGGTTCAAAAAACGCGCGTCAAGGCGCACGAGGCGTACGCCTCGATGCGAGGCAGCCTTAAACCGCCCCAGAACGGCCACCTCAGGGGGCCTCTGAGAGGCGAACGCCTAAGTTGGTCGAGGCAGTCGAGGCGGTCGCTGAGGCATTTTTTTATTTTCAAATTATTTTTTATGTTAATCATTTATCCTATTAGTAATTTCATATGTTTATAAAGGTCTAGTTGTTTATGATATAAATATACAAGATGAATGCTTAAATTTGGCCACTTTCATGTTCATATTTACCATTAAACATGTCCAATTATGTCAAAAGCTCTTAAGTTATACCCTTAAACATACGAATCCGCAAATATCATTTCAAGCATTACTTGTAAACTTAATTTAAGGAGTTGTTACACAATAAGCTATGCAATATGCCGAGAAGGACAAACAAGATAGAATTCAAGGGGAGTTCATGTACTATTCTTATACAAACAGATCCATATATCCGAATAGAAATAAAATCTTCAATAAGGAGTTGTTACACAATAAGCTATGCAATACCCCATCTTGTTGGGGTATGTTATGGCAGGAGGGGTGCATACACTGGTTAGATTAGAATTCTGATGAAAACCAACAGATGCATTCTCATACATTTGTATATCTTTCTTTTGGTGTTTTTATCTTTATAATTTTATCATATCTTATAATGATATATATCATATGTTAGTTAGAATATATATAATTTCATTTAGTATATATTTATTGTAGTTTTTATAGATATTTATCCTTGTAAACTGAGGCTTACGCCTCGACCGCCTCGAGGCTACGCCTCACCTCGATTCCAGGGAAACCGCCTCGTTCCGTTTTTAGTTTTTTCAAACTTTGGTCTGGACTAAGATCGCTTTTGAAATACCATGACAGGGGCATTTCTGAATAAGGTCATTAAACCTATCCCAAGCTTCATGGAATGGTTCAGAGGTTCCCTGGGAAAAGCTAGCGATCTTGGTTCTCATCTGTTTTGTCTTACCAAGTGGGCAGAATTTCTTTAAAAATAAGTCCTTGAAATGCATCCAGGTTGTACATCTCACCCCTAGGTTCTTCAGCCAATGTGCTGCCTTATCTCCTAAGGCAAAATGGGTGGCCTTTAGTCTGATATAATCCTGCCCAAACCTAGGGTGACTAAGATTGTTGCAAACCAGCTCGAAGTCTCTGAGGAAGGTATATGGTTCTTCGTTCGCATTTCCATTGAACTTCTGCAGCAAACTCAGGAAGTGGGGCTTCAGTTCGAATGCTTCAGGGGGAACCTCGGGTGCTAGCCAACTGTGTATCTCGTTCTCTGCTGGATTATAGGCGTCCACCATCGGTCTGTGTATTCCTTCAGCTTCGATCACCTGTCCCAGTCTAGCCGTTAATTCTGCGTTAAGTTGTTCGGCTTTAGCCAGCCGGGCTAAGACTTGAATCATCAGATCCTCTCTGTTTTCCTCCTCTTCAGGGTTCTTCTTCGGCATTGTGTCCTCTGGTCCTGGGAAATGGAAATGGTCTGGGTTAGAGGACAAATCAAGGAAGGGATTCTTACCGAGGCAATGGTCTTCCTCGGTAAGCTCAGAGGAGAGGAAAGGGTTGGTTTAAGAGTAACCACCCTGGGTGTGAGGGATCTAGAACTCAAGAGGGTCATGAGTTCTGGGTGGTCCAAGTTGCGCTTGGGCCGGTGAAGATGAGTTTCGTGGGGGGCTCAGAGAGAGATTGGCGAATAAGGAGTCGATATCCCCCCAGTCACTCATCTTGGATTGGCAAGAAGAATCGGGAGTTCTAAGTGAAGATAGGATTTTACTCCTGCCTGAAGCAAGAAATTCAACCCAAACCCTGTGTTTTCACACTCAACACGGTGAAGGACCCGAAACCGAGTCCGATTATCTGGTTGATTTTAAGTGTGATTCTCCAAGCAAGATAGCAAGGAGTTACGTGGCCTATAGGGAAGTCGGCTCAGAGCCCGATGCGTCTTCCCTGTTTAACCTGTCGCCTAAAGATACCGACGGTCCTTCCTTTCTTCGCTCCTATCCCAAGTTGATGGATTCAAAGACCTGCCTCTATCTACCTGCAAGCAGGCGGAGGCTGACAATGCCGGAACTTCACCCCGAGGGGTTACTGGCAACTTGTCGCGAAGTACCGCAATTTCTCCCCTATCTACCTAAGACAGGCGGAGGCTACTTGGTACTAGTCAGTGAACCTGAATAATTCAACTTGTGATATTTGCTAGGATCAGTCGGAACGTGATATGGAAGGCGGGGATTTGGTCTCTGCCTTAAAGTGTTCACACACACTCAACTACCCTCACTCAGCCTGAAAACAAGGTCGGGGATTAATCTCCCGCAAGCAGAATTTCCGATTTTATTGATTTTTTTGGTCAATAATGTTAGCAGTCCTGATTTTAAGTCTAGTTATCACTTGTTAAGTCCAATCCACACAGCACACCTATCGTCCAGTCCCAATTTCCTTTACTTAAGTTTGAAAAACTAAGAGAGAGAAATTGAGAAAAATTGATGCACGAAAAATCAATGATGCGTATACCGAGTAAAGAATACTTACAGTGATCCCTTTGCTTTTATCCTGGGATGCAAAACAGAATTAAAAGCTTTTATACTACATGCAAATGTAGACGACAAAATCCGCTCCTAGACAAGCAGTTCTATTAACGAGTGAAGCACAGGTTGATTTGACTAGATCTGTGATTTAAGTGCGTCTTTTAAGTGATGTGTGGTCCTAAAGAAATTACGAGCACAAGCGAATCCTAGAATGGCTCGAGGAGCCGCTAGTGCAAGCCTAATCTAAAAATTCAATCCACACAGCATACGGGGACACGGTTCCACTATGTTTACACACACAAGAACCCAAACGAAAACCGCTGGAAATGATGCAAAAATAATAAAAAATAAAGAAATGAAAAATTACAAATCCTCTCAAATCACTCAAAAGTTAAAATTGCAGGTCCTCGAAGTGTCGCGGCTCCTCGCGTTCCTCGCACAAAAACAAATTGAGGTCAGATAGAGGACGACACAAAAATACTCAAAAATAAAAGACAGAAAAATATTAACAAGAAGACCGGGGGTCAGTGGGGATGGAAAATCAGACACTCAAAATTTAACTACAAATTAACCTAAGCCGTGCCTCCCCGGCAACGGTGCCATTTTGATCGGACCTCGTACTACCCTTGTTAATTTAATCAAATTAATGGTCAAATTATCGTTGTATCGTTCGTTGCAGTCAGGTAATACAAACTAATCAAAAACTACTTTTAATTAATGTCAATTAATCTCGAACGGCAAATTTATTTTACTTGGGCAAGCTCAAGGTAGAAATCAGGGAGGCAGCTGTCTCCTTAGGTAGATCTTAAGCAAATTTAAGAGGTCGGATTTTCAAAAGATTGCTTTTGATCTTTTTAAACAATTTTTCCATGCAATTAAAGTAAAACAATGCAAAATCAAGCCAGTTTAGAAGTTAATTCAGAAAAGTGATCAAATTGATTCCAAAAATTATGAAACTTGGCTATATAGTGAAATGCAATGAAATTAAGCTACCCTATTTTTTTTGGATTTTTCTGACACTAGATGAATTTACTGTGAATTAAAAGATGAATGCAAGGTGATTTTGACTAAACTAATTTTAATAAAGATCAAAACATAATATTTTCAGATATAAAAATTATCCTAGATAGATCTAAGTGTGAAGAATCTAGGAAAATTAATAAACCTAAATTTCTATGTGAAATGGACCTATTAAAAATCAATTAAGAAAATCACAAAATGATTTATTCAGACCTCAGGATGCGTGCAAATGAGTTGATTTTTGGACACAATATAAATTTAATTATCCTAGGTCTGATGTGAATTTTTGGTGATTTTTGGAGTCACAGAGAATTTACTACAAATTAAAAGGCATAATTGAGCAAAATATAGCAAATTTTCACCAATTAATTAATAATAAATTCCACTGATATCAAAAAAATATGACACATATCACATATGCGAGAGGACAAGTCAAGTTACATAATGCAATTTTCAAACTTGAAAAATGATGTCAAATGAATGTCTAAAGATGCGTGCAAAGACAGGGACTTAACTGCAATTATAAAAATAAAATTGATAAAAATTAAACATGCTGACATGGACTAATATGCAATTACCTATAATGATGGAGGCATGTATGCAAAATGCCGATAGAACACATGCGCCTCACGTGGTGCTCCTGCTAGGGACTGGAATGCAAATATCAAAACCTTCAGGGGCCTCGATGCAAATTCCCAGACCACACGTGAAGGACACGTGAGGTCCCAGACTCGGTTGACTTCGGAGGCTCGAGCGGAGGCTCGGGGGCTCTGGACGCTCGGACTTGGCTTGGTGAAGCTTCGGGGGCCCCGAGCCTAAAGGTTGGGGCGGAGGCTCGGAGGTGACTACGTGGCGCTTGCTGGACCGCTAGATCGAGTGACGATCTAACGGTGGAAGATAGCTGGAGACGTGGCGCGTCTAGATCCGTCAGATCGTATGAAGATCTAACGGCGGAGGATGGCTTCTGAGATGAAGGCATGGACGATCAACTGCCGTTGGATCAAGATGAATCCAACGGCATCTGGAGCGCGGGGCGGGTGGCGACGTGGCGTGCTCTGGTGCGTAGGATCCTCCTGATCCTACGGCTGCGGAATGGAGGCGACGCGGATCACTCTAAACCGTCTGATCAAGGAGATCGGACGGCTGCTGGTCGTCGTGCTCAAAGGGTCTGTCGCTTTCTGCGGCGGAGATGGCTGCGCTCCGGCGACGAGGCTCTAGCTCCTCCTCCTCCTCCTCTGATCGTTGATGAAGGTCCCCGGTGGCTCCCAAGTATCTGGGAAGAATCATGGAGGCGTCGGGGATCCGCCGGAGGTCTCAGGAGCGACTGGGGTGGTCTGGAGAGCGGCGGCGACGAAGCTCGAAGGAGCTCCGATGAGACGTCTGGCCAATCGAAGATGGAATACCTGCAGGGGGTTAATTGAATAGCAGAGGCGTGCGAAGTGCTCGTGGGGGAGACGTGAGTACGAAGGGAGGCCTGAGAAGCGATGAAGGTGGTCCGGTGATGGTGCTCCGCCAAGGTGGCGGAGCTCTCGTCGGCGTGAGGTGAAGTGCGTGGTCTGAGCAAATGGAAGTATACGCGAGGGTGCCAGCTCCGAGGCGAAGCTCGGAGGATGGTCAGATGAAGGCGAAATCGAGCGAGGGCGACGAATAAATTATGAGAAAAAGCAAAACAAAGAAGAAGAAGATCGGGGAGGAGATGGGGGCGTCTACTTGGGAAATGGAGCTCGGATTCGTGCTCCTGGTCGTCGCTCGAAGGACGGTAGAGGGTCCTGAGCTCGTGCAGCTCACGGAGGAGGCTGCGGCACGGCGGTGAAGGCCGTGGATTTTGCCGGAGGTGAAACTCGATCGTCGCTCAACGACACCTCAAATTGTTGTCACCAAATTGAAGGGTGGAGCTAGGGGATTCTCTCCGTGATGGCGGATGGGGCCGATGGTCGATGGTGGGGGCGTATTTCATGGAATGAAATTTCGTGAAATTTCGGTGAAATTTCGCCGAAATTTTGGTTTTGAGAGGTCATGGGTATCGAAACTCCTATATATATATATCGATTTCTCGGATTTCGACCGAAATTTCGGTGATATTTCGACATTTCGATCCATTTCGACCCATTTCGATTGAAATTCATGGATCTCAGTATAAAATTTCCTGGATTTCGATCGAAATTTCGGTGATATTTCGACATATTGACCCATTTCGGTTGAAATTCATGGATACATGGTATGTTGAGACAAGATGGTACATACATCAACTATTCAACTTGGGGAGCTTCTTCCCCCTTTGGGTTTAAGCAATGGAGATGAAAAAACTCTATAACTTCTATATATTTGATATAGCTTGTTCCTTTCATTTGTTTGTCATTTATCTTCGTAAATAGATGCATCTTTATTGTAAGTATGTAATTAATTATGTAATTCATTCGAACTTTGTCTGTGGCGGTTATTTCTATGAACAAAACATTGTTTAATTAATCATTATCTACATTTCTAAATAAAAAATTCTTTTCTATTTTTTATGAACAAAAGATGTCTTCTAAGTGTTGTTAACTTAGTTATTTTGATTTCCATTTCCAGTATCTATCAGACTGCTCAACAATATGTCTGATATGACCGATATGGTGTGATATAACAACTTGGTTGGTGTTAAGTCACCCAAATGAAAACCAACATATTTAGGTGGATGAAAATAGAGATCAATGCTAGTGAAAAAAAAAGATCAAAAAAGGAGTCAGAGAGGGCCCCATAGTCTAGTTGATGATGAGATGAGAGATGTGTGTGATATAAGTGTGCATTTGTAAGATGTTGTTTTAAGATCTTGGATTGGATGATATTAATTTCCAGTACATATCAGTCAAGAATCAACAATAACATCGATTTGACCGATATGACCGATATGACCTATATGTGCGATCTAAGGGGCATATATAAGCAATATGTGTGATATAAGTGTGTATTTGTAAGCTATTTATTGTTGTAATAACTCAGAAGATCTTAATTTCCAAAAAAATCATCGAAAAATGGCTTTTTTGAGTCATTTTTGACATTTCCACCGAAACAGTCGAAATTTCCCGAAATTTCACCGAAATTTCGGTTTTGGAGGGGACCGAAACGAAATCGAAATCGAGATTTCGAACCTTGGCGTATTTATAGGTGGAAGGTGACGGCGTAGGTGGCGAAGTGATGGAGTTGGTGGACATCGTGGAGCGACATGGGTGGAGGTCATGGCATTCAAGGGGGTCGACGAGGATGAGGGACGAGTGGGGTACGCAACGACGGTGACAAGAGGCAGAGAGGGTGGCCGGAGTGGCTCCCAAAATAGAAAGGTGGAAGGTAGAAGACGTGGGAGCGGGCAAGGCGGAAGGTAGAAGACGATGTCTTGACCGTTGGATCAGGCGATCCAACGGTTAGGAGAAGGGCGGAAGAGGAGGGTTAGGATTAGATCGGCGGGGCGAGATCAAGGGCGCAGGGAGCACCACGTGGCGGGCGGAGAGGAACGGTCGTGATGGTATCTCCCCTTTGATCGAACGGTCGAGATTCAAAGCGAGATGGATGGTGGAGATGAGGCGAGAAGCGGAAGCATCGAAGGGCATGATGGAGCCAAGTGGCGCAAGGAGGGCGCGGCGCTGGCGAGCGGTCTGGATTGGATCCAGGGTTTGATCGAAGGGCTGAGAAGCATTGCGATGATTACCAACCCAGATCAGGAGAGAAAGAGCGTGATCGGACGGCGGAGGATAGAGCGTACATGGCGCTCAGTGGAGTGGGCCGCGTGGCACAATCAGAGGGCGCCACGTGGCCTGCTCTGAATGGCTGAGAAAGAATGTGGATTTCATGAGAGAAGGAGGCCGAATTTGGAAAAACTTAAAGCATGAAAGTTGTAGATCTCGATGAGATCTACAAGTTTCATATTGACCAAAAACGGAGATGAGGTCAAATAAGATACAAAATACAAGGGTACAAATATGCATACATATAGTATACAATGAGACCCAAAAATCCAAGTTTTGCATACGAGCTCCGATTTGAATGACATTGGTCTCATTTTAAAGGTCTCTGAATGTGGATTAATCTGAAAGTGAGTAAATCTAATTCGGAGGTTGTAAGAGAGAGATATGTGCATTCTAAGATTTGGGATCTCAAACTGGGTTTGGGGTTTTATTGGGTAATTTACAAGCTAAGAATTTTTGGCCTTTTCCTTAAATTATTAACTAATAATATACACAGTATAAGGAAGGTTTCATTAACTAATAATATACACAGTATAATTAACTAATTGGATTCTTATTTAATGCAATTATGAATGCTAAAATGCATGTATTGTGGATTTATGCATGAATGCTATTTATGCAAGATAAAGGGAAATATGCTGCTAACTCTATTTTCAACTTTAAGAGTGATGAATCACATATTCATCACACCGCCAGTCCCAAGTCCTCCCTAAGCAGCCGCCGCCTACCTGCGACAACTCCAAGCGCCTGCGGTGCAGCCCGCGCCACCGCTCGCTGCTCCAGGCAGCCTAACGTCGCCCCAGGTGCTCGCCCGCGCCATCCCAGGTGCCCTGCGCCTCCGCTCACACCCTAGGCGCCCCCACAGCGTCGCCTCACGCCCTAGTCGACCCCCCCAGCGCCCCCGACGCCGCCAGATGCCAGCCCAGGCTTCCTGCGCCTTCCTAGGTGCTAGTCAGCGCCGTCCCAAACGCCCCACGCTGCTCCCCGCACATCAATTGCCTCTCTGTCCTTTGCCGATCACCTAGGGTATCATCACTTGATGTCGATTACCTAATCGATGCACTGCTAGGTCTCTGTGATGCTTGAATAAGACCGCAAGAACTAACTAGGTCACTTTTTCTTGACCTACTCGACCACCATGGCATCTGCAGAGCCCAAGCCCATATACTCGACTTCTTCTGTGATGGTATAGGGCACTTGTATAAAGCTAAAAGGCTCCGAGCACTATGTACTATGGTCCATATCCTTCAAGGTGTTTATTGGTGGTCAGCGTAAGAACTATGTTCTCGTAAAAGATCCGCCCAAGGAGACGAACAAAGACTACGATACCTGGTACGTCGACAACTGCCAAGTGATTACTTGGATGACGAACAACATCGATCCAAATATTGCATCAAATCTTCTTTACAAGGAGATGGCAAAGGCTATGTGGGAGAGCCTTGAGAACACCTATTCGCAAAAGACAACTAAGTCTAGGCTCTCAGATATCTACATAGTTATTAACAGACTGCCGCCTCCGAGGACAGTTGCTTTGGTTCGTGATTGCAACCTTATCTATGAGTTAAAGTTGCCAAATAGAACTGATTTTTTTATGTGGTTGCTTCGCAGAAGGCGCATTATAACTAGGGATCATTGTGCAAGATTTTTCACAAGCATCTCCAACAGGTGTCCCCTTTACGGAACATTGGTTGAGACGGTGGAGCATCATTTTTTCCATTGTGTTAAGACATCCCCAATCTGGATGAAGATTGGTGATGATTGGCTGAATCTTCAGAATTCAGAGGTGTTTTGGGGCTCGTTGATTGAGGCAAAGCATCGATCGCAAGATGATCTCCCGCGGCCAAACACAACTATCTGGGCTATTTGGTTAGCTAGAAATGGTGCACTCTTTTCTTTACAACTTTTTTATTACGAGAATGTAATGTTGCTCTCCAATTTTGCACTCAGGGACTCCTAGAGTCTTGGCTCATGCAAGTCTTCTTGTAACTTATCTTCTTCTTTCAATATATCTAGGATGGACACCTTAGCTTGTTTCCCCCTTTTTGAATTGAAAAAAAACACTAACAAATGAAAAAAATTAACAAAAATAATAGGCATATATTGCACATAATCCCAAACCGTAGTTCGAGAAGACTAAGAATTAAAAGCTAATTTTCCACCTCATACCGGACACACAACCCACGCCCGGAGTTCCACCCAACCTTAACCGTCCCTCCGTAAAAAAATCCTCGCCCAACTTTCCTTATGCATCATCTGCCAGATGCGAGTTGATAGAGAAAGAACTTCAGGAAGCCACCCGGTGACAACACGTGGTGGCCCTTCGAGGCGACGACCATCACCTTTACCTCCAGCAAGACCAAATCACATCAGGTAATTGAAATTGAAAAAAAAAGGAACTTCTGTCACCCACTTGTCTACTCACGATCAAACTCATCTCAACTCAATCATAGAATTGAACGGCACACTTGCCTTCATAGAAACTTGTTGGGTGTTTCTAAAAAGAAGGCTAAAGTCCATTATTTGAGGTGGAATTAATCGTGATATGGGTGGAATGAAATAATACCATTACAAGTGCTCAGTTGGAAATGGGTTCTTCCAGGTAACTTGTCTCAAGCAAGAATGGACTGGACTCTCCTCTCTTATGCATAGTTAACATCTTATTCTTTAGATTCCTATCAATGTATTATTTTTAATTCAGGAAAGGGTACAAGTTGCTCCTCCCTCAAGTTCTGTATCTGATATTTTTTTAGTTGTACAACAGAGCTTTCCTTGGGAGCGTCAGCAACTACTGCGTTAATAACGCCAAGTGCCCTGTACTTATCGTTAAAAAGCCTGCATGATTGTGAAGGACAGGTACATATGCATCAGATGTCTCTAGACTTGAAAGGTAAAACTACATGGTTGTCTATTGTAAATAAATAAGTTCGATGGGGGTTGCATGTTTCTTTGTATCAGTGCAATTTGTTGGGTCCTCCAGTATGCGTCTTGTTTGGTTGGCTTGCTTTCTTTCTTTTGGATAATTTACAAAAGAGGTCCACATCTATGCATCGATTCACAATTAAGGTCCTCATTCTTTGAAACGTAATAAAGAGAGTACTAGATTGTCCAGTTTAAAGTCCTTCAATAAATATATTCAACGGCAAACTTACAGGGGATGCATTTGAGACAAAAAGAGGGGATTAGATCTCTTTTTGTTGCATTTTAAAATGAGGACCTTAGATACGAACGATGCATACCTGGGGATGTTTTTTTTGTAATTTACCCTTCATTTTTTCAAGGAAAAAAACGCTTTCGGCACCTATGATCTTGCTCACCATGATGGGTAGCATCCTCCAATAAGGTGAAAGAAAGAGACTATTTGAACTCATGTGCATTTAAGTTGGATTATATCCCGTTGAAATGGATAATTTTTCCATTTCAAAAGGGTGCCCAAAAACACCTCGAAATAGATTTCTCATGAGGTCAACTCATCAGAAAAAGGACTCAGACAATGCTCACCTAGTTAATTAATAATGGTTAAAACTGTTGGGTTTTCTACTGTGGTCAACTTTAGCTGATCCTACTAGTCATTTTTTTATATACAAGGGTCATATTGTTAATTTCATGCAACCGTGTAGCTAGGGGTGTAATCGAATCGAACGTGAGCGAACCTACTCAGATTCGATCTAGTTCGTTTAGCAAATTTAAGTGCTCGTGTTCGGTCCGGTTTGATAAGAAGAAAATGATGTTCATGTTCGATTTGACTCGATCATGGCTCGCGAAGGTTCGATTTGGTATGTTAAAGTTCTATTAAGAATAAATCTTAATACACTCATTTTGTGCATAATTTTGCATTATTTAAATTTGTTTGAGATCAAACTTTCAAACATGTATTTTAAATGTAGAAAATGAGAATGCGGATGCGTAATCTGAGATACATAAAGAAATATCGGGATTTTAGGAGGAAATCTTACTCCATAAAGAGCGGGATGAAATCACAGGAGAAGACCTCTAAGGGTCGGTTATTCTATTATTTCTCTCTCTTAAAGGTTACAAGAGGTGTGAGGTTTCTTATAAAGAGCGGGATGAAATCATTACAGAAGGCTTCTCAAAGGTTACAATTTGTACACGTATGATCAAATCCCACTGATAAGTGATGTGGGATTAAACATGTGGATGCGTTAATTGGACCCTAGAGGAATCTATTTACCCATCTATAGATGCACACTCTAACATTGTATAATCTTTTTTCGCTTTGATCAAGTTTCAATCAAGGTTTGTATAAATGATTTAATATATTCAACCTTCATAGAAATTTTAAACTCAACAGCAAATTATAACCAAACCTTTATAAGTTCCACATATAGATGCACATAAATATTTGCATATATATCTTACATACTCATATTAAATTTAATAAGTTTTAACGAATTGAATTTAAGCAAACCTATCCTTATTCATGTTTGGTCATCTATTTACACGAAACTAAACTTATGTTTATATTTGTTTATTTTTCTTAGCCGAATTTTTAACGAATCGAACTTGATCAAATATCAAACATGAGAATATTTTGACAGTTCAACATGTAATTATCACATCTCACATCAAAGAAGAATGATGTATGCCACTGCTGGATTGAAAGCAATGCTTTTATATCCATTTTGGGAAATATGATGTAGCACCTCAAATCCCTATGCCTATTTGACCATTGCCAATGTCTTCTTATGGCTTCACATCCTACTTCCCCTATACTCATTTGTAGGAGATCATGGAGATTGATACCCAGTCTATAAATCGTGCTTGCCTTGACCTATCACTATTGGATCATGGATCAACTTGACTTGTTCGTATAGGCACAGCGTTTATTTTAATTAGCATTTAGGTAATAGTCGACAAATGTGCAAAATCAATAACTATAAGTGTTTAATGGAGCTATCATCACGGGGAGCCAACTTGGCTATTTCCATCCTCATTTTTTGAGATTTTTACCCCAACAAACTTTATAAACTTTACCAATTATCTCCTTGACTTTTGAAACAACGTATTTCCCCCCTCGACCCCGTAAACTTGCTACTAACCCTTACCCCACAGACCCCGTGGTTAACCCACATCCATTTACCCGTTAAATTTAACCGGATTTCACTAAAAAGATGTGCATATTACCCACTTTGTTTAGAAAATTTACAAAAGATGCCATCCATCTCCTTCCCTAAACCTCCTCCTTACATTTCCTTCCCATCCATCTTCCCACGTCGTCCTCGACCTCCCCCGCATCTCCCTCAACCTTCCAGACCTTCCAGCCCTTCCTGGCACCACTGCTAATTAGGACAGGATCACAAAGACGACGGTAGAGCTCCTTCTTGATCCAGTGAGGCATCGGCTCGACCGCACTTGAGAGGATCTCTCTGTAGTCGTTGGAGAGCAAGCCCTTCCAGACCTCGTCGGAGTCTGCCGTTGACCGGAAGGTTGAGGACGTCGCCGTCGAGTGACACGTGTCATGCGGGGACGTGAGGGAGATGACGTGGGAGATGCAACCCTCAGGCAAACCGCCGAGATCGACCTCCATTGATTCCTCTTCTTCTTCTTCTGGAGAGAGCAGAGGAATGGAAAGAAAGCGAAGTGAATGGCGGCGTTTGAGAAAGCTTCAGTACGAAGGTTTTGGGCTGAGATTTCCTCCCCCATGCATCGTGTAACCTTGCACCGCCTCAAGATCGCTACCGACCTCCCCTACACCCACTCCAGGTCGCCGCCGATTTGCACCCCCTCCCTTGTGCCGCTGTCGACCCTCCAATCCACCGCCAAATGCGTCGTCAAACCCTTCAAATGCCACCGACAGTCGCCTCCTCATTCACATACTCGACGGGAGCTCGAATGACGTCGACGCGAATGGAGATCGGGTCCTATTTTCTTCCTCGTGCCTTTAGTACTCCTCGTATGCGTTACCAGATTTTCAAAATCAAATAACAAAGGGGTTATTAGTGGTTGAAATCCATGCCTTGGCGTACGTCGTTTCTGTTTTAAAATCTCGTGTATGCTCTCTCTGACATGTAGCAGACATCAACAAAGAACGAACCCACAATTTCAAACCACGATTGTGCTCCCTTCTTCACTGTGAAGCTTCTCATACCTCCGGCAAGTGAGGAATAAAGGGATCAAAGATGTGGCATCGCCTGCGGAGAGGGTCTCGACAGGGAGCTTGAATGACACCAACACTAATAGGGATCGAGTCTCAGAAACATGGGAAGAGGGAGAGGAAGAAGGAAGGAGAGAGAGAGAGAGTGCGGAGGAAAAGACACCGTTGGATTTGACGTGGTTTGATTAACTCATATTTAACTCAAGCAAGTTAACTTAAGACCAGTAAAATTGATGGTAGGGTTTCATAGGATAAGACGGAGCAAGTTTATGGGGTCGAGGAGAGAAATACATTGTTTCAAAGGTCGAGGATGTAATTGGCAAAGTTTATAGGGTATGTGGGGTAAAAATTCCAATTATTTCTTAAGGTATTTTTTGAAAACATATGGGAGAATTTAGATCGATATATGACACCGTTCTCTCATTCAAATTTTGACTCAATTTGAGAATCTTATCATATCCACCAAGCTTGTCAAATTTTAGTGGTCTTAGAATTGATGAAATTGACCTCTTATAGATAGCTTAGGAATGTCCATTTTTCATGAAATTTAAATGAGAAAATTGTGTCATATAGTGATCTAAATCCCTCATGTGGTTTCAGAAAATACCTTAAGAAATGAAAAAATAAGGATGGGAGAAGCCAAGTTAGCTCCTCCTTGAGGGTAGCCCCATTAATCCCTATTAATCTCTAACTGTAATTTTCCATAAATTTCCTTAATGTTGAAATTCATGGCAAACAAGTATCTGAATATAAATATTCTCTATTTACACATGTAATCTTGTACACTTTCGTATTTACACACATAGCCCTAGATAATTCGTACATACACGAGAAACCTCGAATAGTCCCTATGTCTCACACACATAACCATATGTTATGTTGGTTCTATGGGTGTCTATCGAGTTCAACGAGCCGAGTTGGCCTCAACTCGGACTCGAACTCGATAAGAAACCTAAGGCTCGAACCCGAGCTCGATAAGGGTCGAGTTCTGGATTATCAACTCGAACTCGAACTCGTCGAGTTCGAGCTGACTCACGAGCCTCATATCGAGCCACGAGTTTCTGAGCTGGCTCACGAGCATCAAAATGAGCTGGCTCACTAGCCTCTTATCGAGTCATGAGTTTCTGAGCTGGCTCACGAGCCTCAAAATGAGCAGGCTCATGAACCTCTTAACGAGTCATTGTTCTATTTTATACATTAAATTATGTAAATGCCATTTGTAACTTTGATTTTTTTGTACTCTTTTATGTAGCTTTTTCGGCAAGCAAAATGTTAACCTCTATTTTATATCAAACTCAATGTGGACGTTTCGGTATATATGTTTTCAACATTTTATTAAGAGTGGAAACAAGTTATCGAGTCGAGTTTCCGAGTTGAACAATGCCCAACTCGGACTCGACTCGATAAGCTAACGAGCCATAAAACCTAACTCGAGCTCGGGCTCGTTAAGGTTTCGAGTCCGGCTCGTGAGTCCTTAACGAGTCGAGTCCGAGTTGAGATCATCGAGTTCGAGTTTTCCTGAAAGCCCTAGTTGGTTCAATAACTCAACTGCACATGTTAACCACACCATATCCTCTTAGGGTTGTCATTTACTTACTTTTTTAAATTTTTTTAAGTAGTATCACTCTCTCCCTTTTTTCCCTCCTCTCCTCCTACCCCTACCAGCCCCCATCCCCCCCCCCTCCCCCCAGTTCCACTAGCTAGTGTTGAGCACGGGCTGGGCTCAGGCCTGGCTCAACCCGGGCCCATCAGTTTAATTGGGCCTATGGGCCAGGCCCAAGTCCATCAATTTTGCAAATATAGGGCCGGACATTATGGGCTCTTTTGGTTCAAGGGTTGAGGTGGTTGGGGTAACCTCCTGTGTATAGTAGTTGTTTGGATGGTTATGAGGGCTGGTAGAAGGTTGCAATAAGAAATGTGATGTGATGTCACATTGATTTGTGATAGAAAATATAACCCATGCATGACCCATGAACACATGTGATAAACCGGGTTACCCGGGGGTAACCTGGTAACCAAACGAGCCCTATGTTCATAGGTGATTTGGTTTCTGGCTTTCGGATTATGTTGGAATCTGGAGAGTGGTGCAGAATAGGATGTTGATTGACGTATAAATTTCTAATCACACTCTTGTTGTTACAGGAACATTAATACATTTGTTGATAGATATATGGAATAACATCATAATTTAGAATCAAAATAAACTAGATTAGTGCATTGAGATACTACTGTACGTTTTAATAATAGCATGCAACTGCAAACAAAAAGATAAAGAACACTTTTCACCTCTGGATTTTGCATCTATGAGCATCTGTAATATTAATAGCCATAAGCCTCTGTAAATTTGAAAACCAAAGCACCTTGAAGAACATCTTCTTGTTGTATAGGCCCATCTTCCGAACTTTTGCACAAATCAATCTTCTAAAAGAAGCTTTGCACACAAATTGAATGTACACCGCAACACAACCATCCAGATACAGGAAGTAAGAACAACCAGTCAAGAATAACGTTCCCATCAATAGAAAGACTTAATCCACAACCAGTCCATGCATATGCTAAGTGTTGCAAATAAAATTCCTTTATCTACTAGATCACTACACTACCAAAAAACTTATTAATAAATCTAGATTTCAAATGCAAGTCCACGAGGTTCGAAGTAATTGCTCGATCTTGTTGTCAACCATCTTCTACGTACCAATAAAATGCGAACCACCTGAAATATAGCCACTCAACATTTACCCAGTTAATAAAATAAAAGTATGTATTAATATAAAAATAATAATAATGTTCACTAACCACATATATATAACTATATCACTTCACTTGCTATTTGGCAGTTGATGGTTGATAAACTTGTATTTAATAAAAATGTCGATCCATAATTTTAAAAAATATGGATAAAATTTGCACAATATAAATATTGACTAACCATATATGCTCCTATCTTCACCTTCTTCATCGTCAGTTTCAACACTTTCTTGGTTTTCATCACGTATCCAATCTTCCGTACTGCGTCTATGGTTGTTGAATTAAATCAACTTCTGTATGCATCAAGAACTCTATCTCTTGTACTAAAAGCACTCTCTGAAGCGACACTGGAGGCTGGAATGGCTAAAATATCTCGAGCAATCTGTGATAAGACATGATATCTACTTGCATTAACTTTCCACCATTGCAAAATATCAAAATAATTCATGACTATAATGTATGTGGAGTTACCCTCCAAGTATAATTGGACCTCTATTTTTCCAAACTCTGAAGAACGCATCCGTTTCTTATTCTTAAGAAGTTTAGTTAACATGCTTTCCTTTTTTTGTTGGACATAGAATGGTATTGTCTTGCTCAAGTATATTTGGAATCAAAATCTCTCCACGTTGATTCTCTTTGAGCTAAGAGACATCTTACTCATATAATGAATGAAAAGCATTTTCAACATGGCTAACGTATTCTGTTACTTCAGCCTATGAATAAATTTTTGAATAAGAAAATCACAATAAATCAAATTTGCATCGTGGATCTAAAATTGTTGCAATTGCTAAAGAAAGCATTGCATCCTTATCCCTCCAATATTTATCATATTTGGTATCCATTTTCATTGCCATGCTACTAACTGTGACATCATCATGGTTGTTGAGTGAAATCAACTCTTTTTCGATCTCAAAGACTAAGTTGAAGAACATGTTTAATGTAAAATATTTCTGTCCGGAAAAAGTTTTTGTTGCAAGGTAAAAGTTTTCAAGGATCCCATGAATCCCTTCCACCTTTTTCCACTCAAAAGCAGAAGGTAAATCTAATAGCCGAAACTTGACTCTTCATACGATTAAAAACTTTTTGATACAGAAGAGATGAACCGAGTATTGACTAAGTAGAGTTCCACCTCGACAATCTCTCAGATGGTGCATGATCTTTCTTAGTGAATGGACAATTGCTCAAGCACTTTGTCGAATCCAATGATCAGTTAGTCCGTATTGAGGAAATTTCTTTCATGCAGAGTGACGATTCTGATGTCAACCCAAAGCACTCTGCATGATGTACAGTAGAAGAGATTTAGATCATAGTAGATTCAACAACGCTGAAGATTCAACATTTCCACATTCATCATTTCTAGATTCATATTAGACTGACTCCTCGTTTATTCATTTTTCTCTCTCCTATATCTCTCAACCTCCTTTTTGTGATGATATTCCTTTTTACTTAGGCTACCCAATGCTTAAGTATAGGAGGGTCGACCCATGTTCGATATATATATATATATCTTTTGCTTCTTCTATTCCCTTTGTACTCTTATCATCCGCATTCTCTGTCTACACTTATGCTTTCTAAAGTCTACATATATGGGGATCATTAGTTTCTGTTCTCATACAATTTTCTTCACTATACTTAGTACGGGTTATGTTCTTCATTTCACTTTGTGCCATGAGATCATAGCACAAGCTAAATATAGGAGGTGTGTGTATATTACATATACACAGTTTCCATAGGTCGTATTTTGAATGTTTTGAAATTACATAATGGGTTATGGGTATGAGAATTTGAAATTTATTTTTAAATTATTTTGAAATTTATTTGTAAATTGTTTTGTATAATATTTTCAAAATTTTTAGTAATATGTGAAATATTTTGTACGAATGTTTTACAAGTAATTTGTAAAAAGGGTTGAATTGGCTTTCAAAATTATTTTGTAAAAAGTTTTGTATAAACTTAAAGAAATTTCTTGAAAATGCTTGAAAAATATAACTAATTTGATTTTATTCCTGACATCTTCACATCACACAAGACTTGTACATTTCAGGATACTTGATTTAGAGTGACATTTAACTAAAAGGTGTTCATTACGATCTTAGGACCTAATAACTTAAACCCCATAGTTTGAAAGATATGCCTGCTATATTGCATGTAGATTCTCTATCTTTAAAAGTATATGACCATTACAGCACAAGCACGATTGTATACTCTTTGTGATGAGTCAAAGTTTCGCCTAAGGAACTAGGTTGAGAGGTTTGAGTTTGGACCAGATTTTATGATGCTTGAGGATGGAATATGATTGAGAATTACCTCACAAAACCTGAGTGTCAACACCTTAGCTAGTATGGGAACTAGGTTCCTATATTATCTTGATAAAAACCAAGGCGTCAGTGTGTGTAAAACTATTAAAATAGTTAATCAGGATGCTCCTACTTGGTAAAAACAATGGAGCTAGTTAGATTTTTACATAACAATATATATCAAAATAAAGGCTCAAAATTCCAAAGAAAATATCCACAAAAGAGTTTATATTACTAGAAAATGCTCCCCACCTTTTTAAGTGTCCATTTGGACCGAAGTTACTAATTCATATAAGTTGTGTGGGCACGAAAAAAGGGCTCAACATCGTAAACGCTACAAGTTAGGGTGAATAAAGTATATTAGATACTTCAAAAGAGCCACACCCCAATGTACCCCAGAAAAACATGTGCATACGACTCAAAACTCTTGACGGACATACTTATTGTCACCAAAAATAAAGTGTGTGATTAATAAGGCACCTGAGTGATCCTTGTTCCAATGAGATGAAAAGAAATAACACAATCCTACTACCTCCATACTTGACTATTCCATCTTACTCTTTAAAGCCCGACAATTAAAGAGATGATGGAATGAAGTGAAATTTTATTAGTTCCCTAGAGTTAAGGTTTGAGTCCTGAGGATGACTTCTTAGACTAGGACCTTGGGCAAGTTGAGACTCTACACTTGTATATGCGATCAACACTAACTGTCATACTTCTATATTTATGTATGTGTATGCATGCATGTGTGTATAAATGTATATGTGTATGTACACATAGGTATGTGTGTATATATGTATGCTGATAGAGAGTTTGATAATTAGAGAAATTGAGTTCTTTTTATATGAGACATGGTTAGAGTTGGAGTTTAAGAGTCACAAGCAATTTGTAGCCTGAATTTCAGGTCTTGTATCTCACATGCACAGTAAGGGATTCAACTTATTTATTCATTCCAGATAACTGATGTATTGCTCGTGGACGAGCGAGGTTTAAGCATGGGGGTGATGGATTGCATTCATCAACATTATATTGAGTTTTAACCCAACTTAGCCTAAGCAATTGATTGAATAATTAAATAGATATAATTAATACTATATAATTTGTAGATAATTAGTGCTAATTCTTGTAAATAAATAAAATTTCCTTTTATTGCATAAATGTGTCTATATGTTCTCTGTATTTTGTGTATTTCTTATATATATCTAAAATCCCATAAAAATTACACAAATATTGTAAATAATATATTATATATTAATTCCAATTTAATTCCAAAAAATACACAAAATAATTAAAATCAGTATTTTTAAATCTATAAAAATAACTACAAAAATATTATTATGTACATGCATATAATGTAATTTGGTTTTGAATTCTAATGAAAGTTGTAGATCTTGAAATGTTACACAACTTACATATTGAACACTTTTTATTTTTAATTCATTTACTATTTTATTTTTATTATCTTTTTTTACATTTTGTTAAATTTTCACTGGGCCATGTGGCCTCCTATGAGTGTGCCATGTGATCCGGCTCTTTGTCCCTTATCGCTACTCATATGGATCATCTAATCATTTGATCAGACAACCCTCTTCAATGCATCAATGCCTCCATATGGAGCATTTGATCAACTGATCAGACGATTCCCACTGACCCCATCGTGCCTAAATCATGGTCGTTGGATCCCTTTATCCAACGGCTCCCCATTGTCTTCATCCTCTGTGGGTTGAGACCCCAGGTTCCAGCCATGCTTTCCGGCGATTCTTCTCTTATTCCTAACTCCCCCTTCAAGTGTCTTCTCCACCTGCTTCTGGTACCAAACTGAAGCCTCTTCATCTCTCTCATCTCCACCTACCTCTCAATCTCCATCAACCATCTTAGCACAATGACTTCTCGTCCCATAAAACCAATGCCTTCACCTAATTTCTCCTTGAACAAAATCGAGGGGGAGGTGGTTAGTTACGGCTATCCACATGTATGTGGGACATCTCTGAGCCCCTTTGCTTCCCTTTATGACAAATAGGTAGTTAGGTCGTGCTGTGACACTCATGTACCTTAGAATCCAAATACTTAGCAATAGCCGCATTCATACATCACAATTATCATTCAGAATGTAAAGTAGGAAGAAACAATTGAATTTAAAATGAAAATAAATGATCCAACAATGCATTTTATTCATGGTTCACAACGGTTTATCCATTAACTATTATCAGCAGCGCCCTTAGCTTAAAGAATTACTTGACTGAAAATTTAGAAAAAAAATGCGGAAGCTACAAAAGCAATCTGCAAGTGGCAACATGGTACAATTCTACAAGTAAGCATGTACATTGAACATGTAGCAACTGATGAATCTAGTATTCATCATGCTAAAAATCAATTATTAAAATCCCTACGTAAATAATCCAATAAAAATTACCTATAATTCACTATTTTTATCTTGTATTATATTGTATATAAACTGTATTTAATTGACCTATATTTGTTGTAAATAATTACTTTGTTTTTAGTTCTCATTAAAACCCCATAAAAATTAGGATAAATAATTGCCTATAATTTCCTAACCCTTAAAAGAACTAAAAATACAAAAAAATATCAAAACCAAAAATCGGTGTATTTAACCCTTTAAAAATACCCCCTAAAAATACCTTTCGTACAAATGACCTCTTTTGGCTTTTTGTCCAACATGAAAGTGTAGATTGTAGATCTCATTGAGATCTACAACTTTCATGTTTTGATTTTTTCTAATTTTATCTTTAACTAATTCTTTTATATTTTTCTTTATTTTTGTATTTTTGATTTTTCTGGTGCAACCACGTGGCGCCCTCTGGGCCGCCCACATGGCTACCTTCTCTTGCGCCACCCGACGCTTCTTGTAGCTGCTTGATCCTCCTGGCCCACCCAGATCCTAGCCGCTCATCGCTTGCCACATCTCAGCTGTCTGATCTGATCTCTGATCAGATCCAAGTCGCCCCCTAGCACTTTACTTACAGCCACCCGATCACCTCTCCATCCCATGCCCCTCCTCCTGCCACGTCACTCACTCTACCCATGCTGATGGATGGGACCCTAGATCCCATCTGGACCATTCACCTCCGACTTTCTCCACATCGTTAGATGAGATCCCCAGATCTCATCCAAGCCGCCCCTCCCCACCTCCATGAGGACTGTTGGATCGCTAGATCCAACGGTCCATGTGCGTCGCCTACCTCCAGTCAAACCCCCCTCAGTTATACCTCGTGAACACCCTTCCCCCTTTCC
Source organism: Ottelia alismoides (assembly GCA_037367405.1). Lineage (NCBI taxonomy): Eukaryota > Viridiplantae > Streptophyta > Magnoliopsida > Alismatales > Hydrocharitaceae > Ottelia > Ottelia alismoides. The sequence goes on along the minus strand of JAZKJV010002215.1, from coordinate 172,565 downwards.
ATTTTCACTCTCTCCTCCGGTCATCTCTCCGCTCCCTAAACGGCCCCCCATGTAGCCGTTACAACCGTCGTCCTCGTGTATCCCTCAATGCCATTAAACACAACCTTCACTCCATCTGTTCATCCATTCGAAGTCTCCTAAAAACTCTGGACCGCCGCCTATAAATACCTTTGCTCCGCGTCCGATCAATCTATACACCATCTACGGGGCTTAGGCCCAGTTGCCCCCTCCCTCTGGTGACTGTAGAGGGCGGTGTCGAGGCGACGACGACCTAGACTCCGGGTGCAATTCATGGTGCCCCCGCCATGTTAGCTCCACCATCTCCGGCGGTAGCTGAGCTCTCTAGTGTGGCTGGCCAGACCGGGCGACGACCCGAGGCTCATCTGGCCTTAGAACAAGCTTTTCCTCCACCGGATTCCCCTCTTCGACGAGATACCCTCCTCACTATTTCCTTTCAGCTTTCTCCTCATTTTCTCGCGGTACTATGCCACTTTTCATCAGCCACTGACCATCCAACTACCTCCACCAACTCACCCTCGTCCACGCCAATGCCTTCGCTCACCCTTCCCCTTTCTCCACAACCCCGACCACTCTGCCCCAACTCCTCTTCGGTCACCGGAGTCGAAGAACTGGTCTCCAGCTCCTCCGCTCGCATAAGACCCCCATATCACTCACAAATCCACGCTTTGGTTATTCCACTAACATCTGCAGGTTCACATCCTTCAATGGTCGAATCCATCCCCGCCTTGTCAGTCTCAAGCCTCAATTCCGACAACTATCCTCCGTCGTGCTGCTCCAGACGACAATAAAGCTCTGCCTTGTCTCCAGGATCTCCTCCAGTCCTCCAGCAAGCTCCCCTGACTATCAGACGATACTTCATAGCACGGAGGAGGTAGATGGAGGTCGTAGGAGCACAACCTCCTCCGACGACCTACAACGAAATAATGAGATATAGATACCGTCCGATCGTTTCGATCGGACGGTCCTTGTGATGCCACATGGCCGGTCCGAGCCTCTAGCAGACCATTTAGGCTCGAGTCCACCGAACCTCGAGCCAAGCCACCATCAGACGCCACGTGGCCCGATCCTACGACGACTCCGAGCCTGGTATTTACATATTGGTCCCCAGGCGCGTGCCTCACGTGCATGCCTAGGTATTTTACAGGGATACCCTCGCTGATTTCAGGAATTACAAGTTGGTCCCTACGCGCAATGGGAAATTTGCAGAAGGCACCAGGTGGTTTTTGCAAATTGTAAATAAGTCCCTCTAGGGATCTATTTGTAATTATTTATCATTTATTTTCATGCATTTTTATTACATTTATGCCCCTGCATTGTTTCTTTCATAACTTGAGCATCGTAGGTCCAAATTGCATGATTTTAGTGTCGTTTTGTTCCTTGTTTCCTCATCTATCTTATGGCATATTTAGTTTTCTCACTTGACACCAAATGAAATGAGATGAATTTTTAATGTTTTATAGTGTCAGCTGCTCTATCTTCCTCTGCCATAAATAATAGTTTGCTTGTAATTTTATGCGCAAAATGACTCTGAATCCGAATCACATTTTCTGCTCATTTTCTCTAGGGTATTTTTGTAATCCATTATCTGCATGATTATCCCTTGAATTCATTCTCACTTTATGCATTGCATTTCTTATAATTACATTGAAAAATTAATTAAAAATTACACGAATCATATAACTGCATTATTCTCATTTTATTGTGCACATCTGCATGAAGATCTAAAAATGATGATTTATTCACACATGCTTCTAATTTACCAAAATTCGATAAATAGATTAAAGTAGCTCGTGTCCCTGTGTTTGACCTTGGTAGACTTGTCAAGTATAAATTTTCCACAACATTCAAAGATTGTGATTTTTGCTGAACTGAATTCATCTCCTATACTATAATTATCGACTACTCGAGAGGCGAAGTTCGCATTCACCAAATGGCGTCATTATCGTGGACACGACTTACCTTTGTTTATTTATCTAATTTGGAAACATTTTAGTTGTAAATATTTTCAATTTTTGCAGGTGTTCTCTTCATGCATTATTTTTGCATCATTTCTACTGATTATTTTCCTTGTTATTTTTCTAACCTTTTCTTTTGTGGCAGGGCCCATGAAGACCGAGAATGCTTGATTCTCCATGGAGGTGTGGAGTTGGGAGCTCCCGTTAAAAAAGCCACAAAAAGAAAAGAGGAAGTATACTAGGAGGATTAGTTAGCTACTCATGCATTTCATGTTGTAAAAAAATATATTGTATTGCATAGGCATTTTTTGTTAGCGGTCCTCATTTAAGGGCTCGTGTGATGTAAAAAAAAGAAAAAAAAGAAGAAGTAGATCACTAGATGATCTACCCCCGCCCCCCCCCCCCCCCACACACACACACACTTGCACATATACACTCCCCCCTCTCCTCTCTCTGTATATTTCACACAATCACTCTTCCCCCCTCTCACATCATAATCTATACACAAAGCACCTCCCCTCTCTCATCTTCTGTAAAAATTCATCTTAGTGTAAATGCTCCTCCCAACACAGACCCCCCCAATTCAGATCCTTTACTTATGCTATTTGTAGCCTAAGTATAAGGGGGCCCGACTCATTCATCCCTCCCTCCCTCTCTGCGTCTTCTTATACTTAGGTCAATTTTTGACCTAAGTATAGGGGGACCATCCTCCTCAGTTCCACTATATCACCCTATATTTAACCGAGCCATGGCTCCATATCACTTGTGATATGAGGACAAAATAAAAGCTAAGTATAGGGGAGTATACCGTATATTATTGTATATTTACTTTAGCCATAGCTCATATTTTTTTAAAAACTTTTTGAGAATTTTTGAAAATTCTTTTCAGGCTTAGTTTAAGTTAACTTGTGAACTGAGTTTTGTAAAAAATTCATGTAAAAACTTTTTCCTAAAATTGAGGGATTTGTTTTTTTTGTAAAAATTAACTTTTTATAAAAATTAAATTCTTATAAAATCAACCTTTTTAAAAACTCCATGAAAAATTGAAAAATCTAAACTTTTTCTTTAGAAGACTCTGACTACTAGGCTTAAAAATGAGTAGCTACTCTCAGTGAGAGAACTTCGGTCTCTCTTAGCAGAGTGAGTGGTTTAGAGGACACTGTATATGGCTTCGTCCTCAAGTAACACGGGTCTGTCTAACGGTTCGTACTTACACCCATACTGGTTGAGAGTGGACACAACTATTCATATGAGCCCAGGCCAGTCATTGTCTTTCAAAGGAAATAATTATTTTTTGAAAAACTAAAATCTATAAAAATTTGCAAAAGATAAAAATTACAAAAATTTACTAACGAGGAGTTGTTGTATTCCAGACACATCTACATTCACTCAAGGCTTAAGGATTTTGAGGACACTTGATTTCTGTGATCTTGAGAGTCTGAGTTAACATGCTTTACTCATTAGGGTTTTAAACTTAATAATCGACACTTCCCTAGTTTGAAAGTTTTGAGCACTATATTGCACTCTTCATCTCTACCCTATAAAGAATATGATCATCACTCCACTTTCACAACTGCAAGATTGATGAGATGAGTTGAATTATCACTTCAGGAATTAAGACTAGAGATTTAAGTATGGACCCGATCTAATGATATTCGAGGATGGGATAAAGTTAATGAAGGCTTCAAGAAACTTGAGTGTCAGCAAAACCCTAGCCAGTATGTGAACAAGTTCATATGCTACCTCTTTGATATTTACCTATGTGCCAGGGTGTGATGAAACATAAATAATTGTTGATCAGTGTGCATTAACTTTTGATAAAAGCAGTGGAGCTAGTCAAAAAGAAAAGAAAAGAAAGAAATATTCAACGAAAAGCTCTATCCTCCAAAAGTCAAATTACAAATGAGATTCCACTAATGGCGAGCGCTCCCAAACATTTTTCAAAGTATCCACTTGGACCAAGCGCTAATTAGGACCAAGGAGTCGGGCTAGCACCATAAAAGGGCTCTGCATCATATAGTGATACAAGTCTGGGTATCGAAGGTATCTTAGATACTCAAAAGGGACACACGCCAGTGTACTCTAAGAAAATAAGTGCAGATGACTCCGAATTCTCTTGACGGACACATTGATCAACAAAATAAAAATACATGTGTTGAGTAATAAGGCACTCGAGAGGCCCTTGTTCCAATGTGAGGGAGAGAAAAGTAAACACAATCCTATGCCCTCCATCATCTGGTCGTCCATCTACATTTCAAGTCTGACAGACTAATGAGACGGTTGACTGAAGCAAGAATAGACTTATTCCTTGGTGTTGAGGATGAGGTCTAGAGGAGAGTCTCCTGGAATGGAACTTCGAGTGATGCCTCGACTCGACTCTCATAAAGGCAGTACACTAAATTTCATATCCTTATATTATATGTATAAACAGAGAGTCTGAAAATTAGAGAAGTTGGATTCCTTCTGACTAGAGCATAGTTGATCCCCGAATTTTAGGATCACTTAAATTGAGGGTCTTCGAAAAATTGAGCCTTGAAACATTCACATGCACTGTCAGGAATTAATCCGACTCCTTCATTCTTTAGATGCTCGAGGATGAACATGTTTTAAGTATAGGGGTATGATGAATCTCGTATTCATCTTGCTAAAAATCAATTATTAAAACCCCTGATCCAATAAAAATCACCTATAATTTACTATTTTTATCTTGTACTATAGTGTATATAAATTGTATTTAATTGACCTATATTTATTGTAAATAAGTACTTTGTTTTTAATTCTCATTAAAAATCCATAAAAATTAAGATAAATAATTATCTATAATTTCCTAACCCTTAAAAGAACTAAAATATACAAAAAAATATCAAAATAAAAAATTGGTGTTTTTAACCCTTTAAAAATACCCTCCAAAAATACTTTTTATACAAATGACCTCTTTTGGATTTTTGTCCAACATAAAACTTGTAGATCTTATCGAGATCTACAACTTTCATGTTTTGACTTTTTCCTAATTTTAATTCTAACTAATTCTTTTATATTTTTCTTTATTTTTGTATTTTTTATTTTTCTAGTGCAGCCACGTGACAAAAAGGTTACTTATGATATCCTCAAGAGATGTTGTACTAAAGTCTGTTGACTCCTCTATCATTGTTACTTTGTGCTCCCATTATGTGATAACAAGGTGATGATCTTGCTTGGGAGTTCTCTGTCTAGAAATACACTCCCCAAGTTTCTTAATGGGTTTACGATAGCAGTGAACCTGGCATTCATGTCCTTGATAGTTTCTCCTCTCTGCATCTTGAAGGTTTTGTAGTCAAGAGTAAGCATTCGGAAGCGAGACTCTTTTACATTCGTTGTTACTTCATGCGTAGTCTCCAAGCACTTCCATATATTATACGTTGTACTTTGGTGAGGCACTCTTTCGAACTTGGCTTCCGATAGAGCACATTATATGGAGTTCATCGCTTGTGAATTCGGTGTCATCTAAGCTAATTTAGCAATAGTGTAGCTTGACTCCTTCTCCTCTATGAATTTAAATTCCTTCCTCGTCATATTACAAGTAGAAAATCTAAATATTGCAAGAAAATCAGCATCTTCATCTTCCATTTAGAGTAATTCATCCCATTGAAGAGGGATAAACGAACTATGAAGCTTCCCTCCAGATGTGATCCCGAAATGATGGCCATAAGTGTGTTGGCACACAACTTCTTTCACACAGACGATGCTCTTATACCAAATATTGGTTTTTTTGTACCCAGTGAGGACATTGGTTGATGGGTGCCATGGATCAGACAATATGACCTAGATCGTTATAAATAATAAACTTAAACATGTTACGTAGCACTTCCAATCACAAGATAATCAGTCAAACCAAAAGTGCACATGTATTAAACATGAAAACCCTCCTAGTAAAAACCATGACCTGAGTCTCCCGATTCAGGCTTTCAACCTCACCCACATGGGTCTTCCACTAATCTGATTGCTTACACAGGCAACCCAATCGTTTACAACCTAAGCTGATTACACGGTCAACTCAACTGTATACAGGAAATAATCCTAAAAACCTTAATATCAAAGATAAATAAGCAATGAATAATATAAGGTAAAACTAAAACAATCTTACAGAGCGATGAGCATGCTTGTAAGAATCAAATGTAAAGAACGCGAGCTGTCAGAATGAAGAATGCGGTAGAAATTGCTCTTCGATCTTTCTCTCAAAGTATAGAGGGGGAATAAGAGAGTAGAGAGCTTGTTGTTGTGTGTGTACTAGAATAAAGTATGGGATCTTATTTATAGGTGTATAGACTCTACAGACGTTGTCTCTCAAAAAGTAGCTGTTATGAACAAATCGAGAATGAAATCAGCTTCAAAAACCTTCCTCAAATGGAATATGATCAATCAGGATACACAAATGATCGATCAGAATCAAGTGGTCGATCATGAGGATTTAGGTGATTGACCAGAATCAAAAAATGATCGATCAGAATCAAAATTGATCAATAAGAAATATAATTGTTGTAATTTAAATAATGATCAATCATAAAAGAAAGGTTGATCGATCATGTGTGATCGATCAGTGTAAGGAGTTTCATTGATCAGCTTGACTCTTTGACTTGAAAGTCAAAGTCAAGGGGTGGAAATGTAATATGCAAGACTTGAGGTCTTTTACATTCTAATACAATCACCAAATGTGGGACTCAATAAAAGAAAATATTTTATCTTCTTCTTAAGCTTGAGTTAGAGTTCCATATCCTTGAACTCCTTTGAGCTTCTTAAAATCATTTTTTCGTATTTCGAATACCGTATAAGAATCATATGTGTAGAACATAGTGGAGTATCCTTACTCTGATACCAAATTGTGACACCCTCGTGGTACAAGTACTCAGTAATAAACATCCACAACATATGATTCAACATTCGACATACCAAACTATATAATTTATGCACGGGAAAAGTAAAGAACGAATAACAAACAATAGTTTTCCATTCATTTTCCATTATAATACCATGTCCACAAAAATATATGTATAATGCCAGAAAAATATAGCCACATGCATATATCAACATCATGTCTCTCAAAAATAAGTATACATACATAAAGACACAATGTCAAAAACTAATTGTACCGCAAAATAGAGCTGAACAAGGTCAGCCACAAGTTACCTACTATTGGGGCTACTGCTCCTGTAAACCTTCTAAAATCACACAATTAGTTTTATGAGCAAAGCGTCCAGTACATATATAAAATAACAACCATAAGGGATAAAACTATGAACAAGAAACAAATGTGAAACCGATAATGTATAATTGCACGCACCTTTCCCCAACACTTACTAAGTAACGAAACCCCACAGAGCAAAATCATCCCACTCTATGCGACTTCTACCGACTTGTCTTATAATTCCAATACGGACACAAGTATGCACTCAACCGCAAGTTTTAACTTATAAAGAGAGAGTAATGCCATAAGGGAACCATTGGTGGAGTTTTCGACGGAAGGGTATGGGTAAGGGCACGATCTGATTCAATATATTGATTATGTATCAAACGTTATTGATCACATAGTTTTACTGCTTTTCATTTAATAAACTTGGTGTCTTTCCTCACAGGGATGAATCCAGGTACTTATATGTGGGGTAAACATATATAAGTACCTAGAAGTCATATCAATGAAGAAAGATGAGCTTGGACGGTAGCTTAATGTTGCTTAGGGTCATCACTCACATACATCGTTAGTAACACACTGCCTCAAGAGGAGTCACACAGAGCTCATAGGCCTTATCGTCAGACGGAGAACACAGAAAACACAATGCTCAGTGCAACGCACAAGGGCATACAGCCGGGAGCACAAAGACGCTCAACACCGAGACAGAAAAGTCACTAAGACGCCAAGAGGAGCACTAAGCAGTGTACATAGAATCAATGTCTTTGAAACCGAACTGGACATCGAACCGGAAACCTTACCGAAATAGACGGGTCAAGTTGAACCATGTAATCAAACCGGTTCAACCAGTTTATGATGTCATCATTATTTAAAATCAGAATAACCAGACCAGTGAGAAAAAAGTGGTTGAACTGGATAATCATACCGAAATAAAATAATATATATATAATATACACTTAAATATGTTTGAAATATAAATAAAATACATAGACAATGTATATATTTCACACTATACATAAAATATTTTTTCATATGAACCATCAAATGTCATACATATCATATGTCTATGTTATTTGGACTAGTTGCTTTATAACATAATAGTAATTTAATTATATTTAAAACCCATTACAAGTAAAAAAGTTATGTTAGAGTAGTTGGTTAGGAGTTTGAAATTGGTAACCAAAGGTCTTGGGTTCAACTCTCATTGCCAATGTTATTTTACAATAAATTAAAAATTTAATGCGGTTCAACTTTGGTTAAACTTGGTTAAAAATAATAGATTGAACCGGACGGGTTGTTTAAAATTTGAAATTCGAACCGAACCGACAAAAATTGATTAATCGAACCAGTCCAGGCCCGGTTCACTGGTCGGACCGGTCGAACTGCCCGGTCCGGTTTCAAAAATACTGCATAAAACACTGTGAGCTAAAGCAGCAATAATCTCTCAATCTGGTTATTTAAGGTTGTCCAAATCTCTATCCAAGTTTTCAAGGAGACATGCTTCTCTTAGGGATTTATTTCTCTTTCATTACTATTAAACATCAGGGTTGATTCATATATAACCACTTAGGCACTAAGTAATTGACATTGCAATAGTTTGTAGGGGCACAAATGGAAAAAAAATCCATTTCATGAAAGGAACACTTATATAATCATAGGGGCAAAAGTTGCCAGCTTAAAAAGATGACAAAGAGAATTTGACTATCCCAATTGTTGCCAAATTTCCTGATCATACCAATTGTTCCCATGCCATAGAAATGCAGAATAAACTAGTCTGCCAATTTGTGGACATTGTGGCCTCGTATATTTTGGTATCAATTTTAAAGCTCCATAACTGAAGGGCTTTTATGTGAATTACTACAAAACTTGCTGGGAATAACTAATAGCAGATATTTAAATAAAACTATCACTTTCATAGCATTCTCAATGAAAGCTGAAATATTTAAGCCATATCATTTTTTCCAGCCATAACAAGGAAGAAAATGCCGACTCATCAGATAATAAACATCTTATCGAATTGAGGGAGAATGTATAAAGAAAATGGAAACAACAACCCGAATCAAGCAAGAAAGCATTGATAATAATCGAAAAACAAAAACCAAAATATGTGGGATTCTTCATTCAGACCTGAAATCCCAACATCCGAAACCTTCTCCTAATTGCCAACATATACAAAAGCTATTCAACTCACCTCTTTACTTAAGCCCAGTGGTACAAAAGATCATCATATATCATGTTTACTTATAATGCTGATCATAATTGCCACATAGAAACAATAGAGGTGAGATGATCATTATTCACACCATTGCTAATGTCAAAGTTAACAAGGGCGTAGGTGCATCTTTCTTTACCATTCCCATCCCACATAACATGTGAGCGATAGTCTTTCAGGAGAGATCTGCACAAGTCCGGAAACTGAAAGGAGATTATCTAACATAATATAGTTTTTTCTTCAAAACCAAGCCCGGGTATGATCTAAGATAGACCACTCAAGGCAGCAAATCTATACAAAAACGCTGCTTAACATGTAGAAAGACCTGAGTTTTCGTTTACCAACCCGCAATTTTAAAATGGTTGTAACTCCCTCGTCTGTTATTAGATTTTGATGTTTTTGGTACCATTGGAAAGTTCTCGACGAGTACTATGCAATGAACTATTCATATTCTTCATTTGGATAATGGGTCAGGTCTAAAATTTAAAAGGAAGTGAACAGAAGTATATGAGAGCTGGGTCAAAATCCATCTCAAACCGTATCGAGACCGGATTCACATGAGGACTTGATACCCAAACGGTATCTTGCATTTTATTATATGTATAAAAGTCTTCAAGTCTTGCATAACTACACAAGATTTGTTATCATCAAAATACGCATGCTCGTGTACTAACAATTTCCCCACTCATGCATGCACACACACCTATTACTCAATGTGACATGAGATATGCCTCGTAGAGGCCCCTTTCATAGTGAGTACATATGTACACCTGAGAGCACTTGTATGCTCTTTTTCTTGCCTTGACACTAGTACTTACTGTTAGCACATTTATTGGATAATTGCTCGTAACGTTACCCTTTCATATGGACCAATAAGTGTTCATGAGCAGCAACAACAATAGTTGTCATGTTTGTTCGAGCTTCCCCACTACCGATTTCAACCAGGCATCGTGCATAGTTTTTGTATAGCTTGCTTTTGTTTCTACCACGTACTTTTGATAGGCAATTGCTGAGAGAGATATGTACTTCTGTACGTATATTATTACAATGTTTTACCTATGCATGTATATTTTCTGTGGACATGAACTATGTTTATATTATGGAAATGATAATGTGAATGAATGGAACATTTCTTTTCATTGCAATTTGTTGCTTCTCTTCTATGGTTGTGCATTTCGAATGTAGTTCTAAGGTGCATTAAATGTGTTTGTCGAGTATCAGGATCTTGGAGTGACAAGTGGCGGTGTCTGCTGGTGTCACCACAAGAGGTGGAGCACCGCACGTGGTGTCTACTTTAGACCATAAAGGGATTGGTGGATAGCAGAGATCATGTTGTAGCCCATGTTGCAGCAGACTCTACTGTAGGGGCTACAGCCGTCCGATCACATATCCCATGCCTCGAGATTCGAGCCCACTGTCCCCAGTCCTTTAGGAGTATCGTCGGATCCTCATCCGACGTTCCTCGTACATTATAGCCCATGTTGTAAATTCCATTTACAACAAAAGATCGGTTCCCTGTGGATAGACTAACATAATTTGGATACCTTTATTTATAAATCATTGTGGTTTGCTCATGCATACTTCTTTTCAAGACGATCGTGAAGAAAGGCATTCTTGATATCCAATTGTGTGATGATTTCTTTGTCTGTAACAAGAAGACTCGGAATTAGCCTGGTAGTAGTTGATTTTATTATGGGACTAAAGGTTTCATAGTAGCCATGAACTTTAATTTAATGGAATGTATTTACAACAAGTCATGCTTTGAAGCTCTTTCTTAGTCTCTATTTCCAGCTTACATCTTGAAATCCATACATTCTACACGCTCAATATGCAATTCCAATATTTATTATAGCATGCATTTCTTATATTCATCATTCACTACATATTTATATTCAAGGCTTTATAGATTTTTGTACTTTCCTTATACATCATTACTGTACAGTAATACTTGGTGTTTGATATAAGGTGTACAAAAAACTTGATGTATAATCCAAGTCGTGGGAAAAGTCTTTACTATGTGATCCAAAGCACCTGTAAATCTTTGAGATATCCTTGAGGAAATAACTTGGATAATGAAATAGTTGATCGACATGGTTGATCGAAAATCCTAAGTGAGTTGACTTCGATCATGGTATTTATCCAGTGGGGTTTCCATGCTAAAATATCTGTATTTTGTGGTTGCATTTATTGTATGGATTACTTTTTATATCCAGTTATGCCCCTTTTTTGGAATATCAATTGTACCCCTGACTTCTTGCACCATTATCACATGTGCTCTTCGGTTAGTTTGGTTGTCGATGAGTTGAACTAAATCATTGTTTACTCAAATCATGATGTGGTTAAGAGGGGCATGAATGGAAACTATCACCCCCTCCAACCTCACTACCACTGACCTCCTCCTCCCCCCAACCATTCCTCCATTCCCTGACCCCTTCACCGAGCTAAATAAAGGTCATTCATAGATGATCTATTTGTCGACAAAGAATACAAGAGCGGCTTCTATTCAAGAGCTCTGTTGATGAGAAGAAGATGATGCTGGAATGTTACTGTGCACCTCCTCTTTCTTCCTCCCGAGGTCAGTACACAACAAAAAGCAATATAAACTTCAATGACTAGGGCGGCAGCTCCAAGGTACCTGCGAGTTAGTGGAGCATGAGCTTGTTTGCTCGACTCATGTGTTAGGCAACACCACATATGAAAGAGGAGTGCGAAGCTCCTAAGCATGGTGGAAGAGGAGGAGCCTAAGCTCCGACTGTGTAAGTAGGTCTAGAGCCTATTGTGCTCTAGATCGTTGCACATGTAGTGTTCAGTTCCAACCTTTGCCAAGTTTGTCGAGCAATCAATTGGAAGGTCATCAGGGACAAAGCTAGGCTTATTGGCTTTGGGGGGCTATATAGAATCAGAATACATGTTTGGATGTAGATTTTTTCGTAAAAACGATATAAGTATTTCTTTTGACCTAAAATCATGATATTTTTAAAGATATCAATGAGCTTTTCGAACATTTTGCATCATTTCTAGAAATACGAAGGAAAATATGTATTTCTCTTTTTATAATTTGTTAATGTTTTAAAATAATAATAGCAATTATGTTCTAATTTTTTTATTTTTTTGTAGAATATTTATTTATTCTGTATTTATGGATAAATTAATTAAATAAATTTTAATGTATGAATCTTTATTTTTGGCAATATATCTAAGAAAAAACTACTTTTGAGATAAAAATGTAATATTAAAAGATATAATGTATAAACGATTAAGTATCAACTATGGGTATATATATTTTCTCGTGTAATTTCTATCGATCATGATTTGTTTAATAACAGCATCACATACTATAAGGGGCATATTGCGTCGAACAAAAAATATTTAATATAAAAAATATACTATCTAAAATTTCTATGTTATAAAGTTCATTTTTGGGGATATATTATCGTCAAAATCATCCAAATATGTAAAATAATTTTCCAGTTGTGATTTACACTAAAACAAAATGGATCTATAACAACCTTTTTTAAAAAAATCTATCAATGTATCATCCATTATTATATATATATTGATGGTAAAATTCGTTGTGAAATTATTTTTTATACATAAAATTAACGACGGATATCACATACAATCTAATATAATTAAAGATGGTGCATATATCGACATTTATCCATTATCATTTTTCAAAATTTTAACTAATCGTTATTAATTTAGTCAAAATTTAGCGACAATTAGTTACAATTTTGAAAAATAGTAATGGATGAATATTGCTATATGGATCGTCGCTAATGATGTAGGAATAGATATGACCTTCGTCGTTAATTTCAAGTATAAAAAATTGCAACAAATAGTATCGCCATTATATGTTTTAACAATAGATGTTATGGTGACAGATTTTAGAAAAATGTCGCTATAGTCTTATTTTGTAGTAGTGCTAACATGTTTCATATCATGCAATCAAACCTTCTAAATAAATTCTTTTGTATTGTAGAGAGATATATTATCGTATCGTCAAGTTTTACAAATAAACCCTTTAGATAAAATAAATCCAAGAGGGTACTATTCAATAACAAACTTGTATCTACTGTAATATGGAGAAAAAAACATTTAATAAAATGCTCAAAATCTTGAACGAATTCACATATTAAATTGTTTTAAAAATGAAATCAGAAACATATGATATGGAGAAATTCTTTCACCTTATACATGGGAAAATTTGAGAAGTAGTTGAGCAAGGAAGAGAAAAATATATACAGAGATACGATGGTGTATTTATAGATTATTACACATACGATTATATTTTTTCAAATATTTTAATTAGAAAATGGATAATTAACTATTTAAAGGAGGGTTGATTTTTTTTAGATAAACGTTTCATAGTCATTCATCATATCGGTGCAATAAAAGTTAGAGTTTAGTACATGCCTAACAGAAAAGAGGATTACACAGTGTCCCCATTGCTCAAAATTACAGCCACTAGAGTTTGTTCGAAAATCAAAAGAAATTTAAACATCACAACACTTTAAGCAGAAACGGTCTACCAAAATGTTCTTGGGCCATCTTCACAATCCAAGCGCATCATTCATGTCGTATGGCACCAGATCATGGAGATTTCAGAGTTCCGCTAGGTACGCTTGGAGGATCGGGTTCCTGGGGTAGTTGCTGAGCTTTCCTTAGCTGTATGAATCAAAGTTATGCACAAGCTGCAGAGTGTTAGTTCATAAGACTATCGCGTGTAGACAGAAGCACACATTAATATTTTTAGTAGAAATTGAATTGATGCTCTTGTCCCGACGTTGTTAGCTTGTTCCATAGATCCCCATTGATCTCCTATAATATAGGTATTTTTTCACAGGTTGGGGGGAGGAGGGCGCCCCTCCCTCCCTCACTGAAGGTCATACGCGTTCCATTCATAGTCATTCCCTTATTTTAATTTTAGTTCTTCCCACTTTAATTTATTCATTCAAAAACTCAAGTACCAATTTTGATTTGAACTTCCTTGTTGTAGTCCCTAATTCAATATTTTGTCCAATTCCTCGTTATAGTCCCCAATTCGTTATTCTGTTCACGGTTTGGTTTCTTTGATTTTGTTCAACTCCAACTCCATCTCCAAATCAAACTACTTCTCTAACACTGGAACTTAGGTTCGTTCTTGTTTCTCCAATTTAAACATTGTCCATTCTCACATCTTAATCCAAGAAGATTGAAGAGAGCATTACCGACCTCATCTGCCTGGAACCTTATACACAAGAATCGCCTGGAGCGAGACCAGCATCAACCCAACTTCATCATCTGAAGCACCGTGCGCAATCCACAGCATCCAAGCTGAACTTCATCGACCTCCACTACCATTCACCCTAGGGGCATGTTCGGTTGCTGGGTTGGACTGGGTTGTGTTGGGGTACACCGGTGTACCCCTCCTTCCAACCCTCTCAATCCTCCTCACAGTTTACTATTCACAGGGATATAGTTTATTATTCACAGGGGTACCCCAACCCAACCCAACCCAGTCCATCCCAGCAACCAAACAGGCCGGAGCTTCACCCGAGATCAATAGAACATGAAGCAGCTCGCCAAGATCAGTTGAACATGAATCAGGCTCGGGGTCGAGGAGAAGTGGGCAAAGGACGAGGGGCCGGAAGAGGTGGGGGCGATACGTGATAAAATTGCAAGAAGTTGGGAGTACAACTGATATTCCAAAAAAGAAATAAGCATAATTGATATTGCAAAATCTACGAGGGGCACAAGTGATAAAACCGTTATTTTAATTGCCATAAATTATTGGATACTACTATTCACACCCCTTTCCCCTCTAATCATATTTCGATCATACATGCACTCTCGAAAAGTAATAGTGAAACATTAGACTACATCTTGTGAGTTTGTCGTACAAGGACTTCGATCATTTAGAGGGCATGCCTTTAAATGTATCTTTTGGATTCAAAGTCATAGATTGCGATGACCTAGATTCTTTGGAAGATTCAATGTGGAAAGGTATATAATGGGACACCTATAAACATCAAAAATATCATTGAGAAGATCCATTTTTCTTCTCGAATCTGAATTTATTTGAGCACGTCTCTCTTACGTTATGTTTCCCCATTCTTGTCATGGTTGGTGTTTCTCTAGTAGGGCTGTTAGGAAAACTCGAACTCGATGAGCTCAACTCGTTAAGGACTCACAAGCCGGACTCGAAACCTTAACGAGCTCGAGCTCGAGTTGGGTTTTATGGCTCGTTAGCTTATCGAGTCGAGTCCGAGTTGGTCGTTGTTCAACTTGGAAACTCGACTCGATAACTCGTTTCCACTCTTAATAAAATGTTGAAAAAATATATACCGAAACTTCCATATTGAGTTTGATATAAAATAGAGGTTAACATTTTGCTTGCCCAAAAAGCTACATTATATCAAAGTTACAAATGGTATTTACATAATTTAATGTATAAAAATAGAACAATGACTCGTTAAGAGGTTCACGAGCCTGCTCATTTTGAGGCTTGTGAGCCAGCTCAGAAACTCATGACTCGATAAGAGGCTAGTGAGCCAGCTCATTTTGATACTCGTGAGCCAGCTCAAAAACTCGTGGCCCGATATGAGGCTCGTGAGCCAGCTCGAACTGGACGAGTTCGAGTTCGAGTTGATGATCCAGGGCTCGACCCTTATCGAGCCCGAGTTCGAGCCTTAGGTTTCTTATCGAGTTCGAGTCCGAGTTGAGGCCAACTCGTCTCGTTGAACTCGATAGACACCCCTATTCTCTAGTTTTTTCCAAGACAGTTGGAGGCTTTCAATTGCCCTGTTGATATGCCTTGAATCCTAACCATCTGACCCAGGTTAAAGAACTGCATATGCATCCCCCTGTCGTACCATACCCCAACAAGACGGGGGTCTCGCTGACCGGTCAGCGAGCCTGTGGGGGGGTCTAGGGGGGGAGCAGGTGCCCCCCCCCCTGCGGGGGTGTGGGGGCAGCGCCCCCCGGCGAAAATTTTATGGAGCGGTTCTATTTGTATTCGGGTATTTGGATCCTTCTATTTTTATGGATCCGTTTGTATGGGAGTGCTATATAAACTCCTTAGGGTTAGGGTTTTAAAGTATCCTCTGTATTCATTCCTTTCTCCACATAGTGAAACCGATCGCCGCCGCCCAAGGACGTAGCCCAGTTACGGGTGAACCTTGTAAATTCGTGTGTTTGCGTTCTTGCTTGTTTGATCGTGTTTGTGCGTGTTCGCTTCCGCGATTCGCAACAAACTGGTATCAGAGCTTCGGGTTCCGTCAGGATCATCCAGCAAGATGTCGTCACACAATATGAAGATCGAGAAGTTCACAGGGAAGAACGGATTCAGTCTATGGCAGATCAAGATGCGCGCCCTTCTGAAGCAGCAGGGCATCTGGGCGCCGTTGGACCAGGAGCGTGCGAAGGCACTCGAACCCTCCGAGTTGATGGTGCAGGAAGAGAAGGCGCACTCGACGATTATGCTGTGTCTGGCGGACGAGATTATCACGGAGGTTGCTGATGAGACTTCTGCGGCCGGTCTGTGGTTGAGACTCGAAAGTCTATACATGACGAAGTCTCTGATCAACAAGTTGCTTTTGAAGAAACGTTTGTTCTCTCTCCGCATGCAGGAAGGTACATCTCTTAAACAACATCTAGATCGCTTAAATACATTGTTGATGGATTTAAGAAACGTAGATGTTAAGATTGAAGATGAGGATGCTGCTTTGATTTTGTTAGTTTCTCTTCCATTATCATTTGATAATTTTGTTCAATCGTTCATTGTGGGAAGAGAATCGATAACCCTAGAGGAAGTTCGCGCGAGTCTGCATGCGCGTGAACTTCGACATATGGCTACCGGGAAGCAGGACTCTAACGCTGCAGGTTTGGTTATGACTCATGAGAAGAGTCATGCCAATTCTGGCTACGCAAAGAAGGGAAAGCAGAAGTTCAAATCGAAGAATCACAATGCTAGGGACATTTGCAATTACTGCAAGGAACCTGAACATTGGAAGAAGGACTGCCCGAAGAAGAAAGGGAAAGCCACAGTTGCTGCCGTGGCTCATGGAGGCGCAGATTCTGAAGATGACCTGGTTCTCACCGTCACAGATCAGACGACCACAGACAACACATGGATTCTTGATTCAGGTTATTCTTATCATATGACTCCCAATGAAGATTGGTTCTACAACTACGAGAAGATAGATGGTGGGAACGTTGTCATGGGGAATGATGCAGCATGCAAGATAGTAGGGATCGGCTCTGTGAAGATCAAGATGCATGATGGAGTCGTGAGGACGGTCACAGAAGTACGTCATGTCCCTGATTTGAGGAAGAACCTAATATCCCTTGGAGTCTTGGACTCTAAAGGATATACGTACAGTGCTGAAGGTGGAGTCATGCAGGTTGCCAAAGGCGGGGTGGTTGTCATCAAGGGCAACAAGCAGAAGACCCTATACATCCTGCAAGGGTCTACAATTACAGGTTCTGTTGCAGTGGTGTCCCAAGCCGTAAGATCAGAGTCCGAATTGTGGCATATGCGGCTAGGACACATGAGCCAGATGGGGATGAATATCCTCAATCAGAAGGGTCTCATCGGGGATCTCAAGGGATCTAAACTGGAGTTCTGTGAGCATTGCGTGTTCGGGAAACAACACAGAAAGCAATTCAGTAAAGTTATCCACAGGACGAAGGAGACACTTGACTACATCCATGCTGATTGTTGGGGCCCTTCACGGGTTCCATCTTTGGGAGGCACCAGGTATTTTCTATCTATTATTGATGATTATTCCAGGATGGTGTGGGTGTATATTATGAAGCACAAGAGCGAAGCATTTCAGACCTTCAGGCAGTGGAAGATCTTGGTGGAAAATCAGACTTCTAAGAAGGTGAAGCGTCTTCGCACAGATAACGGACTGGAGTTCTGTTCATCGGAGTTCAATGAGTTCTGCAAGGAGGAGGGTGTTGCGAGACATCTTACCGTTAGATATACGCCACAACAAAACGGAGTTGCTGAACGAATGAACAGGACGCTTTTGGAGAGAGCAAGGTGCATGCTCTCTAATGCTGGACTTGGTAGAGCATTCTGGGCTGAAGCTGTGAATACCACCTGTTACTTGGTGAATCGGAGTCCCGCGTCTGCCATTGATTGCAAAACACCCATGGAGGTATGGTCTGGTAATCATGCTGATTATTCTATTTTACGAGTCTTTGGTTGTGCTGCCTATTATCATGTTAGTGAAGGAAAGTTAGAACCAAGGGCAAAGAAAGGGGTGTTTACAGGATATGGTGCAGGAGTGAAGGGGTATAGAATCTGGTCCCCTTCTGAGCATAGAATTATTGTTAGCAGGGATGTTACTTTTGATGAGAACTCCGTGCTTCACTCGAGTAGTGAGTCTGTTGATGCAGGGACAGGTGATGATGTGCCCGAACAGGTGGAGTTCGAACTGACACCAAGTAGTGATCATGCAATTGGTCACATCGCTCCTGATCAGGTTGTTGTTGAACAGCCTGAAGCAGAGCAACCAGAAGAGAGGCAACCTAGTATTGCTACTGATCGACCCCGTAGAGAGATACATCCACCGCAGAGATACGGATTCGAAGACATGGTTGCATTTGCACTGCAGGTTGCAGAGGAGGCAGAGTCACCAGAACCCTCCACTTACAGGGAGGCAATATCTGGGGCAGAATCTGAGCAGTGGATTGCTGCTATGGGTGAGGAGATGGAGTCTCTTCACAAGAATCAGATATGAGAACTTGTCAAATTGTCAAAGGGGAGGAAGATCGTTGGATGCAAATGGGTCTTCAAGAAAAAGACAGGAATTTCAGACAGTGAAGGCATCAGATACAAAGCACGCCTAGTTGCAAAGGGTTACAGTCAGAAGGAAGGTGTGGATTACAACGAGATATTTTCTCCTGTTGTAAGACATACATCCATCAGGGTGCTACTAGCTCTTGTAGAACATCAAGACTTGGAGCTGGAGCAGTTAGATGTGACGACAGCCTTCTTACATGGTGAACTCGACGAAGACATTCTTATGAGCCAACCAGAGGGATTCCTATCTCAGGGCAAGGAAGATCATGTATGTAGATTGAAGAAGTCTTTGTATGGGCTTAAGCAGTCTCCCAGGCAGTAGTACAAGAAGTTTGATAGTTTCATGACTGATCATGGGTTCAACAGGAGCCCATACGACTGTTGTGTTTACCACAACAAGGTGGAGGATGGATCCTTCATCTATCTGTTACTGTACGTCGATGATATGCTGATTGCTGCCAAACAGAGGAGTACCATAGATGATCTGAAGAAGCTCCTTAGTTCAGAATTTGATATGAAGGATCTTGGTGCAGAGAAGAAGATTTTAGGGATGGAGATCATTAGAGATCGTGTAGAAGGGAAACTTTTCTTATCTCAGAAGAACTACATTGAGAAAGTTCTACTGAGATTTGGGATGTCTACAGCCAAGCCTCTAAGTACTCCATCCGCTTCAAATATTCATCTCTCAGTTTCTTTTGCAACACAGTCAAATGCTGATAAGGAATACATGTCACGTGTTCCCTATGCCAGCGCAGTTGGGAGTCTTATGTATGTCATGGTATGCACAAGACCTGACATCGCTCATGCTGTGAGCGTTGTTAGTAGATTCATGGGTAACCCAGGAAAGGAGCATTGGCAGGCAGTCAAGCGGATTTTCCGCTATCTGAAAGGAACAACAGACATTGGCATCATTTATAGAAGTGATTCAGAGTGCTTGGTTGCTGGATATTCAGATTCAGACTATGCAGCAGATATTGATGGGAGGAGATCGATGACAGGCTACGTCTTCACTTTAGGGAATTCGGTCATCAGTTGGAAGGCTACCTTACAGCCATCGGTTACTTTGTCTACTACAGAGGAAGAATACATGGTACTAACAGAGGCTGCAAAGGAAGGCATTTGGCTGAAGGTCCTACTTGGAGACCTCGGTCTGCAACAAAATCAGGCTATAGTATATTGTGACAGTCTTAGTGCAATATGCTTAGCCAAGGATCATGTTCATCATGAGAGAATCAAGCACATAGATGTCAGATATCACTTCATTCGTTCTGAGAAGAGGATCAAGGTGAAGAAGGTTGGTACAGCAGATAATCCAGCTGATATGTTCACGAAGGCCGTTCCTGGGAGTAAGTTCAAACATTGTTTGGACTTGCTCAATGTCGACAGTTGGGAGTAGCCCCAGGGAGGGGCTGGCGGCGGCACGACGAAGCTTAGCGAAGCTTCTCAGAGGATTCAATTCAAGGTGGAGATTGTTGATATGCCTTGAATCCTAACCATCTGGCCCAGGTTGAAGAACTGCATATGCATCCCCCTGCCGTACCATACCCCAACAAGACGGGGGTCTCGTTGACCGGTCAGCGAGCCTGTGGGGGGGGGGGTCTAGGGGGGGAGCAGGTGCCCCCCCCCCCCCCCCCCCCCCCCCCCCCGCGGGGGTGTGGGGGCAGCGCCCCCGGCGAAAATTTTATGGAGCGGTTCTATTTGTATTCGGGTATTTGGATCCTTCTATTTTTAGGGATCCGTTTGTATGTGAGTGCTATATAAACTCCTTAGGGTTAGGGTTTTAAAGTATCCTCTGTATTCATTCCTTTCTCCACATAGTGAAACCGATCGCCACCGCCCAAGGACGTAGCCCAGTTACGGGTGAACCTTGTAAATTCGTGTGTTTGCGTTCTTGCTTGTTTGATCGTGTTTGTGCGTGTTCGCTTCCGCGATTCGCAACATGCCCATTTAAAGGTCTATGAAGATCGATCTCCAAATAAATTCTCCCTTCTAAATCCAAGAAGGAAAAGCATCTACCATGAAAACAGATAGTCATTTGTGAAGAAATACCTTTGCCCCCATCGGATTTTTGGGTATAGTTTGTCTCATGGTCATGACTCATGGCAAATATGTCTGCCTAAGTTGCGTTTTTGCTGCATAGTATTGACAACCACTTTATGTGTTCTTTTCTATGACTAAAACACAAACAACTTTGGTGGACGTTGTCAAATGTCGGTATAGAGCCCATTAAACATCGTCGCAGGTTTTGGACGACATTTAAAACCCCATGGAAGGTGTATCTCTTGTAAAAAAAGCCAAGTCAAAATATGGTTGCTTTTAGCTGGTGATTGAAAGCAGAGAAATCTTCTGCTGTTAAAGCCCGTGCTGTAATGCAAGGGATCCGTTGGATACGGATTGGACGGCCCTAGAATGTGTGTCAATCATCCTCGACCTCCTATGAGGGTCGTTTGATCCCCATCCAATGGATCCCCTACGTTACAGGCTTACAACAGGGGCTGCTACAGTAAAGGATATTTCCCGATTGAAAGTAGACGAAGAGCGGAGACCAAGAGCAACGACATCGTTTTGTGAAGCAAAGCAGGAAGAAGAGACATTTTAGAAATTATTGCACTTGGAGGAACACAGCGTTTAAGTGTGGTGAGAAGATTTCCAAAAAAACGTATGAATATATTTCCACATGTGCCCTCACACGATCTTCAAATTTAACATCGATTCATATGAATCATTAACTAACATTGACGTAATATATCGACAAAGATTAACGACTTGGAGTGTTCAAATAAACATCTACCGAGTTCAAACTTAGACCGACATTCATAAGAGCGTCGATCCAGATCCAGATGAAGCCAACAGTACCAACTCAAAATGTCGACAAAGAGCTAAAGTTCCCGACGCCAAAATTAATGTCAACGTAGACCTTATCTGGGCCAATAATCATGGCGCTTGAACATCGACCTAGGTTGTTCATGTTTTAGTCGATGAATGAATATTATTACTCTTTTATGAAACAAATAACACCGGTGTATGTTTGTGGCTACTTATGTGCTTGCACTACAAGAAAAATGAGTTGTGGCCATGGAATGTGGCTACGAAAACTTGTGGCCACGATAATTCCGCGGCCACTAGTTCTCCTAGCTACAATTCTGTGGCCAAAGCTTCATACAAGAGTTGTGGTCACGACAAGTTCTGTAGTGACTTCTGTGGCCACGACATATTCATGGTTAGAGAACTCTCGCGACGAGACTTGTAGCTACAGCTACCGACCACGACATGTCGTGGCCAGAGCTCAATTCCGTGGCCACAAGTCCCACATCCGTGGGCATAATTATGTAGCAACAGCTTGTTTTCCTTGTAGTGTTGGATCAAGCTCTCCCTTAGAAAGTTGGTTTGTTTTCTCACAAGGAAGAGAGTGAAGCGAGAGGGGATGAATAAGGAGAAAAGAATCATCACTTTCAGAATGAAAATTTCCAAGTTCCCTCTTCAGGAGTCCATGCCTCTGTATGCCCTTTTAGAGAAATCCGATCATATGTATGGTCTTTTTCCTGCAATATATTAAGTTGGACCTTTCCCTAGTCGACTTTTGATATTTTTTCTGCTAGCGTCGAATCACATAGAATCCCTTTCTGATCTGAAGTGAAGGGCTATGGCTAGTTACCGTACATGCATTCATATTCTGACTTCCACAAATCACTGCTCTATATAACTAAAGAGAAACCCAATCTGATTTATCTCACGGAGCTTCGTGGAGAGGCATTTTGTATCCTTACTAGAGCTTGTATTATTTATCATATTTTGTTTTGACGATGACATACACACTTATCACAAGTTGCTTGTGTATCTCTTTGACTTGTAGGATTACAATTGTTTTAAAGATGAAGAAAGCATCAAAAGATCAATGCATTAACTAAATAGTTTTACGGTCATTGTTGTGACTTGATATGTAATTTATTGCAGCTAATTCACTACAACATAAATGACCTTGCATGACGTTCTCGCGTTACTAACGTCGATCTAGGACATAAGTTGGTCGACGTTAGCATTAACATCAGGTCTACGGAAAATTTTACCGACATATTCTTAGTTGACGTTGCTTAACATCTGAGAAAAAGACCTAGAGCGACTAAAAATCAATAACGTCCACTTTATGGTGAACCTGTATGGACCTTTTATCAGAACATCAGGAAGTCATAAATTTTTTCAGAAACTGGTGCTATTTCGGCTTCCCTCCAATAACTCTGAACCCAAAATTGCAATGACTCTTCCACTTCCACCCTTTTTTCTCCTGCACGACGACGTCACCCTTCTCCATCTTCAACTTTCGCCACTGCTCACTCCTCTACTACTTGTTTCTACCACTCGTGCCTCTGCTGCTTGTTGCTTATAGGTACGTCTCTGATCTCCATTGCACGTTCTCCTCTCCCATCTCCATGTTCTTATTTTCAGTCTCTACCGTGACGACGATCCATATGGTTCTTGCTATCATCATCGGGATCGGTTTAAGCTTGATTTTGAGTAGATAAAAATGTTCTGCATGGATTTAACTGCCTACGGGAACACACATGAAAATTTTCATTTTTTTTGCACTAGAATTGGAGGTCACATACATATGGTCAAGCAATATTCTTACATGGGAGCAAGAACAGTTTCTCTGATTGCCCGATCATAGATCTTCTCGAGCATGTTGTTTATCAGACTAAAATACACATAGCACCATGCAATATTCTTCGGATTTTGGGCACTTTATGGTATCTTGTGGTTCAAAGGAACATGGTGCTATGCATATTTGGTTTACATGAATTTGATCACCGATGGCTCTTCGAGGAACAAGGAGATACAACTATAATTCTTGTGCACCTATTTGGTGAGGTACAGAAGTATGAACCGTGTCTACTTCTGTACTGCAGAAGTATTTGGCCAACAATCCGTGTCTACATGCAGAAATCGGATTTGCACTACTTGATATTCTCTGCTCCATATAAAATCATGGCACAGTTCAAGAGTAGCTAAAAGTAACTCCTGACATGAGATGAACTCAACAATCTCTCCACCCCCATCATCTACATGATCCTTTTCAGAGTTGCTTCTACAAGTACTCAAAATATATTAAAGGTTGCAGAGTTTATACATACCATCAGTTTGCTATAATTTATTAATTTTAACATCTTGTATTTGATTCTTATTTTGATGCAGATATGATATATTCTGAACGTTAATTTGGATACAAAAAATTGGATCATAATCATGTTTGGACCGTTCGGGAAGAGGCAAAGGAAAGAGAAGAGTAGGCAACTAGAATCCATTGCTCAGAGTCAGCCCAATACACTGCCAACACCTGCACAACCATCTGAGTGTTGTCATGCATCTACAAAGTCCACTCCACTAGGCCTAGACCAAAGGCCATCTACTGTCCGAACAAGAAGTAAATTATTTTTGTTATCATATTATACTTAACTTGTTTCATGATATTAACTTGTTATCATATTATACTTAACGTTTTTAAATTAAATGCAGCCCGTCGAAGGGGAAAGTCAAGGGATATCATATTGGCAAAGTATATGGAAGTTACGGGGCATAAGCCGATTATCAAGGTTGACTTGGATGAAGGTAGACCTCTAGATGCCAAGCAAGCAAGTTACGGGGCATAAGGCTGATGCAGAAGGACGATCAATTACCGATACTGAGATAGCAAATATTGTACTACGGAATGAAGGACGCTCTGATTGTCTCATTGGTAGGGGGCATGGACATGTACCTAAAGGAAGAGGACGTCGTAGGTATATATCCAATCAAGAAGAAGTAATTGAGCATAGGATTGTGGAAATTCGACGAACAATAGAGGCAACTCATCAAAAGGATGTGGCAACACTTCAATAGAAAGTGGTGGATTTGGAATCACAGTTAAGTACAATTAATAAGAAATCATCTGCAGAGCTTCAAGATCAAATTGCTGCTGAAATACTAGCATATTTTAAGAATTATCCGCTAACAGATGGGCCGTCACAGTCACTTTCTCCACTTCCATTTTATGGTAATTATTTAAAAATATATTTCTCTCTATATATATATTAACAATGTCTAATTTGCTTTTCTTTATCAGATGCTTCTCAAGTGCGATCAAGATCTAAAAAGTCTGGTAGTGTTGATCCTGACGCGGAGACCGAAGAAGATGCCTAAATAGCTTGTTATCTTTATAGGATATTTAATGTACTTTTGGTTTGTATTTTTTGGAACCACTATTTCGGAATTGCATGTAATGTTAAGCTAATATGCGACTTTATTTTCATATTTAAATGAATGAATCTACTCTTTCTTTGATCATTATACACATTCGATATTATTTTGCTTGTGCCCACCAATTGTCGCTCGCTCTAGTAAGCATTATTCTTTTGAAAAACTAATAAACCTTGAAAGACTTCCATACACGCTGAAATTTGTAGACGTCGACTTCAATATCGAATGAAAAAAATTATTTAATGGGGACATTCTAAAATGACCACATTTTATATACAACGATGTTTATTAACGTCAACATAAACTATTTCTGTTAGGATGTTTCTCACAAACATCCACCAAAATGACTAGCCTGTGATGTTTTTAAACGTCCTTGAATATGAGTCTAATTAGATGTTCTTCATTAACGTCCAGTATACTCTTTCTAGACGCGGCTAGCCCGACAAAACTTTTGGATGTTTTTTAACATGTGCATAACTCTTTACCGACGTTATAAGCAACCTGAGCAGACGTCAGTAAACATAGGTAAAATGTCTTTTTGTACTAGGTCATTACAATGTAGGCCTATTTGAATCAACCAGACTTTCCAAATCAAAACAAGTTTATGATCGATCAACCTTTACCTCTTGATCGTCCAACTTGCATTACTGAATGACCAATGCTTGATCGTCATTGATAAAATTCTGAACGATTACTTATTGATCAACCACTTTGCAGCTTTGATCGAACAACTTTTAAATTCATATCTATAGTTCTTCACCAGCTATTATTGATTGATAAACAGCAGAAGACTTGATCCATCAACTTAGTTTGATTGATCAGTTAGTTCAAATCAATCAACTCCAGTGAGTATTTATGATTTCTTACCAAATTTGTTTCCAACAACTACTTTTTTCAAAGGCTCGGCTATGGCATTGTTTTAATTACTGATATCAGTGCTGCTTCGTCAATGGTATGCCAGGGGCATGCCAACGATATCTGAAATCGTGGCAAAACAACTTAGAAAACTTAGAAATTAGGGGATTTCAAAGATAAAGTGTCTAATATATCCTTGATGAAGAAATAATGTAATTTTAATATATTTGTTATGTAGAAAATTTTAAAATAACATGAAATACATGTCAAATTGGAAATCATGAATATTAGCACATAACATTTAATAGACATGAACATGCTTGAAATAATATTGAAGCATAAAGACAAATAAACATACTAAAGTAACAATTCACAGTTCCTCCCAAAATGAATTTCTTGCCGGATATAGACTTAATCACATGCTTTCTTGCATGTGTCGATGAAATAATTCAACATCTTTAGAAATTATTTTCTCATGTCATATATGAATTGAGGCTCATCTAGTCCATGATAATTTTTTTATACTCTTGGTAAGAAATAGTTTGGAGCGTTCAAATATATGGATGTCTGCTCTCATCAATACTTAAGCCTCAATGAGTGACATGACCTTTCTAATGATGCAATACAACTCATTCTTGATGATGATGTTGATGCGTGAGCGATTGACGATTGTGATGAGTGTATTGTAGAGTAATGAACAGATTCATATAAAAGAACAATAAAAATCATACCGTTGTCCAATTATTGCCTCACTAGAAGAAGATTCTTTCATTCCACCAACACCATCACCATGATCATGTACTATCTAAGAGGTGGAAGAGAAGCATGCAATCCAACTGAAAAGTATTGAGAAAAAATATCACCAATATGATGATTCTTAGAGATCTCATTATGACTTTTGATGATAAGAACTTGAATCGTCTTGAAAGGGTGGGGAGAAAGATGCAACACTTTTGTATTGAGTCCTCCGTATATTCATCCATCCAATGATTCCTTTAAAACCCATGTCCATGGTCACTATATTGGCATAGTTTATACTATTATTCCCATTATATTCTCTTTTAGCTTTGAATAGTTAACTATCAGTTAGAATTGCATGATACTACATGAGAATAAGTATACTTAGAGGAGCATTGAGATCATAACAAATAAGGAATAATATACAAAGTACGAGAATAGAAGATAAACTAATAAAAGAATCATCATCAATTTGTGTGAATCCCTTATATTATCAATTTGCCAATATAGTATTGTCGGGTACTATTTATGAATGTACAAACATACTCTGAGGAGCTATGAAATCGTAAAAAATAAAGAAGAAACAATGCATGGAGGATGTGAATATATTACAAACGAAGGATTCCCTTTACTTCTTTTAAGATTACATTTCATTGTAGATTTGCTAACTTAGATTAATTCTAGAGTACTTTTTGTAGAAGAGAATGAGCATTACAATTGCAATCAAACTATAAAAATGATCAAATAATATTATAATAAATGGACAAACCATCACTTCTTGTGACTTCCAAACATTTTCAATGTTGGGTATTATATTTTATTATTTGATATTTTTTGGAGCACATAAAAAAGCATGCCCTACTTGTCCCCAACATTTAACAAGAAGTACAAAGAAATTTACATTTTTTTCATGTATCGGCGGCATGCCCCCACATATCATCGACATGTCCCCATACCATCGACATGCTAGAGATATCTTGGAAGATCAACATTCCACCCATATTTTGCACAACCAAACCCATTAGCACGACAGGATACGACGGTATGCCACATCATCTTGAACTATGGGCTATGGCACTATAAATAGGACTATAGATCATTGTTGAAAAGTTCAGCACATTACCCACCGGTAAGCAAAACATTCTGAGTTGTTCTTCTCTTTCTCTCACTCTCTCCATTTTTCAATATTCTAACTATAGAAAGAATATTTTACTTCTGAGAACTATCGCAATTGTTCTGATGTGCTCAAGCTCTCCAAGTTAGCATTGATTGCCTCCAAGCTTCTTTGCGACTACTCAGAGGCATATTATCTACATGCAACAATACTACTAGTGATACATTTCTAGTGATATTATTATATTCACTTTGTGTCCATATTTCATAGATATCGTTACTGTAGTTTCTCATAACTGCTTTATATCAATTTAGCAATGTATCTCCGATGTTGGCATTGCAAATATTTATACTACTTATTTTCAAATAACACTTTCTGCATGGAGTCTCAGTGTTAGGTCCACACATTACAGGTTTCTTAGTGTTTGATCCAAGAAGACTTGAGGACATTTAGATTTTGGTCAATCGTTGGTGCTGCATCGAAATCTGATAAGTAAGTGTTGACTTTGATGCATGATCCAAGGTTGTAAAGCTTTAAAATATTTGATTCAAGAAATTTGTAAAACAATTGAGTTATCTACATAAATAACTCGTATACTGAATTAGTTGATCAGCTCGACTAATTCGGAATGCTAATCCATGGACTCAGGTCGTGGTTTCACCTAGTTGGGTTTCCACGCTAAGATCTAGGTGAATTGTGGATTAAATATCTAGTTTGCTTATGTTATTCTTATTTAAAATTTCTACTTATTTTTTAACTGCCATAAATTTTTGGATTATTACTATTCACTCCCCTTTAGTATTGTTTCGACTCTAGAGAGATTCTCAAGAGGGATTGAAAAGGCATCCTTTTACTGCTCTTAATCTAATTACATTGTTGTAGCATGTGATAAAGAGCGACTAATCAAAATCACATAAAGAAAATGTTGAATTCATTTAATGTGGTGATTATTTATTTTACTTAAGCAAGTTCCAAGGTTGAACTCAGGAAGGTAATGTGAAGGTCTAGAATTAACTTTTTTACAACTTAGAGTTATATTGTCTGAAAAGAATTTTTAATGGTTTTTGGATTTTTGCAACTTACTATTGATTTTTGAATAAAAGATGAAATGATTGAAGCGTATATGAGATGAATGAATTATTATTATTTTGTGCAAGAAAATAAATGATATGAAAGATATGAGAGAAAATAAATAATGCAATTTTATAAAGTTTTTAAATGACGATGATGAATGCAAACAAGAAATGCAAGGACATAAGTTGGCCAATTAATGTGTAGCTCGATTCAATCCCCATGCCCCATGAGTTAATGAATTTCAGAAAATAATTAATAAATATTTTTCAAATCAGTTCCGAACAAAGCTCCAAATTTCCACAATTATATGAGCAATAAAATTAATATTAGAGAATGTCTCAAAGATGAATGTATAACACCCTCAAATTTATTGATGTCCAAAATTTTCTAAAATGTGATATTTAATGTCTAAGATGGCAGAGAATTAAAATAGGTTTAAAATGATACCAAGAACGTTAAAATTGGAAAAAGAATACTCAAGTTAGTTCGCAAAACATTGCATGGGTGCAATTGTAATTGAAATAAATAGAGTTTATTTAAATAATGACCTTCAGAGGGGTTTGGATACATTTATTAAAGACAGATAGGATTCCTTTGCATGATATCCATGACGGTGGCACAGACATAGTTCGTCACGAGTGTACACATTAACCTTGGTCCTTCTTCGCAATTTGGGAGACCCGAATGAGTCTTTGTGTAATTTCTCCAAGAGGTAGGGCTCTTCTTGATGTTCTGCAAAGTGCGGATGGTGCCTTCGTAATTTTGTCTTACACGTGATGCGCACGTGGAGCTCTTCCCATTAGACGGCTGTTTTTGGACGGTTCTTGATGGTTGTGATGAGTTCAATCTTGATCTATGATCCTTGTACGAGATGTAGTTGTTTGTTGTCCTTGCATCTCTGCTGATTCTCTTGTTCTATCACGATGATGTTTCTATGTAGACCTGGAGGTCCTGGACGTCGAGGCGATATTCTTCGACACGAGGCAAAGGGCGACTCCTAACTCTGATGAGGTGGCATTTTTGATGGGGTTTTTGTTCTCCTGATGTACCTGCAAGTTCGGTTTTGACTTAAGCTTTTGAGGGCTTGGCCTTGTCGTGACGGTGAAAGAAGAGGGGAGATGGGTTCTCCTTCGCGAGTGGTGAATAGAAGCTGCACTCCGATGGTGCATCCACTGAAGATGAGGAGGTCACGAGAATAAGGAAGTGAATGCGGAGGGGTGTAAGGTGATGACGGTGATTTGGGTAGCATGCAAAGAAGAAGATGGAGTACGTGAAGCAGACATGAAGAAGAAGAATGAGAAAGAAGAAGAAGAAGAAGAAGAAGAAGGAAGGTAATAGAAGCAGACATGAGGGATGTGGGTGGCTATCATCGGCTTGGTTCCCTCTAGCTTTCTCTCTCTCTTTCCAATTCGAAGGCAAAGGTGGATGATTCGATGGTCTAAGCCTGAAGGGGTTTTACAGTAAGATGGAAATTGGATAAGGGAGTCGTGTGGGTGTGGGTCTGGTTTGGGAGGCGGTTGGGTTTCAGGTAGAATGCTTTTAGGATTGGGGAGTCGTAGTTGACCATGGGGTCAATGAAGGTAGGCATCTTGATGGAGGCGTGAGTGAGCGTGGGGAGAGTGCGTGAGTGCGGGCAATTTGGATCGTCTGCTGTAGCACCCACTATCCCCAACCCTCTCTGAGGGTCGTCGGATCTTCATCCGGCGACTCTCATTCATTGCAGCAGGTGCTGTAAAACCTCCCTACAACAGACGATCGGAACCCGAGTGTGAGTGTGAGGTGTAGGACCAGTGAACGATCACCATGTGGCATTTCGACTTTGACTTTATACAAAAAAATCAAGAAAATGGAAAAGAAATAATAGATGGACTCGAATGCAAAAGTGAATAAAATGAAAGTTGTAGATCTCGATAACATCTACAACATTCATGAAAGATTCAAGTGCAAACCAGATCTAATATGAGATACAATTTCGTTGTTATTATATATAGATATATCATTTTTTGTGTTTTGTATTTTTATTGATTTTTCTAACGAATATACAAATTAAACATAATATATGATGATGCAATTGACACAAATATTTTTTTTGGATTTTTAGAAGTTATTAAAATATTAGAAATAAATTGAAGACGTGAACTATTTATAGATGCGTAGGTCAAAATGCACAAGTTAGAACCTCTCTTTTTACGACTTTTCTGGTATTTTTAGATTTTTATTTTTATGTAGTTAGTTAAAACATAAGAAAAAATTAAGAAATAAAAAAGAAATAAATAAAAAGGAGTTAAATATATACATGAAATAACAAGTTAAAAATCAGTAAATATATACAATATACAATTCAATCTAAAAATTTAATTTTAACATATGAACTTCGATTCGTTTGAATTAGTCTTAATTTATAGATAATTAAGTACACATTATTTCAAAAGCGAGGAGAGTGAATTTAGACTCTATCTACGAGAGATATCAACATTTACGGCTTTTCAATTTCAAACCGGAGTTTGGGTTTATTTCACATTCAAACAAGCTAGTATTTTTTAGGATTTTTTATTGATTAATATCACTGATATGTACATAATGGAGCTGGTTTGATGTCATTTAGAATTAGTGTTAATTAACTAAAAATAGATGAAAATGGATGAAAATTTACAAGTGAAGATGAATGCAATGTGGAATGCTAATTTATGCAAATTATTTACACATGCATGAATGCTAATTATGAGTTATAAACACATGAATGCACTTAATTACTTGTGATGAAGCTTTATTTTCAACAAATAAAGTGATGAATCACATATTCATCAACGACTCATCAACCAATGCTGCACTGGGACAATTGATATTCTAAGGTTGTGATTGGTCACCCTAATGACATAGATCAAGCACTTGTGTGTTTGACTAAATCTGGGACTAATTCCCATTGATACGCGATTACTCATTGAATGATCGTCCTTGAGATTTCTGCCTTCCAAATAATTAATCACAATATAGAAACTAATGGATCAGCTCTTGATTTGGTCAACGGTCAACCTTTTGCTAAAAGCCATTATCAACCATGTTATCTCCTCTGGATTGATTAGTTTGGTTTTCTAGTGATCGTGGGATAAATTACTTTAACCACTGGATGGTGATGCAACATTATCTACTTTTTATCCATGGGTGGATTACTCCCTCAGCATTTTTGATCGATCTACTATTAGTGATGTTTTTATGGCAACTGAAGTGACGATGAATGGATCATGGTAATAGTGCGTCCGACCACATGAGCGGTGATCAAGGTAGGTAATATCAGTATCGGTATTGACTACTTGTCGATACGATATATCGACACCATATCGCCTAAATCGGCTCGATTTTGTGAAGGACATGGTCATATCGGTCACTTGTCGATACCGATATATCACGATATAGTTTAACCTGGTGGTGATCATAAAATATTTTAAGATTATAAGCTCGACTTTGATCATATTTACCGCTTTTCCATAACCGTCGGGTCTCATGCCACCATGATGGGGGAAAGAAGCATATATTGTAAACAAGTTCGTTGTTTATATTACTCTCAACGTTCTGACTTTCCTATGAATTTTATTTATATTAATACAAAAAATAAAGGAATTAGTAACAAATTAGTTTCTTTTTATTGTGTTTTAGTGTGACTTAGTGACAATGAGGAAACTCTGTAATGCTGTGGTTTCTATTGGGCTTTATCACCTTTGAAGATTACCATTGCCTCAATGTCCATCATAAAATGCAATCAATAAAGTATGTAGATGATTAGAAGATAACATGAATGTTTAGGCTATCTCCATTTCAAGCCATCGCACTTGATGTTTCCTCTATTATTTTGATAAAATAAGTGTGAATATGCATTTAGTACTAACTCATCAGTTTTAGAGATATTTTATCTACTACGTTGGAAATGGGAGCAAAACTCTAATCCATGAAAAGGCGTCCGATTACTTATTTCAGAACCATCGTTGGTGCCTAACGATGTAGTCAAGTTACGGTTGAACCTTTTAAATCTATGTATTCATTAGTGTTTGCATCTTTATGCTTGTGATTCACAACAAATTGGTATCATATTTTTGAGCTTTGTATAAATCCATTGTCAAACATCATGATTTCATCATAGATCACTTGAATAAATAATTAAATGTTTGGTAGATCAAGATGCATATGCTTATGAAGCTATAATGAATTTGGGCACAATTTGCAACGATTTTATAAATTTCAAAGGTAAAACTGAAGGAGATGGATCCTACTGAGTTCAGATGCAAGAAAAGGAGAATTCAACGATCATGTCGGGGGGGGGGGGGGGGGGGTTGGTAGACTCAAGTAGGCCTAGTCAGCAATTATTCAGTCAACCCGACTAACCAGTTGGCTTTTACATCAAGTTTTTTTATTTTTTTGCCTTTTATATTCATTATGATAGTATAGAAAATGTACAGATCTATGTTAATATATAAGTATATATGTATAGAAAATGATTTATATATTTAAAATAATTAAAAAATAAAAAAATTAATAACCGACTAGATCCGATTAGTCGTATGACTGTCGATTAATCCTTAGTCAGTTACCATGTCAATCGAGTACTGACTACCACTTTCTGCAACCTTGGCTATTGTATATCTTTTAAAGTTGTCAATACCTCCATTCGAACATTTAATCTGAGAAAGGTAATGCTGATATTCATATGAAAAAACAAGACACCATTTCCATGCCAACCGAAAACTTTTGGACACAATTTATTCCAAATATATTTTAGTTGTTAGATGTTGGACATGAATAAATTCTCCTCCCATGTTTTTAACACGATATAATTAAAAGGTTGCACAAAACAATTTAGTAAAATTAACTAATCCTAAAATGCAAAATTAACAAAGCCAAATCAGGTCGGTTGATAGTCTATTTTCACAGCAAGTCCTTCAAAAAAAATTAACTAAATGTGTTAACAACATTAAACCTAAGACACTCTTCTATTCTAATATTACATAATATCTAACTAAGTCTTGAAGATAGCCTTAATGGTAGGGATGAAAACGAATGTGAATATATTCGTATCTTGTCGTATTCGTTTTATACATATTTTGACATTCGTATTCACATTCGTTTTAAAATAGATGCGGATATAGATTTCACTTTGACATTCGCTAATATTCACATTCGTATTCGTATATTCATTTTTGTATATAAAGATATTAATAGATTTATTTATAAATGTACATAACAATATTTTATGATTGCATTCAACATTGTTGATATAATTGTTATGAAATTACTATATGGTATATCTATTTTAAGTGTAAACCATCCTAACCATGTATATTTTAGTTAATTTATTAAATATTTCTGTTATAATTTGTATCCGATTCGTAGTCGTTTTACATTCGTATTCATTTTTAAGGATATCGTAACCCATTTTCACATCTGTCAATATTCGTATCCGCATTTGTATTCGTATTTTAAAATAGATAAGGATATGATTATACCTATATTCGTATCTGTATCCGACCGTTTTCATCCCTACATAATTGTCATTTAGAGCCAACTCAAAAAGCAAATGTAAAGCGAAGTCAAAATCTAGAGTAGAATATGCTAGATGATTATGATAACAACAGATTGATGTCAAGAGAACCAGATGTGTTCATGGGGCGGGTACCCGACCCATTTGATTCTGACCCACCCCGACCGTTGTTATTGAGTCATGGATCGACCCGTCCCATTTCAACGAGTACCTGATCGTAACGTGTACCTAGTTAATATCAACGGGTAATGGGTACCCGCGGATACCCGTGGAAGTACTACCTTTATTAAGTGCAATTACATATGTATCCGATAAATATTAATTAAGGGGCAAAATTGAACGTCCCATGTACATTGACGGCTACGATTTCTATGTGTTGGCGATTGGGACCGGAAGTTCAACTTGGTTGATCCACCAAGGATGAATACGGTGGCGGTGTTGTCGGGGGGGGGGGGGGGGCGACCATCAAATTCATGGTGGACAACCCCAGACTTGGTGATGATGCACTGCCACCTTGACATGCATCTAACATGGGGACCGGACATGGTGTTCCTCATCGAAAACGGGGAGGGGGAGCTTGGATCTACCGCCTGCGGAATCTGCCAAGTGCTCGTGATTTCAGGATAATATCACCCCCGTCGCCTATTTTTGACTTGCGTACCATTCTATATACGATGCCATTTTCATACATATCTTTATTATACGGTGGGTTTGCAGCATATGAACAATGCCTATAAAGGAAATATCATCAATATTTTGCCGAATCCGGTATCAAATCAACGATGTGCACTGAAAAAGGTACAAGTCAAAATATGCCATTTTAGTAGAATTTCGCTACATCAACGAAATCGATATTTTGACGATACCAAAATTTAACAAAAAATGAGTTATGATTTTGTTTGGACCATTGATTTACACCATTCAAAACGGATACATATACGGATATGTCATGTGATAGCTATCAAATGCATGTAAAGTTAATTAAGTTATATTATATTAGTTTCTATTATTTTCGTATCATGATTTGTATCCATATTCTTTTTAGCGATTCGATAATATATTTTTCATATTTACTAATATCTGTATCCCCACATCTATATTTGTATTTTGAAAAAGATAAGAATAATGTTTATATATCAATATCTGTACCTAATCATGTGCGTTGTTTAAAATAAATTGGATAGTAGAAGCTTCTAACAGGGTGCCCGCGGGAACCGTTAGTTCAAACTGATTTTTGGATGGGTCACGTGTCATGATATTGCGGGTACCTGACCCATCAATTTCAAACGGGTACCCGTAAGTTTAGGGTCAAAATAAACAGGTCAAGCCACATACTGACCTGGAAAAATTTGAACACCCCTAAAGAGAACTGAAAATTCACATTATTTTAGAGAATTTATTTACACCATGATCCTAAAATATTGTTGGATTACACAAGCAAGTCCTATAATCTTTTGCATTAAACCATGGCTCCCATAATCTCACTATTTAACACATATATGCTCCGTTTTAAGGTTTGCGATTAAGAGTTATATTGACCATACAATCTAAAATCTTATATTGATCATGAAGTAGATCAATGCATGGATCTCACTCGATGTGATGCATGTAGGGATGCAAAATATCGTTAATCCTGCTCGAGCACCCACGAAGGAGGCATGGGTCGAGTAAAGGCCGTCCGAAGAAGGGAAGGACGGGGAGGAAGCGAGAGATGATATAGGACCCATGTGACAAAAGGAATGGTTAGGGATTTTCCTGGTGTGAGATAACACATTGTTCGAGGAACCCTGGATGCTGTCGGAGTAAAGGAATCGTCAACAATGATGTTTTAGTGCGTTGTAGATTCTTATCCAAGACTTATATCTATTGCATCTCCCCTAGAATACAATCATAAAGTTGAAAGTAGCATATATTCCTAAAGACATATCATCATAACTTCATTGAATAATAGGGTAGATCGAGATAGTAGCAGTAGCAACTGCAACATGAGCTGAATATGCAACAACAATCCAAGGGCACATACCCAAATGGAAACTAAGTTCCTATTCCCGAACGAAATAGCAAGAGCTACAGAAAGTAAGAAATTTAGAACAATTATATCTCCCTTTTAGTGAATTTGTTTAATATTTGGACTTTCTATTATTTACATTACTATTACATTATATATATGTGAGCTGGGGAAGCTGCACCCGGATGTAGCCAACTAGTTGCACCAGGTTATTTTTTATTTGTTTTTTATGTTTTTAAAGTGAAATCTAGGAGGATTTAAATCACAATATATCACCATGATATCATGCCAATTTCAACTAGATTCGATACTTCTATCATCTCCGTCAAGACTATCACATTTTAACGATCTCAGAATTATTGAAATTGACCCGATCTAGATGGGAATGTTAGGAATGTTTGTTATGAATGAAATTTAAAATACATATTCCACTCAATAAAATAAGTAAATGCTCATAAGTTTTCTTTAAAAAATAAAAAAAATCAACAAGAAAAATGATCAGATATAGCTTAGTTGGCCATACCCCCGATGTAGCTTCCATTTTCCCATATATATAATTGTGGATATAGATTTTTTGTATTTTATATATGAGGAAAGGGAGCATACATCATGATGTAGGTAACTTACCAAATCATGTTAATTTTTTCTCAATTTTTTTTATTTTTTTGAAAAACGCTTCCGTGGATTTTCATAACTATATCCCTCTAATATGTCATTCAAATTTCGTCAGAAATAGAGACTCCTATGGCCTTCCATCCGGAACAGGTAATTTACAGCAAATCTAAGACCGTTAAAATTACCTGTTATGGATGGAGGGTATAGGAGTCTCTTTTCTGACAAAATTTGAATGACATATTAGAGTGATATAATTATGAAAATCCACGAAAGTATTTTTTAAGAAAATAAAAAAATTTGGGAAAAAAATTAACATGATATAGGTAAGTTACCTATATTTAATGATGTAGGCTCCCTTTCCTCTTTATATATTATATAGAAATTTTGTATATGATTCTGGATGATCAGAAAAAAAATAATTTCATAGAATTGCTCGTCATGTATAAGCACAAACATTAATGTTTTGTCGGACTGGTCATGTAAATATGAAATATGTAAGAATATGTGTTATTGACAAACTTTACAAGGGCACAAATGAAATAATGTTTTTTTTCTTTTTAATGCGTGGAAGCTAATGTCTAGAACTTAGATCCGGATCCGGATCCGGATGCCGGGTCGGAGTCCCAGGTCCACTCTCTTCTCCTCGACCTTCCCGGTGAGCGGAGGAGCGCTCGCTCTCGGCATAGGGTTTCGGGGAGCGGAGAATAGATCAATCCGGCGAGCGGCAGCCAATTCCATCCAACGTCAGGGTTTTGCTTCTCCCTGTTCCAAAATTTTTCTCCACACTCCTAATTCTTTCGTTCTTCCAATTTCCGATTTGATTCTTTGAATAATATTGATTTGCTTTGCTTACTTCAATTGCGTATCCTTTTATTTTCCGCGATTGACTGTATTTTATTTCCTGTTCTTTAAGACCAATATTTATTTGAAGACCACACTTAATTTCTTATTTGGTTCATCTTTGATTTTATGCATACTTCCATTTTTTTTGCTTATGCGCCCAATCATTTAATGTCTATTGATTATGGATGATGCGGTTGAATATTAATCTGTACCATAAATTTTATCAATGCTTAAACATTTTTTTGAGCCAATCAATGCTAAACCATTTGTAATTAATCATTTGTTAAAAACAACAAAGCTGAGTAATACTTCTAAATGCAGGACTATCTGGCTCAACGAATACCATACAGTGACTTCTTGAACTGGTGTTTGACATGTTTTGAACTTGGTATTAATAAGTAACTTTATCTACATCTAATATTTTCGATGTAACTTTGTCCGCATCTACTATTTCCCATGACAAAAATGTAGCAACCTAAACTAATCATTTGATCTGTTGAGATTATGACGATGTTGTTTCTTGTTCCTGTTTCTGAGAAACCAGAGGATGATTACTCAAGTAAGGGCATTTTACAACTGGTATCCCAAGCAAATGAGAGATAACAATCATTTAGGAGTAACCACACATTAAAATGGGAGTGTAGATTATAATATCATCGAAATCACTGCGAGTTGGAACATGATTAGCATAGAACATTTGAACAAGTAATGGATAGTAGGTCAAAATACCATTTGAAAGTAAGAAATTTGCATGAAATGGATGTGAATTCTTTTTGAAATAAATTAGAGGCAAAAGTTCGATACCAAACGAAAATCATGCGAAGTCTTCCCAATCAATAAATCATCCACAAACTACGTCGACATTGGCGAAGTAGCCTTAAAGCGCTTAAAGCACAAGAGCAACATTGTGATCAAGACATCACGTAAGAGAAGAGTGGAATTCAACAACGGTGTGGACTTTGTGAAGTCAACAATGTGGAAGAAAAGTTAAATGAATGTAATAAAAAGTTACCAATCTAATAACTTCCTCTAGCACAAAATTAGTCGATTGAAAAATAGGTTCAGTTGGCTGAAGCCGAGAGTGGACGACTGGACTAAGAATGTAGTTGGTTAAAACATTGACATGATGAGATGATTCTGAACTCTATTTAATAGTCAACTGAAGAGGGGTTTTAGTTGTCTAGAGTTTAAGTACTCGACTGGTATAGTGAAAGAGTTGGCTAAAAGTGAGTAGACAATAAGCTCATTTCTTTTCGATAAAATGGATTGATTGGATTGACAAGATACTCAATTGATGGGCACATATATTTGATGATTCAAGGTCTAGTTGGCTACAAAGGGTAAAAAACATTAATCAAAAAGTTTTTTAACTCATAAGACTAACTTTATGCGGCTTGTGTAACCACTTTCATTGATTTCAAAAGATAATACATGGAGCTCAAAAGAAAGGGCATATAGATTTAACACTAGAGTGTGTCCAACATGGCCTTGAAAGAAAAAAACAAGTATAAGCTATGGTGCGTAGGCCTTGATATATGCTAAATGTCTTCTAATCACCTTAGGCCTTCAATCATCAATGAATTCGAAGTAGTTCTTGTATAAAGATTTTGCTCTTGTCCTCAAACTACCTCGCCTCTTCTTTGTCTCGTAATATTATCCGAGATCCAATTCTTTCTTGATTAGAAATGCTTGCTTCGGGTCTCTTCTTGCTAGTCTCTTCCCAAAGTCGATCATTTCCTTTTTGTCCATGTGCCAACACTTATGCCACGCTTGATATCTTCTCCCACGACTGAGTGAACCTCAGTCTTTCTAATCACCCATTCATCACCAACCCAAAAGTCAAAAAAAATTATTTACTTTGAAGTCCTTGGTCGATAGATGATTGAGTTGCTTTTTGCGTATTCTCAACACTTCAACATTAGAGTATGAATTGTTGGCTTCTAGTTTGCATTCTTCAATCTTCCTGAGGCTTCACTTTGTCTAACTCTTGGAGAATGTTCTTTTTGAGTTGATTAAAAATGCAACCTTCTTTAGCATTTCTCAAACATAAGTATGCCTCAGACTTAGGCATCGCCCTATTATTCTCCAATCTCTTCATTCCCTCTTCCCAATCCTTCTCAGTAGTAAACCCAGTCATCTTCAAGAAGGATCCCATCAAGAAGCACATTATCAAGCACATATGGTTTAGTTTTCTCTGTTTTCATCTCCACAAACTGCCATTGGTTATAGACCCTTCTTGACTTTTCAGCAAGGGTTACTTGCCGCAACATCCCACCTTCCTCAGAGATAGGGATCAGTTGCTGTTGTTCACAGAGCTGACTTGTTCTCCCGAAGCTTCCTTCAACTGTAGACAGGTGTGCTGCTGCCGTATAACTTCCTCACTCTTGTATATGGGCCTGATGGTTTGTCCACTAGTGTGCTGTTGTTGTAACACCAGTTGAGGGCTGACAAGCTTTTGCTGCTTCAAATTATCACTATTGAGAGCTGTCAGCTTTCTTTTTCTGTTGTGCACAATGTTTCTCTTGTATTTTTTTTGAAGACCAATGTTTCTCTTATATAACACTACTTTTC
Source organism: Ottelia alismoides (assembly GCA_037367405.1). Classification (NCBI taxonomy): domain Eukaryota; kingdom Viridiplantae; phylum Streptophyta; class Magnoliopsida; order Alismatales; family Hydrocharitaceae; genus Ottelia; species Ottelia alismoides. The sequence continues at coordinate 131,841 of JAZKJV010002215.1, read as the reverse complement.
TTCGGATGTTGAATTTCTGTGTTGCAAGATTGCTTCTGCTGTCTTGATTTCCTTGTGACCACTGTCCACTCATCTTCTCTTGGATTTTGCTTTTAATCTTCCAACACATCCTCAATTAGCTGTATTGGAAATTGATGTTTACTATAAAATTCAAATCGAATCTCTTCCAAACTAAAATGTTATTTCACCTCAAGGGGAACTAATATCTCAAAACTGTGCCCATGGGGCTGCTGCTGTGCCTCTGACTGGTGTTTTCAATGTCTGTATTGTTTGAGGCTGCTCACCATCTGCCTCCCCTGCTTCTAACAAAGAAAGTATCTTCTGTGATGATGCCAAGACCTGTCGTGTTTGATCAAACCCACAGTCAGCTCCAAAACTTTGTTGCTTTTGCTGCACAACATTGTTTTTCAGCCATATATGTTGGTGCTGCCAAGATTTGAAAAAACAAAAGGCGGAACGAGGCGTTTTCCCTGGAGGCGAGGCGAGGCATAACCTCGAGGTGGTCAAGGCATAAGCCTCAAGTTGTATTGGAAACTAATTGCAAAAAAATATAATAAATATATTTAATGATGAAATAATCTAATCTGATAGACATATAATATATAACATTGTAATATATGATGAATTTATGAAGATAAGAACATGAAAAAAAGGATATGTCAAATCCATAAACCTTTCTACTAAATTTCTACTCAATAAAAAAGTAGATCATTGGCCACTAAAATATTTATCAAAAAGGGAGTCGTTGACTATACTTGTGCTAAAGATATCCGAGATATTGATATGAATCATATGATTTGAATCCTAACCGTAAGTTCTGTTAATATCAGTTGAGGAACGGTCCAATGTCCCCCCGTGCCACCATACCCTACCAGTATAGGGGCCTGTGCTACCATACATCTCGAAAAATTTTCTTATATGGGTATTCGAATTTGCATGCATATGAGATCTGCAGATTCATATGTTTAAGGGTGTAATATTAAGATTTTACTGGAATAATTGGACATGGTAAATCTGAATAAGAAAGAAGCCAAATTTAAGCATTCATGTTATATAAATATATCCTCAACAACTAGATCTTTATAAACATCTGAACATACCAATTTTATTAAAAAAATGCTTGGTAAATTCATAACGCCCCAAGTACCACCTCACACCGACTAACCGCCTCGCCTCACCTCGACCACCTCGATCATCCGAGGCGCTCGCCTCAGCCAGGGGGTCCGAGGCGGTCGCCTTGAGGCTCTTTTCCTCCGTCCTGTTTCGTCTCGAATGCCTTTGCACCTCGAGGCACGTTTTTTCAAACAATGGTGGTTGTTGCTGTGTACTAGAGTAACTCAAGCAAACAATATGTTGCTGTAAGTTCTCTATCACCACAATATCTTCAAGAAAAGAGTCAACTTCGACATCATGTTGTGATTCATTTTTTTGGAGAATGGATTCTTTTGCTGCAGTTGATGTGGCTGTTGTTGCATTGGCTGAGATGATTTTTCAACTTCTTTAAGAATCTAATTCCATCTCTTCTTGTTGTTCTCCACTTCATCAATCTTTCCTTCCTCATAATTCTTGCAATCTCCCAGGGTATGTCCAATGACACGACAGTTGGAACGGAACTTAGGGATTTTCTTATAAACAATCTTCTGCTTACAAAATTGATTCCCGTTCCTAATCATAACAAAAGGAACCTTTGGCTGTAGGAAATCAATCTCAACAAATATTCTCTAGTAGCTCGGCCTAGTAAAGTTCACCACATCTTTATCCACACATATATATCTGCCAACAACTTGTATAATTGATTTAATCAGCCCCAGATTATGAAGATGGATATTAAAAAATGGGAGTCCAATCCAAACAGGGACCCGTTAGGTTCATCAAATCAAACGATAGTCACCCATCCTGAAGAAGCACTGAAATCACCTATATCATTGGTTTTGAGAAATTCTCTTTCATTTTCAAACTTTATTAAAATATGTCTTGTATCAAGCCCTCCAAGGTAAAGTTCTCCATGATGCTTGAACCTCCAACTCTAAAAATTTAAGTCCATGAGATTTGCTCTTGATTTTTGCAATCTGGCCACCAAGCAAAAAATGAAATTTCCTTGTATGTGGAGTTGAGGATGTTGGAGATGATAGCGATGGCGATAAGCGATCGGGGGGAGTTCAAGATGGAGGAAGTGATGATGTGTGACCTTTGTCGAGCATGCTGATCATGTTCGCGTAAAACAACTGCACTAGATATGGATTTATTGCATATGAATCGATGGAAGGAGAACTAACTCATCGAAGAGTCGAGAAATCCTTCTTCCTTTGGAAAAGTGACATGAGCTCGACCTCATCGAATTCTTCCCATATGATGGAGCACTCATTGCCAACTTTGGCATGAGTATATGTTGTTCATTGATCTTGTGCTTGAGGTATGAGGAGACTTCTTTCCATGATGTTGTGAGGGGACTCTTGAGTGCCATAAGAATCTCCTCCTCGAGCATTGCAATGACTAGTGCTTATGGTGACTTTGGTTAAGAAGAGAGAATGGAGTAAGAAGATGAGTGCAAGAAAATGGGTGTCAGGATATCTACTAAGAGAGGGTATATATAATATATAGAGTAAGAGAGTAGAGGTAAACAAAGAGGAGGCTAAAACAAACTTATGGTGGATTTTCTGTTGAATGAACAATATGTTCAATTGGCTGGAAGTGAACACCAACGGTTAAAAAGTAACGGTTGGAAAGTCAACCATTGCAGAAGTAGTCGATTGAAGTTTGAAATTAGCCAATTCAATTATTCTACTAGCAGTGAACTCAAAAGGAGTATGGGTCAGTTGATCGAATCGACTTTTGGTATAAGGATATGGTCAAGTACAAACAAACAACTGAGTAATGTTCTCAGTTGGGAACAAATTGATCGTTTTGCCAGAAGTTGCAGTCGGCTAAGATGTTCCTCAAGGTTCGAGATATCAACATCGATATAAGTTTGGAAATAGATACATCATGGATAAATCGACAATATTTTTGAAATTATCTAAATTGACCAAAAAAATTATTTTTTTTACAAATCAAAATCATCCTAGCTCTTAAAACAATAAATAACATACGAATGCACACTTAAATGCAAATAGGAGGTATATTTAACACATTAATACACATTATATTGCACATATCACTTACATAATACCTTGCTGACTGCTAAGAGATATTGGAAGGGTAACAAAAAAATTTGTACATAATAACCTATAAACATAAAGGAAATGTATTTAATTTTAGCACGTTAACATTATATATTTTATATTACGTGACATACTATGTATAAACAAAAGACCGATCCATATCATTTATCAAATAAACAAGAAAATGGGCATAATAACATGTAGATTATACAGAACATCATTCATAACCATAAATTTGAAAGAAGAAAAAGAACTAAAATAGAGTTGAAACTAAACTTTCTACTTGAACCAAAGATAATCTATACAAATTGGGCTCTTCTTCTATCAATATCATTAGATTACCGGTACTTAACACTTAGCAACTTTTAACTACTAATATAGTAAAATGTATAATATATGTATGTAAATTTTCTTTTATCAGTTTTAGAGTTGTTTTATCTCAATCTTCAAAAGGGAGGCATTCCTCCAACTCCATTAAAAAAGAGTCTCACTAATGTGTTGCTAATATTAGCAGTAGTTGTACAAACAAAATACCGAACAAATCAACCTTTAAAAGTTAAAAAAACCCTTTCCAAGATTTTTCACTCACAAAATCAAGTAGCGAAATCAAGCAATGAATCATGCAAGGCAAGACGTCGGCGGCCAAGACGAACAGCATTGAAATCGGCAATGGTGATATTGATGATATAACATCGATATGGCACAATATTAATGACATCGGTCGATAACTGCATTGAAATCCTTCAATTTTGAATGATGCAACATGGTTCAACAATATGTTGCTGATATCGCGAGATATCGATTGATATCATGGTAAAGGATATAGTATGGTAAATCGATACCCCTAACCTGTCTATACCGATATATCATCACTCGATATATCGTGATATCTTAGATCCATAATCAAACCACGTCGTTCACACAACATAAACGTAGTTTTCTTCTAATATGATTAAACTTTTCTGTATTTAGCGTTTTGGTGAAGATGTTTACTAATAAAATTTGTTGTCACCACAAAATCAAGCTGAGTTTCTTCGTTAATTACATTTTCTTTGAGGAAATAATTACAAACATCCATGTGCTTTGTCCTTGAATAGTATACATGATTATTTGGCTGGCTTATATCAATGATATTATTATAGAGAATTGTAACTATGTCAAATTTTGATCCCAAGATTTTGTTTCCATTCAAAGTATTTATAAGTAGAGAAAATGAATATGTATTCTACTTCGGCAATAGATATTGCTACACAATTTTGTTTCTTGGAGAACCCAGAGACTAGGGAGTTTCTTAAGAATTGACATGCTCCACTAGTACTCTTTCTCTCTATTCCACTCCTTGCATAATTAAAATCTCTTTATGCTAGCGGATTTAGTGAAGGTGTCTTTGGGTAGAAAAGTCCTAAGGTATGAGTTTCTCTTAGATATTTAAGAATCCTCTTCATTGCAGATTGGTGTGATTCTTTTGGTGCAAATTGAAATCTTACATCCAAACAAGTACTAAAGAGAATGTCATGTGTTTTTGCTATTATATACAATATTGATCCTATCATTCCTTTGTTGATCCAAGATTATGTCGTCAAACATAAATCTGTACCACTAAAATGTCCCAGGCCTTTTTCAGAAATAGGGTGCAACCCACTTTTCCCATAACAAATCCTAAGCTGGTAAGATAGTTTTTAAGTTTTTTACCAAGCTATAGGAACTTGTTTTAGTCCATACATAGGTTTCTTAAGAATAACATTCCTAAATGAAAGTGTTCCTTACCCAATTTTACCAGGTGCTATTATTTGTCCCTTCTGATTATTGTCGAACGTCATCGTTCCACATTCCATTTATTCTAGACTTGTGAATAGCTCTTTCCCGGTCACCAAGACCTCGAATATCGGTTTTGATCACCGTATCGGTGGCTGACTAAAACTGAATTTCGTCAAAATTCGATCGAAGTTTCGATCATTTTAATCCCATAAATCCAGTCTAAGAGAAACCAAAATTCGAGTGTATTTCGTCAACTTTTTTTTAAAGGAAAAACTCCATCATATAAGTGTGTGCCCAAACACTTCACCATTAATCACCAAGAGTTACTACAAACCCACTACAAGTATACAAGCCTCAAATTTACATGGTCCAACTCTCACACAACGTATGTGTATGTGCGGTGCCACAACATTTTCAGCATAAAAGCGATCATGATTAAACACCATCGCATTCCTGGCCAGCCAGAGTGCCCAAATCATAGCTACACATCTTGATCTCTCCCTCTCTGTGTTATTCCTATCCATCCCAAAGGAGCTCTAAAAGCTATTGACGCTGACACAACTCACAGTTCTACTCCCAAAGTGATTCCAGACCTCCACAAAGCTACCACAGGTGAAAAAAAGATGGTTAGCATCCTCCACCATGCCCACGTACCTTGGGCACCTTATATCAACCCCCTGAATGAGGTATGCTAATCCGTCCTTTGTTTATAGTCTCCCTCTTCAAACAACCACATGAAAACCTTCACGCGAGTTGGAACCTTCCATTTCCAAATCCGCCTATAGTCCGCCTCACAACCCTCAAGATCGAAAGTCATGGGACCTCTCAGAGCCTTGTATGCTTTCCCAACTGAAAAATTACCATCACGTCATATCTAGCAGTAACACCCATTCGTGGGTCCAACAATGTCCTCAAGTTCCACTAGCATAGTAAGAAACTCCTCCATCCTTGCTCAAAGAGCTCAGATCTAAACCGAGGAAAGAATGTGGCCATCCCAGGCCTCTGCCACTGAGCTGTCCTGATTTTTCACTAACACCTTTAATCGTGGAAATTGAGCGTCCAAAGCCTCATCCTCGCTCTAACCATCCGTCTAAAAGCAAAATCATGTGCCATCATCGACCATAGGCCTAAAAAAAGGCCATATCTCATGTGTTACACTACAGATGCCCCTCTAAAAAAGAAGGTGCAACACCAAGATCTCTAGGGCTCGGGAATGACAAACCCGATTCGTATAGCCTCCCAATAATCTTGCACACCAGACTGTTGCACTCTCCCCAATACGGGAGACCCATCTACCGAGCAAGGCCTTGTTCATCTCCTTCAGGCTCCACACCCCAAGGCCCCCATCCTCCTTAGCCTACGGCACCGTCCTCTAATGCACCAACGGGAATCCATTGGATTGACCCTTTGATGACTGGAAGAAACCCCTCATGATGGACTCCATCCTCTTTCTAACACCAACATGCACAAGCCTAGATGAAAGAAAAAAAGTCCGGGATCGCTGATAGGACCGAACGTAAGAGCACCAATCTTCCGCCCCTAGACAGGCAAACATACTTCCACCTAGCTAGCTTTTTCTCCAACTTCTCAATAATCGGTAACCAGTCAGCAACACGCATCCTGCCAGCAACCAACAACAGACCAAGGTAACGTATCGACAGATCCGTGCGCGTTGATCTCAACCATGTAGCATATGTATCAATCTCTACCTTAGACATGCCAAATGGAACGAAATCGGACTTAACCCTATTCAGATTCAGTTCAGATACCCCCGAAGATGTCCATGACCACATATAGGCCTCAGTAACTGTCTGAACTGCCCTCCGCAAAAAGGATTATGCCATCAAAATATTGGAGGATGGGAATAGACACCCCGTCATTCGAGTAACCACTGTAAAACCCCTATAGACCGTCTGCTCAACCATAACTGGCAGCGCATCAGATGCAAGAACAAAAAGTAATGGGGGCGAAGGGGCATCCCAGGCGAACACCCTGTTGCGACTGAAAGAATCCCCTGTTTGGCTGCCCATTCACAAGAACAACGCAGGACGCAGTCGTGATGCACCTTTTCATCTAAGAAATCCACTTATACGGGAAACCCCTCATGTGAAGAGATGCCTAAAGGAAATGCCAGTCCACACAATCATAGGCCTTTGAAAAATCAATCTTCCATAATACTCCCTTCACCTTCCTCCTGCACAAATTAGCAACAATTTCAGAAGCCGGAACCACACTGTCCATAAGGTGCCCGCCTGATAGAAACGCACTTTGGACCGACAAGTAATATTGTTCACCACCTCCTAACAGACGATTAGCTAGCAACTTGGCCACGACAAGGTAGATTGCATTATACAAGGAAATTGGTTTGTAGTCCTCAATTCTTGTTGTCACATCCTTCTTGGGAAGCAAAAAAATAAAAGATTGGTTAAGGAGATCAAATCCATAATTGCCCTCATCAAAATCTGCTACCACTTCCATCACCTCCTTCGCAATTAGATCCCAGAACTACCTGTAGAAAAAGACCAGAAAACCATCTAGCCTTGGGCAACCGTCCGGGTTCTGCCCAACAACAGCCTCTCGAACCTCCAACATCCCAAAGTCCCTCGTCAAAGACTCATCATCTAGGTCAGGAATATGGTCCATACCTAACCCCATCCATCACAACCCACTGTGAGGAGGTCGCCTGCTCATGCCTCTGAAGTGCCTAATAAACGCCCTCGCTATTTCTCCCCCCCAAGGAACTCCTCCCCCCACCTCCACTGAATATATCATGTTCCTCCTCCTTTTCCCGTTAGCTACCGCGTAATTTTTTTGTATTTGCATCCCTTCCTTTAGCCACATCTGCCTCGACCTCTACCGCCATTCGAGCTCACGCTTTCGATCCTCCTTCTCCAAAATTTTTTCAACCACCCCTCGGCTTATGAGCTCCTCCTCGCTCAACTTCTCATCCTCCCGAATCTAATCTCCCCAACTTGGTTTGCGCCTGGTTCCTCCTCAACTCGTGTTTAACTCGAGTGTCCCTTTTGAACTCCATAAGTTTACTCTGCAATGCAGTGCCACCACCTTCGTCGTAAATCTCACTGTAGCTAACCCTTCTACCTCCATCTCCGATAAAAAGAGCATACCATTTTCTCAGAATCCTGTCTCCAACAGCCAACACCGCTCAAATCTGAAGTAAGATGAAAGCCTCCTACTGTTGCTAGAGGGCATGATCTGACCTAGACTTAGGAAATGAGGTCACAACAACCAAGTTGAACATATCCAAGTCCTCAACATATAGAAGAAAGTATCCAAGTCAAAATTCGATCGAAATCTTGGTCATTTCATCAAAATTCGATTGAATTTCGATCATTTTTCTTGTACAACATGAAATATCGACCATTTCAGTTGTATTTCGGTGACATGTTGAAATTGAAATTCGGTCGTACTTCGGTGACATGTCAAAACCTAAATTCGACCGAGATTCGATCCAATTTCGGTAATATTTGATGCCATGCCTGTCATATCTTTATAGCAGTATGAATCCATGATCCATCTTCCTCTTGAATTCTCTTCCTTTAATAGTAGACGGTTGAAGAGTTACTCTCTTGATTGGCCTTACATCTTTTATCCCTTCACTTTGTAGTGCATAAGCCCATTGGTTTAATAATTTGGCAAAATATGCTTTGTAACCTATGTTTTGTGTCCTGTGTCCTTATCAAGTAATTTTATTGGCTAATTTAGCTAAGAAAATGTTAAATACCATTAGTTTATGAATCAATCCTAGACCTTCCTTCTTCGTATTACTCTTGGTTCCTAGCAATTTATCCAAGTTATTTTTTCACTTTGTCTATTTTGCTAGACCATTTACTATTTTTTAATGTTAGTTTATAGATGAACTATTTCTTGATTTGAATTAATGATATTCAATTTAAAGCTCTTAGATTCCTTTTAATGAATATTTTTTTGGGATTTTTATACCTCGAACCCTATAACTTTGTAAATTACCTTCTCGACCTTGTATTTTTCGTATCACCTAACCCCCATACACTTGCTCCGTCTAACACCATAAACCCTACTATTAATTTTACTATTCTTGAATCAATTTGTTGGAGTTAATGTTAAGTTAATTAAACAACACCAAATAAAGGGTGGATCTTCCTCCCATCTTTCCTTCCTTCTCTCCCTCTCCTTCTTCCTCTTCATCTCCCTTCCTCCTCTGTCGATGCGTTTGTTGCCTCCGGGAAGTGACACTGCATTGGCTAATATGATTGGGGGGGGGGGGGGGAGGGGGGAGCAGTAGCTGCTAATGCATTGACATGTGCGATTGCTCCCCACCACACACCATGCATCCATCTCGTCCTTCGTCGTCCCGTTCACCTTCCACATGGTTTTTGACTTCACAGAAGCTGAAACTGAACAATGCTGCATTTTCAACCATGGAATCAGCACCAAAATTGAAGCAAGTTTAGTGACAAAATGGAACAATTAAAATAATCTAAAACTTCCGCATCAAATCTCATTAGCATAGTATGAGTGGAACTCAAAGAAAGGTGCTTTCACACAACTATGGAAAGAGTATCAAAAAATCGAATGGAAATAGATGGAAACTATGAACCAGGTCTCGACGTATCACATTCAGTGTAGTCCTCTCGTCATGTCTACTGTTTTTCCTAAATCCATTGACCATACGGTGCTATTTATCCGAAGGAGTGGATATTTGGTGGCGAGGGAGTTGTCCGGTTGGGTGCTGTGTGAGAAAGAGGAGGGCTCTTGAGTGTGACAGGAGCCCTGACGGAGGTAGAGGAGCAGAGTACTTACCCTACCACTCCTAAGTTGTTGCTGCAGCCTGGCGTTCTCTGCCGTCACAAAAGCGATCTTGTCGTTAAGATGGTGGAGTGCATCGATTTCACCTTCTTTTTGAGCTCCTCCACGTAATGCTTCTTCCTTTACCTGAAGAGTTGTGTGCTCTCGCGAGTCTGCATGAACCTCGCCTTCTCCTCCTTCTCACTCCATGTGCGGAACATACATGATGAGTCGAATTGTCTGATCTGTGGAGCATGCATGGGTCATTGTTGTAGTTGGTCTCCCCTCTCATTCTTCCTCTTTCTTTGGACTATTTGCCATGATTGCGACCATGGTTAAGGTGTCATAATCATTCCGACAAGGAGCTGACGTCATGGGGATCATCGTTGGTTGCATCATCGTGTCCTGAGACTAGAGACGGTTGGGCGCCTTGTAGAGATATATTTATTTTACGAGATTTATTCCTGTTTCCCGTATTGTTTCTTAATTCCCTTTATTATGAGTGTCTTATGTAATTTACCCATAGGCTACTCTCCTATTATAAGAGAGCCTAGGGTTCATGGAATAAACAACTCTTTCTATTTTCCCAACATGGTATCAGAGCGGCAGTCCTAGACCGGAGCTCCTGTACCGAAACCCTAACCCAAACCCCACCTAAAGCCTCTCCCCTCTCGCACGCCACCTAGGGCTTAAGCCCAGCCTAGGCGGGCCATCGCCCAGCCCCGACGGATCTCCAGACCTCCGTCCAGTCTGACCAACTCCTTGCGGGCTTCCGTTCTCCGCCCAACCCCCCCTGTGGGTCTTCGTTCTCCCTCGACCAGGCCACCCCACGGCCTCTGCTAGCCCCCCTGCGGGTCTCCAATCGCACGACAACCCCACGGCCTCTGCCAGGCCCTCGTACGCCCTTTCTCTCCGATTGGCTGCACCTACTTGCCCAAAAAGTGCTGCCACTCATTCCTTTTTAAGAGGGATCACCACCGTCAACCTTTCTCCCTTGATGAGATTGGTTGCATAAGTCTACATATGCAACCAAATCTCCCTATGTCAGTATAGACAAACATTTGTCTTGTCTTCAATCCTAGTCTTCTTTAGCCGCCATGTCAGAAAGCAAGGTTGATATTCCCTCCACAGGCGCCTTCAGAGTGCCTACGCCTATAGTCTAGATGGATGGGTCAAACTATGAACTGTGGGCTATGCAGTTCATGAGCATGATGAAGTCTACTGGTAAGAAACATATTCTTACCGAGGAAGAGCCAACAGAGAAGACTGGGATGAACGCCTCATGGGAGGCGGATGATGCATATGCCAAGGTTTGGCTTTTAGGCACATTAGCGATAGAGATTGCCAATGATATACTACATCAACCCACAACCAAGACAATGTGGGATATCATCGCTGCGACTTATTCACAGGCAAAGAATGAGACAAAGATTCTGCAACTTTACTATGGTATCTTCACTATCAAGTAGAATGGTCGTCCTCTTCACTCGTTGTATACATCCTTCGTGGGATGTTCGAGAAGCTCTACAACTTCATGCCTCTCACTTCTACTCCCGAGCAGCAGAAGACGTATAGGAATGCCACCATAGTCGGTGTATTCCTGGCAACCCTAGATCCTGAGTATGAAGCGGCCTGTTCCCAGATTTTGTAGATTCTACTATTCCTCATATGGAGGAAGCCTTTCGCAGACTCAGTCGGATCACTGTTCCATCTTCTACTGCCAGTCAGATGTCCTCAACAATGGCGGCTTCCCGAGGTCGAGGAGGATCTTCTCAGTTTTTGGTCACGGACCTAGGGGCAGAGGAGGTCATATTCGTCAGCCATGTACTTTCTGCCATCGTCCTGGACATACAGAGTATACATGCTACTCCAAGCATGAATTTCTTGCCTCTGCTCGAGTGGCTGAACAAATTGAGCCCCCAGCTGCTTCTTCTCTGGATCAACGTTTTGAGGATCTCGTTGCATGATTGAGGGGCATTATACCTCCTTCCGGTTCTGTGACGTCTTCATCGGCCCCTGGGAATCATTCAGATGTCGCTGCTTCAACCTCCTCCAATACCTCAGGTAGTACTTATACACTTACTAGCATTAGTGGACCTGATGCTATAGAATGGATTATGGACTCTGACGCCACACAACATTTGCGTGGAGACAAGGATCAACTTACAGTCTACAGGCAGGTTCCTTCAGGATGAACCATGGTTATTGCAGATGGGACTCATTCCCCAATTACTGGACATGGGGAGATTAGCTTGACACCCTCTATGCATCTACAGAATGTGTTGCATGCACCTGATTTTTCTATGAATTTGTTGTCCATTAGCCAGATTACGAAGGATTTACATTGTCGAGCCATTTTTGACCCATCCTCTCTTGTTTTTCAGGACATCCTTACGGGAAAGATGATTGGGTGTGGCCGTGAGCAGGGCGGTCTCTATCGTCTGGTTCGAACTCCCTATGCCTGAATCTGCTCTCTACCTGCTAGACCTGTTTCATCTCTTATGTGGCACCTGTGCTTTGGTCATCTCCCGCTCTAGAAACTGTGTCGTGTTCTGCCTCAGATCTCGCCTCACACGTCCTCTCAATGTGAGGTATGTCAGTTGGGGAAGCATCATCGCTCTGTCTTTCCCAGTCGTCAGGGACGGAGCAGTAGCTCAATTTTTGAGTTGTTCCATATAGATATTTGGGGTCCCAGTTGTGTTCCTGATCACCAGGGGCACATGTTTTATCTAGTTGTTGTCTATGATTTCTCTCATCTGTCTTGGGTTTTTTTTATTTAAAGAATAAATCTGAAGCTGGAGATGTTATCAAAAATTTCTTGACCGAAGTACAGAATGTCTTTTCTGCGTCTGTGAAAATTATGCGAACTGATAATGCCTTGGAATTTTATACTAATACTCTCTCCAATTATTTTTCAACCCAGAGAATTATTCATCAAACATCATGTACCTATACTTCCCAACAAAATGGTATTGTAGAAATGAAACATCGTCATTTGCTTTATGTTACTAGGACGCTTCTTATTCAGAGTCGTGCTCCTCATTCTTTTTGGGGCGATGCTGTTCTAACGACATGCTATCTTATTAATCGCATGCCCTCGTCAGTCTTGGGTGAGAAAATTCCTATTCCGGATTCTTCTCTCTGTTGCCGTGGTTAGAGATTGGCCGTTGTTTTAGTTAGATGTCAAGAATGCATTTCTGTATGGTGACCTTCAAGAGGAAGTCTACATGCAACAACCACCTGGATTTGCTGTTGAGGGGGAGTGTTCACAGGTATGTAGACTTCATAAGGCGATCTGTGGCCTTAAGTAGAGCCCGAGAGCTTGGTTCCAGAAGCTTTCAGACTTATTTGAGAAACAAGGGGTACAAACGTTCGAATGCAGATCATTCTCTTTTTATACATAAAACATCCAGAGGCATGATTGCTATTATGGTGTATGTTGATGATATTCTTATTACAGGAGATGACATACAAGGAATCAAGAGGGTAGGGTCGTGAATTTGTCACCAAGGATCTTGTAGCTCTTAGATATTTTTTGGGACTGGAGTTTACCAGAAATCAACAAGGGCTTGTGATGACCCAAAGGAAATACGTCACTGATTTGCTAAGTGATACGGGAATGCTTGGATGTCGACCTGCCACCACACCCATGGATCCAAGCATGAAGCTATATGATGATGATACTGATGAGGTTGATAGGAGGAGATATAGAGAGCTGGTAGGAAAGCTCCTTTATGTTACCATTACCAGACATGATATTTTTTTTGTTGTTAGTCGGGTGAGTCAGTTTATGGAGCAACCGCATCAGGTTCTTATGGATGCTATACATATGATACTCAGGTATCTTAAATCATCTCCAGGTGTAGGTCTACTGTTCAGAAAAGGCAAGGAGGTCACCATCTCAGCATACGTAGATGCAGATTATGGAGGATGTCCAAAGGATAGGAAGTCCACAACTGGATTTGCTGTATATGTTAGAGAGTCTCTTGTCTCATGGAGGAGCAAGAAGCAAACTGTTGTAGCCATATCTAGAGCTGAGTCTGAATATAGGGTTATGGCCCAGGTTAGTACAGAAATGATGTGGGTTCGAGCTGTTCTTGCAGATCTACATATAGAGGTTCTCCTTTCTATGGGACTGGAATGTGACAATCAGGCTGCTATATTTATTGCAAATAATCTAGCATTTCATGAACACACCAAGCACATCGAAGTTGATTGCCACTATATACGAGATATGATTCAGAAGGGTTTTATTTCCACATCTCATGTCAGCTCAGGGGACTAGACTGCATATATCTTCACCAAGGCCTTACTCAGAGGACCTTTTCAGAAGTGCTCGTCCAAGCTGAGCATGATCGACATCTATGCTCTATCTTGAGGGGGAGTGTAGAGATATATTTATGTTACGAGATTTATTTCCTGTTTCTCATACTGTTTCTTAATTTCCTTTACTTATGAATATCTTATGTAATTTACCCATAGGCTACTCTCCTATATAAGAGAGCCTAAGGTTCATGGAATAAACAACTCTTTCTATTTTCCCAGCACGCCTTTACCGTGGTTTTGCGGTGTCTTCACAGCTAGTGGAGCCACAATGGTGGTGATGGTGCGAGGTCGGGGTGGGGTCAGAGGTGGGTTGGTGCTTTGGGTTCAATTTATCCTCAAATAGTAAATTTGATCAAATCTTAAGGGTCAAGATGTCTTTTTTTAACGATTTTTGTCCACCTTTAACCAAAAAGTAGATGGAAGTTAACCACGCGGTCCATAGTATAAGAGCTAGCAAGTTTGCAGGGGTTAGGTAGTAATTATGAAAAATACAAGGTTGAGAAGTTAATTTGCAAAGTTTATAGGGTTCATGGTGTAAAAATCCCATCTTTTTTAATGATTTTTTAAGGCGATTCTTTGCATTCTTCCCTAAGCCTTTTTATTCTCGATTTTCATTTCTTTGTATGAGTTAAACGATATATTAACTTCTAATAGTTCTGTTTCCTTGTTATCCATGACCATCAATCCAAGACATGCGCTTTCTTCTTGATCAGAATCCAGGCTTGAGCTTGAGTCTAAACATGAGGAATCATCCTAAGTTGCTTGGAATTCATTCTTCTTGAATCTTCTAAATTTCTTCTTTTCATCTTCGTTCATCTTTCTGGTTGTATCCTTTTTCAAAAGAGGACAATCTATTCTAATGTGCCCTTTTTTCATTTACATCATATGAATGATTCCTCCTTAGCTTCTATATTATTTCTAAAGCTTGTCTTCTTATTCAAGAATTTCTTGAACCTTCAAGTGACTGAAGTGAGTAGGGTCATATCCTTGTTATTTTCTTTTTTCTTGATTTTAGAATCTTTTCTTCAAGTTTCTATCTTGAAAGTTATGCTTTTCTTCTTTAAAGTTATGCTTTTCTTCTTTGATTCTTCAACAATTGACTTTTTATAGTTCTTTTTAAGTTCATAGGCCATTAAGTTGCCTAAGAGGCCATCCATATGTGTCTCATAAATATCATTGTGACTTCTTGCTCCCACCCACTCTTTAGAGAATATACGAGTTTTGCTTCTAGTTATCCATTGATGAAAGTTTTTCTAAAGACGTTCAGATTGTTCACGATTCTCATGAATATGGTGTACATCTTCTTGATACCTTCGCCACTCTAGGCAACATCTTGAATCTTTTTATTTCTGGTCAACATTGGGATTTTGGATCTTTTTACTTCTTTCCTTCATGGTTTACCGAGGGTGTTTGCGAAATTTCATGTGTAAATTTGCATTGGTATACATGATCATACTCTTATGCAGGTAAGACACAATAGATGGTGTTCATAGCTTTCGTGTTTTTCTCGATCTTTTCACCTAATTTTCTTCGAATATATATTTTCCTTTGGGAATCATTGATTTGATGAATGTATTTGATGTGCAATTCCATAATCTATAGTCTATAGTCTGAGTAAATATCTCTACACAGTTTTCCTAGTAAGAATAATTGTTTTTAAGAATTGGGGGTTTGGAGATTGAGAAACCAACGGTAGTAGTTGTAGTCATCGGTTTTCGTGCCATAATGCAAACAAGTTGTTGGTCTTCTTCGGTTTGTTCTGAGCTCTAATACTAAATGAAGCATTGAAGCATAAGGTTTTTGTGCCATAATGCAAACAAGTTGCTGGTCTTCTTCAGTCTGGCCTTGAGAAAGTACCAGAAAATATTTGTTCACGCATTAACGATTATTAGCTAAAGAAAATAAATAGTTTTACCGGAGTCATTATGAAAACATAAACACATTACTACTGATACTGACAAATATTTCATCAAATCATTACTATATTATATTTCATAACATCTTACCACGTTTGAACTTTTTTACCTATATTTGTTCATGTTCGGTTCTTAAAGATATCGAACATGAATATGACAATTAATCTTGTTCAGTTTATTTTAAATTGAATGAAAGCTACTTTAGCATCTAGTCAAATCAAACATGGACATGTTTGATTTGATTCACAATTTTAGCTATTGGGGATGCAAATGATTGGAAACAAATAGAAATTTAGGTATTACCATATCCTTATCTATTTTAAAATATTAATATGAATGCATATATAATATATTAATGAATTGGGAAAATGCATTACAATATCCTTATAAATGGATACAAATATAAATCAGATATAGATCGGATATAAACAAGTAGAAATATTTTATATATTTGCTAAAGTATGAATGCAATCGATGACTTAAACATAAAACAGATAGGGAAAAAAATTATGCTCCCTGGGAGCATTCAACTTAGAAGTTCCCACTTTTTCCCCCATATTTTTAAAATTTTTCCGAAATGAAACATGGGGGAGTTTAGACCACCTTATACCACCATGTATCATTCAAAATTCAACTTAATTCGACACTTCTATCCCATCCATCAAGACTGCCAAAATTTAACGATCTCAAAATTGCTGAAATTGGCCCATTCCAGATGACATGTTAGAAATATCTGTTTTTCATGAAATTTGAAATATGTATTGTACTTATTATTCTAAGTAAATCCCTCATGGGTTTCATTTCAAAAATAAAAAAAATGAGGAAAGAGGGGTGAGACGTGAGAGCATACTCTTATATGCTCCCCACGAGCATATACATTTAACCTAAACAAATATATCACTTATATTTATTTCACAACAATTATATCAAATATGATAAAATCGTGTAAAATTTTATCACGTATAATTATAAATAAATCTACAATTATTTTTGTGGGGGAGAACTTCAGATAAGGTGGTCCTTTCCTTAATGCGTGGAAAGTCAACCATCTTATCCATTCATAATCAATCCTATGGTTACGATTAATGGCTCGTTATCTATTTTTTTAAATGTTGAAAACCTCATTATGATCATTTTGGCATATTCTATATTTAGAATGCAACAAATATCTCCTAAATAATCTCCTCAACAATCTCTCCCCTCTCTCACTCAATGGCGGCACGCGGAGTGGGGGTTGTTGCATGTCGGTGATGGCGTGCAATGACGACAGATGGAGAACGTTGGGCGGTGGATATGACGTGCCGCTCTGCGGTGACCGGTGATGGCCTGTTGCTCTGTGAACATAAAATGGCTTCTTCCAACAGAGGTGCGGTGTTTCTTTGACCTTCAGATCAGGAGGAAAGAAGATGGATTCTCCATGGTTCTTTTCTTGCAGACAATGGAGGCGGCATCACGTAGAGGTGGTGGTTGCGCGTGGAGGAGGTGGATCGTGGAGGAGAAAGGGTGAAGGAGAGTGCATATCGAGGAGGGGTGTGGCAGAGGAGGGTGTACGTGGAGAAGGTGGGTCATGGAGGAGAAGGGCAGAGGAGGTGTAGGTGGAAGAGGAATTCGGGCGAAGGAGGGCGCGATCAACTTTTACAATATGAGATCGTTTTTTACAATCTCGGATCTTTTTTTTACAATATCAGATCTTTTTTTACAAATCGCAAGTCGTTTTTACAATCTTAATTTTTTTACATTTTTTTTATTTTATAAATTTCTAATAGTCTCATATTTTTTTTAAATCTCAGGTATTTTTTACAATATAAGATCGTTTCTTACAAATCTCAAATCCTTTTTACAATAACATGTTAGTTTTTACATTTAACATTTCTTTTTATCAATTTCTAACAATCTTAGATCTTTGTTTTATAATCTCAGATCATTTTTTACAATCTCAAATCATTTTTTACAAATCTCAGGTCATTTCTTATAATTTCAAGTTGTTTTATTTATTTATTATTTCTTTTATATATTTCTAAGAATCTACGTTTTATTACAGAACACATTATAAATTTTACAATCAATCATGAAATTTTATAGAGTAAATTTCAAAAAAGTTCCTGAACTATATACCCGATTTCGATCTCATACCTGAACTTTAAAAAGTAACCGTGTGATACCTGAACTTTCGAATCTGTCTCAATGTGATCCCTGACTATTGAAATTTGAGGTTAATGATGAAATAATCAGTTAAAATTCTATGGTGAAGGACCACATTGAGACAAATTTGAAAGTTTGGGTATCGCATTGTTATTTTTTAAAGTTCAGATATGACATTGAAATCAGGTGTATAGTTCATGGACTTTTTTGTAATTTACTCAATTTTATAAGGTAGCGTGAGTATTACAAATCTCATTTTTTTACATTTTTTTTCTGCTTAATAATTGATGAATTATTAACTATCTATTTTTTTGCAGATCTCCATACGAATATTACAAAACAAGCAGGAACTTTGACAAAGGCATTACCTAATTTACAATTACAACAATAAAAAGTTACTAATTTTGATTTTCTTTTACAAAGCAGGTTACATTTTTTTAATGTCAGTGCATATTTTACAAAGAGTTCAACCATTCTGCATAGCATGAAAATGCTATCTTGTTGGCGAAACCTCATCGCATATATATATAAATGCCAATTCAGCTAAAATGGTAAAATAAAAAGATTAAATGAAATTTTAATTCAAAACAAAATTCAAATTCAAAATG
The DNA here is from genome assembly GCA_037367405.1 of Ottelia alismoides. NCBI lineage: Eukaryota > Viridiplantae > Streptophyta > Magnoliopsida > Alismatales > Hydrocharitaceae > Ottelia > Ottelia alismoides. Next base: position 113,145 of record JAZKJV010002215.1, on the reverse strand, counting down.
AAAATACATTGACTAAAATACCATTTTCGATAAAGAACCGTTAGATACAGATGAGATGATTGGCTTTCCAGACATCTAGGAAATGCCCACCTCATTAGAAGGGCCCCCTATTTTGTATACTATAATAGATATACATATATGGATGCATATATTTGTTGATATCAAAGTTATGTATTTGTATCCGTTAATAAAGGGATACTAATATAAATATCAAAAAAAATATAAAAAGACATGGTTCATAATAATTATACCAATGGGAAAAAAGGTATAAAATGTTATCACGTACATTATTAATACATATAAAATTATATTTGTGTATTACAATAGATATACGTATGGAGATGTATATATTTGTGGATATCAAAGTCATATGTATATCAATATCCGTTTATAAACGAATACGGATACACAAGTCGAAAAATGTATAAAAGGATATGGTAGTGGATCGGACACGAATATATCCATATCCATGGCATCCTTACTAGCTACAGTTCGGGCTGTTGCCGAAATGATGAGGGTCATGCTATTTGTGACTGCCTTTTGCGGAGGTGCCTCTCTCGATGCAGATGACATGCGGCAATCAAGCAATATTTTTTATGCTAAAAATTCCATTTTTTTTTATGAAAGAGCCAAATCCATGGATGTTGCTTGCCACTAAACCATAGATTTGATACAGAAAGGGTATGTGACCACCTCCCATGTCTCTACTGTAGATAAGATAACCGTTATTCTCACCAAGCCACTTTCTAGAGAAAGCTGAGTATGATGAATATCTATCTAGAGAAAGCTGAGTCTGATGAATATCTATGTTCCAGCTTAAGGGAAGTGTTGGGATTTATATTGCAGACCGATGACACTTTTTTAATTTGTTTTTCTTGTTTTGGTGCTCTTTGTAATTGTCCCAACGGTCTCTACTATATATGTGACTACCTCTCATGTCTCAACCATAGATCAGGTAACTGAGATCCTCACCAAGCCACTTTCTAAAGCATGCTGACGCTGAGTATGATGGATATCTATACTCCAGCTTAAGGAGCGTTGAGATTTATATTGTAGAATGGGGATACTTTTTAATTTGTTTTTCTGGTTTTGGTTCTCTTTGTAATTTTCCCAACGGTCTCTACTATATAAGTGACCGTAAGTTTATCACAACATCGATACTTTCTTCTGTAATTCTGAATAGATATTTTCCTTTAATTTCAGTAATTCTGTCTATTTTATAACATGCTTGTTTATTTTGGACTTTGTTTGCTTATTAACAGTCATGTCCATAGTAAACCGTTCGCTTTCCTGAGGGATCCTAGCATCACCAGGAGTCATATTGAAGATGGAAGATGAAAATTCTCTCCAGTTAAGTTTGGGCCTGTTTTGTGGTTCATCTTCGTCTCATAAATCCAAAAGCAGTTGTTCAGACCTTAAAACTGATGTTGGAAGAAAGCAGGAGACAAAAGTTGGGAGCCTGAATGCTACAATGGCATCCATAGGTCCATTGTATCCCCCAACTGTAAATAGCAATAATATTAGTGGAGAACAAAGGCGAGAAAGCTTTTGGAAAGATCTGGGACAGCCGACCGCTGTTCTGGATGATGGACACGGGTCTCCTCAAGTGTGGGGAGTAGATGACAATATGGCCGCTTCTGAATATAGATCTGGACAGAACAAGAGGAAAATGCCTTTTGAGGATGTAAACATTCTGAAGAAGCTTGAAAAAGGACAAGATGAACTTGATGTAGGAAATAAGGGCCTAAGTGACGGTGGCCTAAAAAGCCACATTTCAGTTAATTCGGAAGATGGTTCTTCTGCTGAAGACGAAGCTGTTGGAGAGTCGGAAACTGAAGCTTCGAATTCATGGTTAGTGTCACAGCATAAAGATCGTACAAGTGGCTCCGAAGCACACAATTTTAGTGATCCCAACATTTCTAGAAATTCTGACCTGCCGTCCCACGGAAAAGGGCCATCTAGTCTCTTGGTTCATGAACCCAGAATTGTTAACGCAGGTTTTTCGTATGGAATTGGACCTTCAATCCAACCGGGGTCTGGGACTGTCATGCCTGTAAAATCTCCAAACATTGCACCTGCAAGTAGTGCCGCAGGGACCCCTTTGTCTAGCATCATGCAGTTGAATGCAGTTCCCGGTGCTGCTGGTTCTTCCATATCACATGCAGTGCAGTCCAATACTCGGCACCTTTCCTCTTTTGGGTATCAATCTGTCCAGCTTCCAACACTAGAAACCAATGCTTCTTGGTTGTTTGGTCCTCCCTTAGATAGAAAGAATGCCACAGATGGACGACCAAATTCATCACATACTGAAGATAAGCTGAAGGCATTGCAAGGTTCACCTTTTTTTCCTTTTTCCATCATTTTTTTTTACTTTTTCTGGTGCTGCAAACTTTCCTTATCTGTTAACTGTGAGTTTATTGATTTTTTAATGCATGCATGTTTATTGTTCATTTTCTTTTTTAACCTCACATTTATTGACAAATGAGAATGTCTTCTAAGCTGTTCTCATTGGCTATGAACAAAATGAAAATTGGAACCTGCTTGAATATCTCGACATATCTGACCTTTTTTTAGAGGGTGATTTTTTGTTTATAAGCATCCTATGTGGTGCATTCTAGTAGCCTTTGTACGCACACATTAATTTATTATGAACTGTCAGATATCTGATTTTTAAAAAATCTAGGAAAAATTTAATCATGCAAATTAGGTGATCCACAACTAGGAGTGGGCCGCTGGAAGTTTCTGCCGCTTTTCTATATGTTTATGTTTCAGTTGCTTTCATGTCTAGATATATACTGTAGCTTTTAAAGATTATGGAAGGAACCTAAATTATTCTGTTCAGTTCCAATTTCTCATAATAAACTGCTTAAATCTTTTATGCACCGAGGCACATGGAGATATGGAGAGTTTGAACATAGGAGACAAGGTGCTGCCATGGAGGAACACCATTGCTAAGGAGGAATATTTTGCTGCAATAACTCAGGACATGAGATTATTAATATCCATTCTTTGAGGGGTCCCTGCATTCAAAGTCAACATGAAGGTCTTGGTTTGATGTCGGGAGTTAAGGGATATTGACTACTGGATGATAATTTCTGTTTCGAAGTTTTCACCGAGAAGTTACTACACGCTTTCTATCTTTGGGTCAGGTTCATCCATGGCATCTTCTGGATAGTATTTCCTATTCAGAACCACCTCAGAAATTTAAGCAATGGCTAAAAATTTAAGCAATGCCCACATATGTTTAGGTAGCCGAAGCAATCAAAGAGTGATACTTGGGGTAACGATAAATGAAATCCATATACAATAAGCTCATGGGGAGGGTCATATGGGATAGTTTGAGGAACCGTGAGCATCATTGGTACAAAGCAGGAAAACTTTTTTGAAGGAAAAAAGAGTGACGTTGAGGAAACACCCACCCAAAAACTTCAATATATTTAGAGTCAGGAAAACTTGGAGGTTAGATAAGATTGTAGTTCGAACTATAAAAGAGAGATGATTCACGATGGGTTTTTATAGTTAAGTCCATGCAATTACTTGGGAGACTCAAAATGATCAAACATGGGGAAACTAGCAGTAGAATTATCCTGAAAGTTGGAGTTGAGAACTCTGCAGTGGTGTTTTTGAGGGGTCGGGTAATGCTGGATGTCAAAGCACATGTTGATGCAGAATTTGAGGGGATTGTAAAGGAGCTAAATACGGCCATTGGGAGATGTCTTGAATAGATGACAGATGCTCTGTAATTGTCGGAAAGAATATAGATAATTGTGACATCCATCTGTTGGTGGGAATCTGATTAACTCTTTTGCGGCACTAGAAATTGTAGGGTCAGTGAGAGGTCAAAGGGAAGCATGGACGTGTATTGATTCTACATGGAGGGAAGGTCCTTTCTGATGGTGAATCTCTGAGGGGATTGTACTGTTTTGTATTTGTTTGTGCCTTCATTAGTGAACGAATGAGTGAGCTGGGAAATGAGAGCTTCATGAGTATCTAAGATAGAAAGGAATGCCTTATTATATATGTTTTTGAATGAAATAAGGGTGATGCATCAAGAATACCCCTACCTAAAAACTTTATACTTATAAGTTAATGTATAACAATTATAAAGATCAAGAATTCTGTAGGATCTTGAAGTGCTCTATAACATTTGCTACATACAACCTTTCACCACGAAAGATCAACCCATTCCTTGCAAACTACATGGCCCATATAATGGTTGTAAATGATATCTTGAAGGCATCCATTCCAGTATGCTGGTGATCCATGAAGTCCCAAACTGTAGATGAACAATTTGATGGAACCACATTGAAATCAGCTGTCTTTCATACCTCCTTGGATGTGCTGCACAAAAAGAACATGTGATTAGTGTTCTCAGGCATATCCATGCATCACTGGCATGCCCCGGTAGTTCCCTAGAAAAGCATGGCTCTATGAGTCCACGGCATCAGATAGTCCCACCTATGGATGCTAGTGGATGGAGACATATATATAGGTGTTACCATGTTCTTATACATTGTCAAATCTAGCTAAACATATATCTTGTGGATATTGAAAATAAAAAACAATAATATCATTAAAAATAAATACAGATACGAAAACATATATTTAACAAATGTATCGTGCGAATAATAGATGTCTCCTAAAATTATATTTAGAAAAAGTGTTTTTGTAAAGTTGAAATTAAATAAATGAATAAATCAACATTACATAAACTACAAATACAACAAAATCATAATGGTCCTAAATTAAATAACTTGTATAACAAATAATTAATTAGTATGGAAACCTATATTTTTCTTTATGCATTTGGATAAGATGCGAGAAAACCATTTAAGGTGATTTGACCATTTGTAAAGGAGGTCGGCTGATGCACCAGTTAGGAGATGCGAGTTTTGGGATGTTGAGCCTGCTAAGAGAAGGCAAGGAAGACCCAAGAAGTGTTGGAATGAGAGTATACGAAGGGATCTTAGTTTTTTGGATCTAAGTTCGAGATTGACCCAAGATAGATCTGAATGGAGGCAAAGAATCCATGTATCCGACCTACTTAATGTGGGAAAAGGCTTTGTTGTTGTATTTGAAAATGACTCCATAAAAGCGGCTCTCTCATAGTTTCATCTGCTTATTTGGACAGAGATGAATAGAAAGAGAGAGAGAGAGAGAGCGATAGTGAGAGAGGGCAGTGGTGTGAGAGGGGATACTGGATTTCTTCATAAAGAAGTAGTTGGGTAGCTGAGAGAGATAAGGGGTGAGTGGGGTGAGGAGGGATACCAAATTGGGGGAGGAGGGATCATCAGAAGATTGGACGTTGGTGTGCCATCGGAAGCGTCTTCAATCGGGTCCACAATGTTTTGCTTGTGGGCTTCATGGACATCTCGCGATGCTATGTTCAACCCTGCTTAGATGCTTCACATGTGGTGGATTGGGGCACCGTCGATTCTTGTGTGCGGCAAAGGTGATAGACAGTTAGAGAAGAGGCCTCAGGAGGACATGCGTTCTACACAACAGAAGAAAGCGAGAGATGGTTCCCTATTTGTTCAATAAAAGATAGTTTCAGATGTGGTTAAGGGTATTCCCTTTCGTCCAAAGAGACTCGATGTCAAGAAATGATGGCATTCTCATTGTCTTGGTCCCAGAAGAGGCAATTGACCTGCATTCTATTAAATCATAGATTAGACGCAAGATTGGTACAACCTTCTTAGGTGATGTGGTTGCACCAGTAGGAATAACTATTTGTGCTAGTAGTTTGTCTTATGAGGAAGTCGTGATGATTTTGTCAGGCACCATGATAGAGAAAGAAAGAACAATAAAAGAAGAAATAGTAAAGAAAAACGTAAAGAAAAACAACAAAGAAAGACAAAGAAGAGAAAGACCCCATCAACCACGAGGATTAATCACCTCAGATAACAGTGAACAAGATTTGAAAGGACTCTCTCGGTGAACAAGCTGATAGCAGATGGGGAAAAAAGGGAAAGAAGTCACCATCAAGATTCTTACATTCCGGTCTTGTAGCTCATAATTCGAGACTTGGTAGGTATGACTGAACACTCAAAATGTTCGATCTCCCTATCAAAGACAGATCGAAGAAATTCCACCAAAAAGATGTCCGGATCGGGAGTTGGGTGGCTTCCAAGGAGCGTAAGGACATCCTACTAGAAGATACAAGCCAAAGAAAGTGAAGGAGGAGGAGACCCCACTTCGTAGATGTGGAGAAAAGTGAACAAGTTTTCGTTTATTCAGTAGGGCTAGGTAGTAGGGCTAGGTTCTCTTATATATAGAGAAAATCCTAGAGAGCACAAGACGAAAAAGCACACAAGTACCCTTAAGTGTTTTGAAAATAAAACATAAATACAATAACTCTGACACTCCGCCTCAAGTTGGAGCATATCTGTCGATCGTGCCCAACTTAGTAAGTACATGAGGCGCTTCCTTGAAAGGACATTTGTGAAGATGCCTGCAAGCTGAAGTTCAGTGGAAATATGTGGAGTGTTGATTCATCCTCTTGGTACTGCATCACGAATGAAATGGCAATCAACATCAATGTGCTTTGTTTGCTCGTGGAAAATCGGATTGGTGGTGATGTACGTGGCAGACTTGTTACAGTGTAAAGGTACATGAATAGTGACTGACATGCCAAGTTCTGTTAGGAAAGAGACAAGCCACGCGATCTCACAGGTGGCTTGAGCCATTGCCTTGTATTATGCTTCCACACTGAATCTAGAGACCATTGTCTGCTTCTTGCTTCGCCAAGTAACAAGGTTATCCCCAACAAATATGATGTATCCTGTAGTGGATCGACGACCCTCATAAGAGCTATCATAGTAAGAATCTATATAAGAGGAGATATTAGTGTGCCCATTCGCCCCATAAAAGAGTCCACGTCCGAGAGATTCCTTCAAATATCGAAGGATCAAAAGAACATATTGCCAATGACTGTAAAGAGGCTTTTCCATATGCTGATTGGCTCTGCTCATAGCATATGATATATCTGACCTAGTAACAGTGAAATAGAGCAATTTTCCCACTAGGCTTCTATACCGTGTTGCATCCTCAAAAGCTGGACCAGTAAATACTAAATATTTTCTCACTTCTACAGGGTGACAGATGACTTGCATCCCAGTAATCGCGCCACAATCAGAATGTCGAGACAATACTTCCTTTGTGAAAGATGGAGAGCCCCTTTATAGTGCGTATTACCTTAATACCAAGAAAATAACGAAGTTGTCCAAGGTCTTTCGTGACGAAGACCTTATATAGGAAGGTCTTAGTCTCTAGAATATTGACGTCGACATCTCCAGTGACAACCATATCATCAACATAGACATCAAGAATGATAGTGCTAATAGACCGTCGTCTAACAAAGACAAAGGAGTCATATGTTGTCCTCTGAAGGCCAAGAGTGATGAACTCCGTAGTGAGCTTGTCAAAACATGCCATAGGGCTTTGCTTCAGGCCATAGATGGCCTTGCATAGTCGACATACATGCTCCCCCTCGACTACATAACCTGGCAGTTTCATCATTAAATAATATAGCAAGATAACATGTGCAATATATATATAATTTTTTTCGTGATCAATTTTGAAGATGTTTGATCTCCATCGTCAAAAGTGGGAGCGAAGTCCCCCTTTAAAAATGGGAATCTCGTTGCCCGATGGGAGGGGGTGTAGATGTACCTATGCCCTAAACAAAACACACCGCATGTTGGGCACAATCATGATTGGAAAGAAAAGATAGGGATACGAGTGTGATTCTCTATTCTTTTTTTTTTTAAATCAGAACGGTTCGGGGGAGACACATGGTGGTGTTCGCCCCAAATTTTATTAAAAACGGGAAGAGGGAGTGGAGAAGAGAGGTACAAAGTGATACAAACATCAGGGATCGAGAAGATCCCTGTCAATACCCCAGTCCACAACCCAACCACCCACACGCGACAACAGCATCACCGGAGCATCCAATCATTCAGAAGTAACTCCACATGCTCTAGAACGTTCTCCCTGTAGAACCTTTGGCCCCTGAAAATCTTGGCGTTCCTAGCGAGCCATATCGCCCAGATGCAAGCGAGGGGGCGGAGCAACTCCCCTCCTTGGCCGATCAGCCCGAGAGCGCAAAGTGATCCAGAACGAGTCGGCCGAAGAAGCGTCCACCCAGGTCACATTGAGGCCCTCCCAGATGGAGGTAGAGCACGGACAACAGAAGAAAAGATGTTGCAAGGTCTCCAGATCGCCGGTACACAGCACACAATCCATGGAGCCAACCCCCGATAGAAACATAGCACATCTATCGCGGGTCAATATCCTACCACGGCGCAAAAGCCACAGGAAGAAAGCCACCTTCTCCGGCAAATTTAAAGTCCACAACCACCCCAAATCATTGCAAAGGGGTGTACGATCAGAGATTGGTTGATGAGAGATCACCTTGAATGCCCGCCTCGAAGAGAAGGCGCCGTCACGCCAGATCCAGTGATCCCTGCCACTGGATGGCGTTGGCGCATCCCTAAGCTGGTGCAGGAGAGTTAAGAGGTCATCGAAGCGCTCGTCGGAGAGGTTGGCCGCAAAGGAGGGGAAATAGTTGCCCCCGCCCCAAGCGGAAGCCACCGAAGCACCAGAGTCAGACGCCAAGGCACAGAGACGAGGGAAGGAGCTAGCGAGAGTGGCGTCCCCCACCCATGCGTCGTGCCAAAAAAGGAATGAGTTGCCATCACCCAGAACCTGCTTGAACAGATGAGAGAAACGCCTAGCCGCCGAGGCGATCCCCCTCCAAAAAGGCATCCCAGAACGCGAAGCGTCGGCGTCTCGCAGCATGTCCATTCCGATGGAGAGAATATCACGCAGCATAGAGGGAAAGAAGCCGGAGGCGCTACCCCAAAGCTTGTTGACCCATTTAAGCATCAGTGCATTGTTGACCAGATCCAGGCTACGAATGCCGAGCCCACCATCGCACTTCCTTTTCGCCACATCCTTCCAGGCCACCAGATGGATGCCCCGCGACGCGGAGCCCCTTCTTCCCCATAGAAATGTCCGCATAAGGCCCTCAAGCCTCCTCTTAATCCCCACCGGAATAGCCCAGTTCGACAGAAAATAGATTGGAATAGCTGCCAAGACCGATCTGATGAGCACAAGACGCCCACCCCTGGAAAGCATCGCCGCACTCCATCCAGCAAGCCTTCTTTCCGCCTTTTCCATGACCCTGTTCCAATGGGACAATCTCGGCCTTCTCGCGCCCAGCGGTAGACCCAGGTAATCGATTGGAGGGGGAGCACCCCAGAATCACGCCACAAGCCGCCGCAGACCGATCATCCCAAGCGAAAGGAATCAACTTGGACTTGGAATGGTTGATTCGTAACCCCGAGAGCTCGCTAAAGATGGCGAAAGTGACAGCCATCCCTCTAACCTCCTCCAGACCCCCCTCTATGAAGGCGATTGTGTCGTCCGCATACTGGAGGGTTGGAGAGTTGTTGTAGTTACATGAGAAACCGGATGAGAAGCCCCTCGCGATCACCCTATCCGCCATTCTCGGGAGCACATCAGCGGCAATGACGAAGAGCATGGGTGCCAGAGGGCACCCCTGCCGAACACCCCTCCTTGGCTGGAACCAGCTACCAACGATACGGCCATTCAACATGATTGATAAGGATGCCATAGAAACGCATCGGCGCATCCAGGAGATCCAAATAATAGGGAACCCGCGAGCACGCAGCACAGACCAGAGGAAGCTCCAGTCCAAGGAGTCATACGCCTTTGCAAAGTCCACCTTCCAAAGAAAGCCCTGCTTCCCCCGCCTCACCCAGCTGTCAACCATCTCAGAGGCAAGAGCCGACACATCGGAGATCGAACGGCCGGGGATGAAGGCCACCTGTGAGGGATGTATGAGAGCATCCAAAACCACCGCCAGCCTCCTCGCAAGCACTTTCGCAACAATCAAGTACAAAGCATTTGAGATAGCAATAGGGCGATAGTCATCAATAGCAATTGGAGATTGAGATTTCGGGATAAGAACAATAAGAGCCCTATTAATCCCATCGAAGCCAAAGTTCCCCTTAGAGAATTCGACGACAACCTCCCAAACCTCATGTCCCACCACATCCCAAAAATCCTTGTAGAAAGCAATAGGGAAGCCATCGGGGCCCGGCGAGGCATCGACATTGAGATCCCACACAACAGCCTTTATCTCAGTGATGGAGAAGCCGCGAGTCAACTCCGCACATTGCGCGGAGGAAAGGATAGAAACATCCTCCCCCAGCCAGCGCCAACGCCGAGGCAAACGAACCGAAGAGAAGTCCCTGAAGTAGTCCGCCACCGCATTCCTAATCGCGTCGTCGCCCACCACCTCGCGCCCCCCAAACGACATCGAGCGAACGAAATTTGACCGCCTCCTGTTTGAAGCCACTCTGTGAAAGAAGGAGGAATTTGCGTCTCCTTCTTTGATCCACCTCAACTTCGCTCGCTGGCGCCATTCCATGACCCTCTTCCTTTCCTCCTTCTCCACCGCAGCCATCGCCGCCGACCTGGAAGCCAGCTCGTCAGCACAGAGCTCCCTCAGCCCCTCCAAGGAGTCCAGCTCGTTGACGATAGCCTCCGCCTCCTTCCTCGCCGAAAGCCTAGCCTCCCGCGATCTTTTCTTGAAGTGGGACAGGACGCCCCTCAACCGCTCTAATTTCATGCGGAGCCTGACGACCGCCGAACGACCCTCGCAAGGTTCCACCCAAGAAGAAGCCACCAGCACGCGGAATTCCTCCTCAAGCATCCAACATCTCTCGTATCTGAAGAACCCAGCCCGTGGGGAAGACACCTGTGACTCCCAGACGATCGGAGAGTGGTCGGAGAACGCGCGAGGACGCGAGAGGACCGTCGCCAATGGGAAAAGATCCATGAAAGCCATCGACGCGAGAAACCTGTCAATGCATGATTTCGACGAAGAGTTCCTCCATGTGAACCTGACGTCCGTCGCTGTTAAGTCTTGAAGAGCCAAGTCATTGACGAAGGCCTTGAACTCCGCCGAGCCCGGGTCCGAACCTCCCCTGAACCGGGGTCTATCCGACGAATGGAGCGTGACATTAAAATCTCCTCCGATAAGCCAAGGCAACCCCGCGTGGTCCACGGAGATGTTGCGAAGCTCATCCCATAACTCCTTCCTTCTCGCCGCGTCGCAAGGGCCGTAGGCGCAAGAGAGAAGCATAGAGAGAGAGTCGTCCTTCCTGGACAGCAGAACCGAGATGGAGTGGTTTCCCTTCACAGCAGAGACAAGGGAGAACCGAGAAGACTTCCAGGCGATAAGCAACCCTCCAGCACTCCTCGCCGCAGGAAGAGCAGAGAACTGATCAAGATCCCCCGCCATTGGGGAGCGCCAAACATCATCGTCCAGAGAGGCCAACTTGGTTTCTTGTAGGAGGACAGCGTCGCACCCCCATTCCTTGAATCTGGAGCCCAGGGTATTTCTCTTAGCCGCATCCCCCATGCCCCGAACGTTCCAGGAGAGGACCTTCATTTAGTAACCTCGTTGAGACCCCCTGAAGGTACCACCCCCGCTGCTTCCGCCACCGCCTCTTCGAAGGACTGGCAGGTGTGGTGCTCCCTAGACCGCGAACGAGCGCTCCACCTTCTTCTGTAACGTTTGCAAGATCTCTTCGACGACTCGATGGCTGAAGCCAAATCAACGAGGGACTCCGGGTCAAGAGCGCCCCCCACCACAGCCGGAGCCCCATGAGAGCCCCCCACCATTGCCGAAGCCCCAGCCTGAGGCGAGGAAGAGTCCGGCTGCTGGTTGATAGACAAAGAACCTGAGTGCAGGGCATGGAGCAATGGAGAGGAGAGGACCAGGGCTTCCGGGTCTGACTGCGGAAGAGAGTCCAGAGGGTGCCCCGAACCCGAAAGAGCACCTGCCCGACCTGGAGCAAAGGATGGATCCGCCTTGGAGAAATGGATCAGGGCTGCGTCAGCAACCCGAGATACCGATTGACGCACGGTACGGAATGATGGCGAGGCGGCATGCCCAAGAATGGAAGCGCCAGGAGAGAAGATCCGAAAGGCAGAGCCTTGGGACCCCACCAAGAATGTCAAATCTGCACCGAAGCTCGTGCACCTACCCTCCACATCATCCCAACCGCCTGCCACGTCCCCCCGTGTACTCCCGAGGGCGGCTACCATGCAACGATGCCATGCGGTGGGATGGCCTTCACGTACACCAGGGGGAGAGGGCCTTACGTAAACATCATAGCAAGGCGCACCCTCGAGAGGCGCCCCCAACTGCGGCGAGAATATCGATGCGAACCCCCACCGGGGCTGCGACTCCTCGGAAAACGAAACGACTCTGTTGTCGGCCTCCCCCCCCGGTCCCCGCCGCTCCGGCAGCGAGGGAGGCGGCGGCGGCAACACCACAGAGAGTTCGATTCTACTGAAGAATCTTCCCAAATTTAACACTTCAAAGAACACCTGCCCTACCGCCCGGTCGAGGAAGGTCTTGTTGCACTCCATAAGGATCTTCGTTGCCGCAGGATCATCTCCCGGTGCTAGGCCGTCGCTGGTAACGGCTAGTACCTCACCCCACCTTCGAAGAGGACGCCGAAGGCAATGAACGGATCTAGATAAGAAAGGGACCCCCCTGACCTCAGCCACACAAACCTCCAGGTCCGAGCAGGCACCGTCTGCAAAACGCAGATCCCTCCACACGATGCCTCTATGAGGTCCTGCTTGAATCAAACGAGAACGCTGGTCCCCAAGAAGGCCTCTAACGCCGCACCTTTTCGAACCCAGCAGGAACAGGTCCCCCGAGAAGCTCGTCCCCAGAAGCTCAAGTAGGCTGTTGCTCACCTCCTCCAAGGAGAGGCACCGGTCGAGGAAGACCCCTACCAGCACCCGACCTTGGCGCGACACACCAGCCCCCCCTTCCGAATGAGCTGCACCCCCCGCTCCCCCCGCCCCCTCCATCGAGACGCTCCCAGTAGCACCCACCACCCTCCCAGCTTCGAAATTCACCCTGGACGTGGGAGCAGCTAGTGGATGAAAGCCATCTCTCCCAAAACACCCGCCACCCTCCGCCGAAGAACGCGGTCCTCTCCCCGCGACCACCTGCGCGAAAGACCTGCATGCAGCGCTCGAGGCAAAACCTTCTGCAAGAGGCCCCCCCGAGCCAGCAGCAACCCCTCGTTGGGAATGACCACCGAGAGAGAACCCGCTTGTGCACCACAGCCCACCGACAGCCCCCCGAGATTGTGCACCACACCCCGCTTGCTTGTGCCCCAGGCCACCGCAAGAAAAGCAGCGAGGCCTCGCCGCACAGACCGAAGCCAAGTGACTCTTCACCCCACACCGCCAACATGTGCGACCATGCTTCTTGTGAGAGACCGCCACCCAAACCGCATCCTTAGGAAGCTTCTCCTCCCCTTCAGCAGCCACGAACTGAGGGCTGACGTCCTGAGAGGACGAGGCACAGCCCTTCCCCTTGTCCCTCTCGTTAGGAACAAGGTGCACGATCGCCTTCCCGGTCGCCCTCTGAGTCGCCCTCTGAGTCGCCATCGAAATCCCCCTCGCAAGAGCTTTACCCATTTCTCTTGTCTTCTCCCAACTTTCGATTCTCTATTCTTTTTCCCCCTCCTTCACAGCTGCTCCCTTTCCTTTGCTGTCGTTGAACCCCTCTGCAACCCTAAACCCTTCCACTCCTCTATCTTCCTCCCCTCCTTCCTTAAGCTCCATCATCCCAATCTCCTCCTCCCTGGTTGCGTTCCACCTGATCGGGGTGATCGCTTCCTATCCCCATCTTCCTGAACTTACTCCTCCCTACTTGTCCACCTGACCTCGTCTGCTCTGCCCCACTCCCCCTTCCAACCTCCTCTGCCCCGCCCTACCTCCCATATCCCACTCAACCCCCTATGCCCCTCCCCATCCCGTCTACTTTGACCTCTTCCTCCTCGCCCACCCCTCCCTCGACCCCCTCCTAACCCCTTGCTCCTCTGCCTGACTTGCTTGCTATCCCACATCATCTCCCTTCACCTCATCGGTGCTCCACCCTCCTCCACCACCCACCACCTCCTATAACCTCCCACAGACCTTTCTTCGAGGAGAACTCTACCTCCTTATCAAACCTTAGCACGACGACCTCACGCTCGATCTCTAATCACGTTCTAGGCATTGCCTCAATGCCCTTTATCGATAGAAGGATTGTTGAGAGTGACGGAAAGTGTCGAGGTGACAGTGGGAGGGGAAACAATGGAGGAAAGGGATAACATACCGAGTTAATAAATCTAGGGGGCACAAATGTAATAGAATATTTGTAGCAAGGTTGAACAAACCGTAATTTCGTTTATCTCATCGATAGTTAAACTAACGGAAGGGTACGACTGCTAAATATGCAAGGTAGGGGCACAAGTGTTATTGCCTAAAGATAGGGGCAAAAGTGTAACTATAAGAACTTGCAAGGGCACACGTGTTAAAATCCATATTCTTAATGACTATCATTTATATGACACATCTACATTATTGAGCAACTTATATTTCTATAATTCAAATTTTCTTCTTAAGGATCAATTTAGGATCTTGATTTCGGAAATGGAAATTGGTGGGAAAAATGAGCAAGTTGTTTATTCCATAAGCCCTAGGCTCTCTTATATAGGAGAGTAGCCTATGGGTAAATTACATAAATCATACAACTGGAAATAAAAATAACAGAGATACACATAAACTACTATATGCGTTAACACTCCCCCTCAAGATGGAGCATAGATATCTATCATGCTCAGCTTGGACGCACACTTCTGGAATGGGCCTCGTAGTAATGCCTTGGTGAATATATCCGCAGTTTGATTCTCTGAGGCAACATGAGATGTAGCAATCAACCCCTTCTGAATCATGTCACGTATGAAGTGACAGTCAACCTCAATGTGCTTGGTCCGCTCATGGAATGCTGTAGCAATCAACCCCTTCCTTCATTAAGAAAATGGATAATAACATTGCCAGCTTCAGATTTATTTTTCATCAAAAATACCCATGACACAAGAGAGAAATCATCCACAAAAACTATATAAAATCTGTGTCCCTGATGATCAGGTACACGACTCGGACCCCAGACATCAATATGAAATAACTCGAACTTGGAGGTACTACTCCGACCTGGACGACTGGGAAAGGTCGACCTGTGATGCTTTCCCAACTGACACGCCTCACATTGGATAGATGTGTGAGGAAGACCCTAGGGTAATACACGACGCAACTTCTGAAGCGGTAGATGTCCAAGGCGCAGATGCCACAATAAAGGAGATACTGGTCCAGTGGGAAGGGATGAGGTTCCAGCGAATGGAGTCTGATTCAGGCGGTAGAGACCTCCTTGCTCATAGCCACGACCAATCACGTTGCCCGTATGGATGTCCTGAAAAATAAGAGAAGATGGATCAAAAATTGCCCGACAATGTAGATCCTTCGTAATCTGACTAATTGACAACAAATTCATTGAAAAGTCAGGTGCATGTAACACATTCTTGAGCTGCATAGAAGATGTCAATCTAATCTCCCCCTGACTAGTGATGGGGGAATGTGTACCATTGGCAATGACTACTGTTCGGCCTGGAGGAATCTGAGAGTATCCTGTAAGTAAACTCTGATCGCCACATAGGTGATGAGTAGCACCCGAGTCCATAATCCATGGTAACGAATCTCATCTACTACTGGTAAATGCAAGTACGCTACCTGAGGCACTGGTCGTCGCAGAGGCAGAAGCAGCAGCATCGGATTGACTCTCAGTAGTAGGTGCTGGACCAGATGGGGGAATAATGCCTCTCAGACAGGCAACTAGATCATCGAACCGCTGATCCAAAGTAGCAGCAGATGGAGGCTCTATCTGCTCAGCGACTCGTGCAGATGCAGGAAATCCATGCTTTGAGTAGCATGTGTCTTCATTGTGTCCAACACGATGACAGTAAGTACAAGTTGGCCTAGTGCGGCCTCCTCTTCCACGGGGTCCACGTCCACGGCTCTGATGATGAAATCCGCGACCCCTGTTAGCTGCCATAGCTGAATTATTCTGATTCGTGGCCGTGGAAGGAACTGTGATCTGACTCAGTCTATGGAAAGCTTCCTCCATGGGAGGAATAGTAGAGTCGGCCAAGATCTGGGATCGTGCCGCCTCATACTCTGGATCGAGTGCAGCAAGGAACATGCCCACCATAGTCGCGTTCCTATATGTCTTCTGCTGTTCTGGCGTGGCTGTCAGGGGCATGAAGCTGTAAAGCTTCTCGAACATCCCTCTCAGTGATGTGTAGAGAGAATGTAGAGGGCGACCATTCTGCTTTATTGTGAATATATCATGCTGAAGTTGCAGAATCTTTGTCTCGTTCTTCGCCTGCGAATATGTAGCCGCCAGAATGTCCCACATATCCTTGGCTGTAGGTTGATGTAGATTGTCATTGGCAATCTCGATTGCCAATGTACCAGATAGCCAAACTTTGGAATATGCAATATCAACCTCCCAAGAGGCATTGGCTCCAGTCTTCTCAGCAGGCTCTGGTTCGGTAAGAATGTGCTTCTTGTCTGTTGACTTCATCATGCTCATGAACTGCATTGCCCACAGTTCATAGTTTGTACCGTCCATCTTTACAATAGGCGCTAGACCACGAAAGGCGCCAATAGATGGGATATCCGCCTTGCTTTCTGACATACTGGAGACTGAAGACTGGAGCGATTGACCGAGGATGAAGTTCATCTACAATGACATTGACGGGTTTAGTTGCACGTGTAGACCTCAGGCAACTAAACCCATATAGGTGACGGTGTGCGCTTTAGGGCTTTAGCACACGCGCACACGTAGGAAGCACACGTACACTCAACCGGGAGAACGCACAGTCACAGGGGCGCTGGAGCGCGTTGCGCGCACTGGTAGCACGATGTTGCGTGCACTGGTAGCACGCTGGGGTCGCACGGTTATGCGTGAAGCTTCACGCGCAGCCGCACAAGGAACAGGAGCAGCCACACAGGGGATGCTACAGCGCGTGAATGATCGGTGCACAGGGGATGCTACAGCCGCACAGGAGATCGGTGCGCGGAAGTGCTCCGCACTCGCGCGGAGGGCTGTGCACTCGCGCAGGAGGAAGCGCGCAGAGGGCGCTAGCGCAGGAGCAGCGGGGGCGCAGCTGCGCGTGCGGCGGAAGAGGAGGCGGCGCCGATCAGAGAGATAGAGAGAGAGAGGAAGAGAGGCCGGTGGGTGGGGTAGGGTTAGGGTTAGGGTTTCGAGAACTCCGGTCTAGGACCGTCACTCTGATACCATGTTGGGAAAAATGAGCAAGTTTATTCCATAAGCCCTAGGCTCACTTATATAGGAGAGTAGCCTATGGGTAAATTACATAAAGCATACAACTGGAAATAAAAATAACAGAGAGACACATAAACTACTATATGCGTTAACAGAAATCATCTCACGTGGTGCAAGTGCCCTTGCGTGGTAGTGGAGACTTAGGTTTTCAATCTTGCTAGGGCCTCCACATATAAGATTCATTGGGTGATATTGGAGTTTTTGAATAAAAAACTACAATACGCTACAACAACACCAAAGCCTTTTCCCACATTAAGTAGGATAAGATCATCTACATGGATTCTTTGCATCTATTCGGTTTTGTCTTGGGTCATTCTCAGGCTTAGGTCCAAATAACTAAGATCCCTTCGGATAGTCTCATTTCAACACTTTTGAGTCTTCATCACCCTCTCTTAATCGGCTTAACGTCCCAAATCTCATAACTTCTAACTGGTGCACAATTGATCTCCTTTGCAAATGACCAAACCATCTTAAGCGATTTTCTCTCATCTTAGCCTTTATTGGAGTTACAACAATCTTCCTTCTGATCACATCATTCCAAATCCGATCTTTTCGTAAACGATCACACATCCACCTTAGCACTTTCATTTTTGCTACTATCATTCTCTACGCAAGTCTATGGTTTACAGGCCAACATTAATATCCATAGAGCATAGCAGGTCTCACGATCGCTTTGTAATACTTTCTTTGATTTTCAAAGTAATTTTCTTATCACATAGAACAATAAAGGCTCCTCTCTACTTTAGCCAACATGCATTTATTTTATGAGTAACATCTCCATCGATTTGCCCATCATGATGCAAAATAGATCCCAAGTGTCTAAAAGAATATTTCTATTGAATGTTAACATCTCCAGTCTTCACCTCGATTCCTTTATCACTGCTTCCATCAAATGTGCACTTCATATATTCAGTCTTAGCCCTACTTATATGAAATCCTTTAGTCATTAAGGCATATTTCCAAAACCTTAAGCTTCTCATTTACTCCATCTCTAGTCTTTACCAATCAACACAATATCATCAACAAACAACATACACGAAGGTATCTCATCCCAAATGTGACTAGTCAACTCGTCCATAACCAAAGTAAAAGGAATGGACTCAATGCTGAACCTTGATGCAAACCGATGTTGATTTCAAAATAGTCACTTTTTTCAGACTGGATCCTTACATAAGATGAAGCCCCATCATGCATATCCTTTCATTCAAAATTCTTTATAAGGCTATGCACTTGTTTCTTCTCAAAAAATCTCTACAATAATGGGACTGAATCATAAGCCTTCTTCAAATCAATAAAAATCATACGAAGGTTCTTCTTTTGAGCTCTACAAACCTCCATTGTTCTCAACAAGTGGAGAGCTTCAATAGTTAATGGACCTGACATGAATCTGAATTGTTTTTTTTTGTTTCTTTTGAAACTTGCCTCAACCTTCTTCCGATCACATGCATAGTATGGCTCATCAGTTTGATGCCTTTGTAATTCGAACAATTTTGAATATCTTTTTTATTCTTGAAAGAGGTACTATGATGCTTCTCCTCCATTCTTCATGCATCTTCTTGCTTCGCCAAACTCAACCATGGCTGATCCCAAGCCCGAGTAAACGAGGAGGGTTGCGTTAGGTAGTCGACAACTCTGGTAAAAACAATTAGAGACAAATTCCTAAATAGTGTTCTCAATTGAGAATGTTATTTAGGAATTTGACTCAAGGCAGTTAAATCTTTTCAACATGGATTTAAGCAACTACAACGTGCTACACTAACAATATAAATTAGTATATCATAATTATCAATTTTTTTCGCAGAAAAATCTGAGGCTTTCTATTCACTTCATTGGCACAACCCTCGTGAAAATCAATCAAAGTTGGAATATATTCCAATCATCAACAAAAATGACTTCCATCAAATCCAACATAATATCTGGTGGGTTCCTCGTAATATACATATGAAAAAGATGGATGAATGAGATGTTTCTTATTGATTTCTTGTATAGGGGATGAAACCTTAAATCCCAAAATGTGGAAAATCTAGAATGATGTCCTCAACAAAAATAATCAATATAAAAAATGCTAAAAACACTAATAATTAATACTCCTCAAATTGGAGCATAGCTATTGATAATGTCCATCTTGGAGGTCACGAGAGAAATGGATTTTTCAAAAGATCTTAAATTATAATATATGTAAGCTAATACCCTATAGAAATACGAGGAGTAATAATTTTCCTGTCACACACTACATCTCTGTAAGTGGCAGTCTACTTCAACATGCTTTGTGTCCTCATAAAAGATAGTATCTGTAACTATAATAGTAGCCAACTTGTTAATGTAACAGAGAGGAACCAGAGTTTTGACAAATAACCCGTGTTCATATAGGAAAGAGACAAGCCAAATACTCTAATAAGTGGCTTGAGACATGACTATATTCCATGTAGAGGTTTATATTATGTTATGATGTACTGTTCCGTATTTCCTACTTATTTAATGTACGTCTATGTAATTTACCCAAGGGTTTTCTCTCTATATAAGAGACCCGAGGGCTCTATGGAATATCACATCAGAGTATCGTTTACTCTAACATGGTATCAGAGCAGAAACCCTAGTCTAGGGTTCTCCTCTCCACCCGCCCCCCCCCTTCCCCCCCTTCACGTTCTTCTTCGGCAGTCGCCGCCTCAAGGCCCCAGCCTCCCGCCCTCTCGCTCGCTGCCACCAGCGCCCAAGCCCTCCCAGGCCCCGCTTATATAAGAGACCCGAGGGCTCTATGGAATATCACATCAGAGTATCGTTTACTCTAACATTCTACATTTGCAGTGGATCTGAAAATAGCAGCCCACTTCTTACTATGCTATGTGATTAAATTTTCACAAACAAACATAACAAAACTAGTGAGGAAGCGTCCATCCTTAGGAAAACTGGAGTAATCAGCATCTGCATAGGATGTGATATGCACGACCATTGGACTTATATAAGTATTGCTTGCATGGTGAACTCTTTGGATACATGAGAAAGAGAAGAACCTCATGCTAATGCCTATAACTTGACCTCTCCTTATGCTGACTAACTTTGCTCACAACATAAGAGATATCTTTCCTAGTAACTAAAGATAAAAAAGTTTACCCACTAGCCTTTTGTACAACGTAGTATCACTAAACATGGGGTTCACCAATGCTATATGACTTTGAGATTTAACTGCTATAGTTGATGGCTTATAACTAAGTAAAGCTGCATATGACAAGATGCCAAGACAATCTAAGATATGTGTAATCATCCAAAAGCAGAAACATAGTTATTAAGGCTGCAAGGCAACAAGACGCCTGGCCTGGGCGCCATGCATAGGCGCGCTTAGGTGTTTTTTTACTTTTTATTTTATAAATACATATGTATGGAAATTTCATAGGTTTAGGATTCAGTTGCCACCATATTTTTTATCACGATGTTGAGGGTCAGACCACCAAAATTTCAATTTCTACCCTTTCCTTTCTATGTGGTCAACATCTTAATTACAAACCATTTGGCATGTGATAGCAGATACATTTTTTGCACACACAATGTGCAAAACTTTGGTATTCTATCTCTTAATCATATTGGTCGGCATCATCCCTCAAACAAGCTTGTGAGGTTGGATGGATCTTCTGTTAATATGGGGGGGTCGAGTAGAACGTATTCTGTCTTCTCAACATTATATCGAAAGGTGGAGCATGACCACCTTCTAACCCTGTTCTGTCTTTCAAAAAAAGGAGCATGGCTGTTCTCTTTTTCTTTCATCTATTTGTGCCCAGTCTATTTTTTGATCTTTGGTTTCCATCCTTTTGCGTCAGAGTCAATTCTCAGGTTGTCATCCATCTGTCCCTGTACCGCTAATTGTTATATCTTTTATTCACACTGCTCTGTAGCTTCCTTAGTTCTCCATTTAGCTATGCTATAGCTAATCGTCGAGAACAATATTTGCGCACATATGAAAAATGATATCCTTGCATGTTCAATGCCTATAACGATTTCATAATGAAATCGATTTTTCTATCAATTTTAATTGCCAGACCGCCTTGCCTGGACAAGAAATAATCAATTTTCATTGCCGAACCCTATTGGGCCGCCTAAGCACTCCTAGGTACATGCCTTGACAATCATGAGTAGAAGTGTCATCAATCGCAAGAAAATACCAAAGGTGACCAAGATTCTACTTAGCGACCAGCCTTCTATAGGAAGGTTTTGGTCTTAAGAAGGTCTGCATTGTTATCCCCGGCAATAACCATATTGTCAACCTGCATAATAAGGAAAACAATACATGAGTCATATTTTAGATCAAACACAGATTTATCAAACACGACCCTGTGAAAATCAATAGAGCTGATTTTTGAGACAAGTGTTGAAATATCGACATCGAATTAGTAAAGTCTGGATGGGGATATATCAGATTACATATATGATATCATTGGGAATCTTGATAATGTCTCAAAAAATAATTTTCTCGCGAATTAGGATCATTTTAGTTCTTGAAATAATAAGTGACATTACATTCACTCTTATCGGCAAAATGGAGGTGTATTTAACACATTATTATACAACATCGCATATATCCTAATATCATACACATTACAACCGTGCATAGTGTTGACTACTAAGAGATATCAGAAATCAAGTAATGAAATTTGTCTAATCATAATATTCTGAAGAAGTAAACTTCAGAATAATAAGTTCTGTAGAATAAAGGGTCGATCGAGTCTGCATGGAGGAGGAGGGGGGTACGATTTAAAGGAGGCTCATCATTTTGATTCCCACATGACAACATGTGAAGGGGCATACTCTAACTATATGTGATATCTCTAGTGATAGACCTAGAGGAGAGTGAACTTCAAGGGAATGCCACCAACATGCATAGAAATGAAACTAGTCTGTTTAAGGAACATGTCATCCGCCGAAGCATAATACCGATGTCCAATCAGGTCGTAACACATGTATCCCATCTGGATCTGACTTCCGAGAGTAGAAAAACACACTTGATTGCACGTTCAAATAACTCATCCTCTATATGATAGTTATGGACGAATATAGTGCAGCATAAATACGTAAAAGCAATGGGAAAAAGTTCCTTACATCTATATTGTAGAGAGAACATGCTAATCCCACCCAGATTAGATGAATGTACTCGTTTAATCACGTTTGTGGCAGTAAGAATCTCATTTTCCTAGAAGGTTTTGTGGCCTTCATCTGAGTAAGAAAGGTGGGCTATAAAGATGCCGGTGTTTCCTTTTCGCCACATGTTTTGTTGTAAGGTGTATGAATTGGAAATTTGATGTGTGGCAAAGAAACTAGATAATTCACGATGAACAATATCAAGAGTATTGTTAGATTTGTAAATTTTTGATACTCATAGAAAAGGGACGTTTTATAAGCTCAAATATCTTTTTCACAATATTATAGACCTCTGATCGTTCTTTCTGAAAACACAGAAGAGGATTTTCTATAATCATCAATAAAGAGAACAAAAATACTTATGATTACACATACTACTGATCAGATAGGGTCCCCAAATATTACAATAGACTAAATCTAAAAGGGGTGGAGCGATGAGGTTCAATCACATGAGGAAACTAACGATCTGTGATGTTTTCCAAACTGACAAGTCTTACACTCAAAGAGCTTTAACAAAGTCAGTTCAAGGGACATTTGAGAGAGAACTATGTTAGAAGGGTGACCAAGATGCATGTACCACATTAACAAGGTAGCGGAGATTGAAGTATCTCCAACAATACAACAATTTGTAGGAATATCAAGATAATATCAACCATTCTGGCCCCCTACTAATGACCTGCATCATCTGGATGTCCTGAAAAGAATAAAAATGCTAATAAAAATATAATTTACAATTGAGCTCAGAACATAATCTATATAATTGACTATTTAAACGATAACTAGCTTCTCATATAGACATGTGATCTACTCAATACTAGAGGAGGGAAGAGCTTCCCTGAGAAATGGATCAAACCCGCATGTAGATGCCAGTAAGGCGAGACTTGGTTGTTTGTTGAGAATACGTCTGGGACAACTCCCACATTTCATTAGTCATCTCCTTGTACATCAGATTGGCAACAATCATAAGCTCACATTGTTGGCCAACCTATTCATGGCCTGGTAAGGCGAGACTTGGTTGTTTGTCGAGAACACGTCTGGGACAACTCCCACATTTCATTAGTCGTCTCCTTGTATATCAGATTGGCAGCAATCATAAGCTCACACTGTTGGCCAACCTATTCATGGCCCGATAATTATCTTGAAGCAAGGACTCATACTGCTTGTCCGCATCCTTGAGAGGTTCTCTTTTGAGGATATAAAGCTTCTTCTAACCGCTAATGAACACCTTGAAGGTTTAAGATCAAATCGTATAGTTTTCTATACCCTTAAGTATTATATAAGCTCCCTTTACCACAATAGACGAGGTGGATGTCATGAACTTTGTCTCGAGAGGAGTCGTGGCCATTGCGATCATATTAGAAAAGAGAAAAAAAAGAAAAACTATGATCTATTCAAGCCTCGACTTTTTACAAAGATAGAACTCTTCTCAGAATGAGTTCGTGGAAGTGGTGGGGTCGCTAAAGGCGATGGAGCGCCACTAGGATGTACTTACATCAGTGGGGCCATTGGGGTTCCGTAGATGGCAGAAGCGGGGGTCACTAGAGGTATGATATGCCGCTAGGGCCTACTGGCTACGGTTGCGAGGTCCCTAGGGTGGTGCAATGGCAACATTAGGGCCACTAGAGGCATTTCTGCTGATGACTATAGTGTAGGCGCTATAAGTGGTGTGGGGATGCTAGGCTTGTTGATGGAGGCACGCGGGTCAAGTGGTGGTGATTAAGGTTTCAACAAGAGAGGCCCAGAGCTCTGGTACAGAATCGTCTCTCTGATACCTTGTGAAAAACATGGGTTGGAATGAGATGGTTCTTATTAAAGGTGTATGATTTCTTATGTAGAGATGAAGATTCAGAATCCCTAAAAATGGAAAATACAATGATATCCTCAACAGAAATAATAAATACAAAAATACTATTATAATATAGGGTTTTTTTATGCTTGTGCCTCTTCAAGATTCTGCAATGATAGTTATGCTCCTATCTTTTTTGTAGTAACACTTGTGCCCCTTCATTCTTGGGCCATACACAGGTACGCTCCTTGGATTAGTTTCCATCCGTTCTCATCTCGGATGGACTTTAACTGAAGGGCACATGTGTAATTGGAAATTAACAGAGAGGAACAAAGCGTAATTTCCAATCAAAACATGTGGTGGCCAACTTAAGGTCGTTACTTTCCACTAACTTTTGACCTATCCATGTGCCAAGATGCCATCTTCTTAGTGGTTGGCCGAATAATTAGAGCCTAATAACTTTCCTCAAAGATTTCTTCTTTGTGTGTCTACTACTAATGTCGACTCCTCCACACACGACGCAACCCCTTCGCCGATTCCTCTGTCTGCAACAACCTCCCTCCCCCATCAGCTCCTCCACATGCCCACAACCGCCCTTCACCACGAGAACATCCTCCCATCAGCTCCTCATCGCGTGTAACCCCCCTTTCTCGCAACAACCCCCTCCACCCCACCATCTCCTCCCCCATGTGAAGCTCCCTTCCATGACCCCTCCGCCTACAACCCTTCCCTTACCAACTCCTCTGCATGTGGACAACCTATGTTCCACATGACAATCACCCTCCCTCACCGGCTCCTTTACATGCATGATCCCTTTCCCGAATCCTCTCCGCCCACAACCCCTGCCCCACTGACTCTACATGTGTATAACTCCTTCCCTGCAACAACCCTCTCCCCCACATCTCCTTTGCACACTTAACCCCCTTTCCCTTACTCCTCTGCACACGACCCCTCCCCCCTCAATATCTCCTCCACATGCACAGTTCTTCCTTGACTCCTCTGCATATGATGACCACCCTATCCCCACTGTCTCCACCACGCGCATGCAACCCCCTTTCCTCGTCGCCTTCTCCGTGCGTACGTAACCCCCTTTCCTCGACTCCTTCACCCACAACACCATCCCCCTTTGTCATCTCCTTTGCATGCACAACCCCTTCCCATCCATTCCCCAACCTCCTCCACTATATCCTTCCCTCCCCCAAACCTCTGCCGCACTCAACCACCTGAAGGAAGAAGATGATGAAGAGGAGAGGCACAAATGTAATAAAATATATCTTAGCCAGACCTTGGTTTGAAATAACCGTGGTTTGATTCATCTAATAAACGGTTAAACTAATGGAGGGACACAATTGTTAATGGTGGAAGAACATAAGGATTCAAGTGTTGTTGCAAAAAGGTTAGGGGCATAACTTAATTGCAAAATCTCAGAGAGGAACAAGGGTAAAAACTCAATAATAAAACTTCAATGATATCAATGCCCATAAAAGAATATAGGCTGAAATCCATTTGAATATAAAGTATAATGAATATCTAGAAAAAAATCAAATCTTCTTGAAACCCCACCACTATTTTTATTGTCTTTTAGATCTCCAGGAGATATGAGAAGGGTGGAATGAGGGGTTGGGTAAGGGGACGTTTGGAGGGTTGAAGTGGGATGGTACTTGGATAATGGGAGAGTGAGCATTTCTAAAAAAGGAATTTTCTCCCGTTCCTCTGATCTTCGTCTCCATTTTTTAATTGCGAAGAAGATAAGACTCAAGAGTAATATGCCGAAGAGTATCTATTGGTCTGCAAAGTCAAATGTCATTAGGAGGTCTCTCTTGTATGTTAATTTCCAGCCTCATTAACTGATTACTGATGATGAAGTTTTCTGTCTTCCTTGTAACAAATATAAATTGAAATTCATGGGAAAGTAGGGGTGCTTTACAGAATCTCAATTTTGTTAGTTGTAGTAAGCTTATGATGTTGAAGTATACACAATATTATAACTTCATTATTTCTGGAGTTCCAGTAATATTGGACAAGACAAGTTTTAGCTTCTCTTAACGAGTATGTGGAAAAGAAGGGGGGGAGATCCGAGCTTACAATGTGTGCAGCAGCAATCCTGTTGGGGTCTCTTCAAGCGTGGGCAGTGAGGTTGAGAGTTTACAAACATGTTATCAATAAGAACTCCATATTTAATATGAGAACTATCTATTTCTCAAAAATAATATGAGAACTATCTATATTGGTGATGTTTGCATAACAGATCTGATTTCTGCTTAACTTTTCTGATTATCATTTACTCTTTTCTTTATTGCAAATTTGATTTTGTTTCTAACAGAGCAAGCAACACCATAGGGATCCTCGAGATAGAAATTCAGAAGTCACACCAGCATTATAATCCTTCTGCCTTTGAGAATGCTCAAAAACTGTGGACAGATATAATTAAGCATGGCATTGGGTCGGATACCTTTTGGGCTCGTGTGTACTCGACTTAAACAGGTTGGGCTTGGGTTGGATTTCGGAACTTCATGTCATTTAAAATTGGGCTAAGTTTGAGCCAGTGCAAAAATGGCTTGAGCTCTCGGGTATCAGATTTTTTATTGTCGAGTCAGAATCTGCTTTAATATAGATTATTATTGGACTTCAAAAAAAAATATTATTATTTTAATAAATAATAAATTGAACATATATCTTTAATTTATAATACTTCAAAAAATGCAAGGATAATAACCTCGTATTTGATTGATTATCAATTATTCTCCCATCTTTCTTATAAAATGAAAATGATTTGAAACAACAAAAACGCTTTTTTTATATTCTTTACTTTTCATAACTAATACTACTGTATGATGTTTTTGATTTACTTGCTATATATTATTGTGTAGGAGACATAAGAATGTGGAGGTAAACATATGAGTTGGACTTTATGGG
Source organism: Ottelia alismoides (assembly GCA_037367405.1). Lineage (NCBI taxonomy): Eukaryota > Viridiplantae > Streptophyta > Magnoliopsida > Alismatales > Hydrocharitaceae > Ottelia > Ottelia alismoides. The sequence continues at coordinate 86,026 of JAZKJV010002215.1, read as the reverse complement.
TGAATAATTGCGGGCAGGCTTGGGCTTCTAAAGTGAAACCTAGCCCGATAATAAGTGGTCCAAGCCCGACCTATTAGTATATGAGCTTGATTGGACTTGAGTTTTGAATCATGTGGGCCAAGTGGGCTTTTATATGTACCTAAATGAGCCAACCCGACCACACCCGAAACCCAAGCCTAGATATAATGCTCCAGTGTCAAAACCAAGGAAATCATTGAATCTGAAAGCAAAAGTCACAAGCCATGAGAGTGTGACTTTAAGGTGGTGACTCTGTTAAAGTGGCTGTGTGGCTTTAAGAGAAACCTGCATGCATCGTGCCGTGTGTGGTGGGATGCAATACATGCGGAGGTCTGCTGACTCAATGTGCTAGAGGATACACTAGATTTATTGCTGGCGGAGATGGAGGAGAGGGAAAGCTTTATCCAATCCATCCCGGAGGAGGATAAGAAGACGTTAGAATAAAGTAGTGATCCAGGCTAATGTGGATCAAAGGGGGGGACACCACTGCCAGCCTTTTCATGTGTCAGAGAGCAACAAGAAATGTCAAACACCATCCATAACTTTTTAATAAACAAAAATTCCTGTAGGAGACTGAATAGGTAGGGATTTAGCAGATTACTTCCATGGTGTATCTCGCAGGCGAGGTCACAGGTAGTGGAGATGGATGGGCTTTGGTGTTGATTCATTATCCCCTCACCAGGGATTACACCTGACACGTCAATTTGGGAGAGAGGAAAAAAATAGCAGTGCTAGATTTAAATGCAGATGGAGTGCCGGGGCCATATGGTTTTCAGTCTTCTATCGAGAGTTCTAGGACGTAGTTGGTGGTGGTGTGGTGGCCAGACAGATGGCAGAGTTTGCACATGACAAATGCAGTGGTTGATAGAGTGGCCCTTTGTTTCTTTTAACAAAGGAGTTTTCAGAGCAGGATGAGGACTTTCACCGTATTTCCTTATCAAACACTATTTATCTCGTTGTGGCAAAAATACTAACAGAAAAGTAATAAGGGCAGTAGCTGCACACTCTGTGTGCAGCATGTTGAGTCGGTGGGGCACTTTTTTCACCTGTGACAAGACATAAGAGATTTGGGCGGGACTAGTTTGGCTCCTCTAACCAAATCAGCTTCTAGGACTCGTTGACCGGTGCTCGATTTCGCCCCAACAGGGAGCTCTATTTGCCGATTGAAGTAATGTGGGCACTTTGCCTTTCCCATTATGGGGTCATCTTCTGCTCTGAGTGTTTTTACATAGTATGTTTCGAGTCCTGGCTCCTGTACCATGCCTTTTTTATTGACTACTTATGGGACGGCCACCACAGCGTGGTTCCCCATTTTTTGAATTAAAAAAGCTACAAGCCACAATAGATCTAAAGATCTGGAATCTTTTTGAATTAAAAAATATGGCATGGAAATAAAGAAAGTTCTAGGTTCACATGCTGGTTGAAACTTAAGATACACCATTAAGATTGATCTTGAGAAACAGGTCTTGAAAGCGCTTTCTCAGGTACCATGTTCGAGAATATGATCTAAAGATATCCAGAAATTCTTTTTTTTTAAAGAAGTAAGAGATCCACGAGCATATCATCAAGGATAATCATATATTTATGTGGTTTGTCATGGCATGAAGGCACTCCACTCCGCGTGAGAAAGGACCCCGGCGACTCCGATTTCTTCAGTCATTCTTCACGAATAAAAGCCATAGTATGACGGCCTTTATCTAGATCATACACAAATCCTAGACATATGGGAGGTAAGATTTGGACCCTAACACTTAGTTGATAACTGGCTGGAACTATGCACAACTCTTAATTAAATTCTTAATTCTAAGCACCCTGTAATTAGAAACGTTACTTCGTATGCTTGCCAGACTTTCAAGTAAGCTACTGGAAACTTTGTGAAGCTATTTTATTACACTTAATTTTCTCTTTGAAGTGTCTTGGGTTTTATCAGGTTCACCATCATTCTTCTGCAGAGCTGATCGTTGATCATAATTTCATGACTAATTAAAAAGCAATTTCTTGCAGCTACAGCATTCGAAGGAAAGACGTTTGACCAATCAAAAGGCAACGGAAAGCACACAGAAGAAGCTGGGACATCGTCATCCCAACCCGATGAAGAAGCCGATGGCAATAAAGCAAGCTTCAGGCCCAAGATCAGCTCAGTTCCGAACATGGAAGGGTTTCCAAGCGAAGGTTCCATCATAAGGCCGGGCATTGCTCCTGGCCTCAAGTTCGGAGGATCTGGCTCTTATCCAGATCTTCCATGGGTATCGGTCACCGGATCGGGACCAAACAGTAAGACAATATCTGGTGTCACCTACAAATTCAGCAAAAACCAGATCAAGATTGTCTGCGCTTGCCATGGGCAGCACATGTCTCCTGAGGAATTCATACAGCATGCTAACACTGGCAATCCCAGTAGTGACAATACAGTCAGTGTTTGAAATGGAAGTCCCGCAGCTTCTGCTCAGAGCTGATGTAAAGTAGGACCCTCTGTTGTACCTGCAATTGCTATATTGCTCAGTGACAACTACGATTGAGGTCAAATACTATCATCATTATATTATTTTTTTCTTAATCTATACAGCCAGTCCTGGTATAAGCTATCTTCATCCATGGTGATAGATGTGTATTAAATGTCTAGTTTCACTAGCGTTTTTACTTTAGTGTGTCCAGTAATTTTTGGGAACTGTTTAACTTCGTGCTTTACATGGTTCTCTGATTGGAAAAGTAGATGGAAATTTGAAAGATTGCTTCGCTAATTTAGCGTTTTCGTTCCATCTATTTTTTGCCCATGGTTAAAAGTTGATTTTTGATCTAAGGTGAAGTCTAGCAGGGAAAATCTATCGATGACTATCGAGTGAAATGCCACACCGACCCTTCCGGGAAAGTACTAAATAGAACTTCCGAGAAAATACTTACAATATCTTGTTTTAAAGGTATTTTTTATCAAAAATAAAATAAAATATCTTCTTACTATTTACTATTTTTAAAATTCAAAATACCTCCCTGTTTCATACAAAAATATAGATTTCAACTTTAAAAATCATTTAAAAATTCATAAAAATATAAAAATTACTTAAAAATACTTAAAAACATTAAATAAAATACAACACATAAAAATAAAAAATTTAAAATAAAAAAAAATATAAAAATAATACCTATACTACGTTACTTGTAGGTATATAAAAAACATAAAAAATAATATACAATCCATAAAATCAATTAAAAATCTTAAAAACACATTAAAATCATTAAAAATAAGAAAACCCTATATCCTTAGCTTCTCTACATATTGCCTAGTTTCTACAGTTTGCCGCCCTGAGTTCGATAAATCTTTTTCTATGAATACCGTTTCGTCGACACAACGACGTTGTCTATCTGTTTTAGATAACTAGACCGGAAAACTTTCCTAACCTTACCCCGCAACAACCCCACTCCAAGCTAGACTTGCTGAGCAATTTCCTCTTTTGTGGACACACCACCTCACTATGACTCGAGATGAGAAGAGAGACATCAAACCGGCAGGCAGAGCTTCACTGAGGGGTTACGTGTAAATGGAAGTGACTATTCTGGATTCTACATGTAATTCGGTAGTATAAAGAGTTCAACGTGCAATTATGAAAGTATGCATGGTTATATGTGTAAATATCCCATTTTCTAAATTATATGAATATATTTTTAAAATCATCGCACATTATCACTAAGGAAACACAACGAAATATTACCACAAGTTAGCAAAAAAAAAACAAACTTTTTGTATATTATTGTGGGGTGGTCTGCGTTGTTCTACTCTAAAATATAGTAAATTGAAGCAAAATTTGCAATGTGGTACTAATTTATGCGCAATGTGTCAATAGAAAAATATATTTATGACCCATAGCAAATTATTATTTCAGGTTGCGACTAGTTGTTGTCATATTTATGATATTAACGATATTTTCATTGGAGTGCTCAACATACATGGTTAGTAGTAACATGCTATACATGATAGTTTGATAATACATGTTATCTCGTATAAACTTTCCGTATATATGTATAGAAAGGTGCTACCTACCGTCCAACTATATTTTGGTGATTGGGCTAAGTATTATAACATAAGAGGAATGGGTGACACCCTCAAATTCCTCACACATCCTCCCTGCAGAAGACAAAGGGGAAAAGAACTGCCACCACATGAACACTAGCGAAGTCCACTAAACTGCTGCCACCAAGATCAACAAGAGCAGCAAAGATCGAACACCCGCACCAACCCATCTCATCAATCTCTACTTCTCCCAAATGGGTTCTCTCAGTTTCAATCTCCCAGGCCTGTGCTCCCCTCCAATCCCTCACACATCCAAATCCCACCATACCTTCTTAAGATCCCAATACACACTCTGCCCTGCAAGGGATGTGAGGCTGAGAGCCCTTGAGTTGGATTCCAGTGCAGCAGCAGCCATAGCGCCCACTACTGAACCACAGGGAAGACGTTGGCACCATCAATGATCAGGAGCCTCCTTCTATTGATTTCGCATTTGTTAATGTAAGTCATCATCTTTTCTTTAGAAGAAAAAATCAGTGCTAAGGTTCATCATTGATAGGAATTTTGCCTTTCGCAGTCATGATCGCTGCCGGATGGCATGCTGGATATATCGATGCAGTCAGCATGTGGAGGACGGAAGCTGAGGGATATAATGCTGGACAATTACATCTATCTCTATGGACCTTATGTGAGTAGATTGTGGTTTTAGTGTCAATGCTCACAAGGTGTTTGAGACAATGCCTGAGAGAATTGCCTTTGATGTGAATATATTCTTCTAGGGGAGGCCTCTGTTGAACTGTGGTGGCGGGGGCACTTGTGGGACATGTATTATGGACGTACTCCTCAAATTTAAGATGTGGGTACATGTGAATTTGGATACAAGTTTTTTTTGAATTATATGTTGGAGATTTTGGTAGGTTGTCGAGGGGAAGGGGTTGCTGAGCCCAAGGACTGAAAAGGAAAATGAAGTGCTTAAGAGGGTATCTGTTTGAATAATTTCGGCCATGACCTTAAGTGGTCAATAACCGTACCCCGACCGTTTCGCGGCCGGCGATTATGGGTGGACCGGATCCGGCGGAGCTACAACGTGCAGGCGCGGATAATGGGGGCGGACGGCTCGAGGGGCTCGCGCATCCTATAAATAGACCTCCCGACGGGAGGAGAAGCCATCTAAGGCAACGCCTCGAGTACGGGAGCCCCCCATCCATCCCTCTCTCTCCATCTCCCCCTCTATCCTTGTTCTCTCTCGCAACAATAGAAAAGGCGTACCTCGTCAAAAACCTTGACTGGTATCAGAGCTACACCCCCGATCGTCGTCACCATTGCTGCAGCTTGCCCTCGTTCCTTGGCGCCGGCGTTGCTGTCCGCCCTTTGCTCTCAACCACCGCCGCTGCTCAAAAACCCTAAGGCGCACGCGAAAGTGAACGACTGCAGTCACATGTCCCTTTTTTTTTATTTTTGCCCGTTGTTGCCACTGAAAAAGCCCTAAGGCTTCAATCACATTTTTTTTGTTTTAACATTAGACACACTTCCTTTTCTGACACCTTTAATCACGTGAGTGCACTATATTGGAAAAGTTATTTTTTTATTGTTCTTTTACACCAGAACTCCTGTTTTGTTTTACCGAGAATTGTCCCTGCAATATTTTTTTACAAGAAAAACCTTGCATTTCAACGTAAATACTGCCCTTTTTTTATATATAAAGCGTTTTTTTGTTTTGTTAATCTATAAAGTTTTTTTGCATGTTGATTAAGAAGTTAAGAAACCAAAGTTTAAATTAAAAAAATAAATTTTTTGTAATCATATGTTTATAACTTAAAAAAATAATACGTTTTTTTGCTTTAATCGGTTTCTTATAAGTAATTCATCAAGAATCAAATTTTTTTGTTCCTTTTAAAATCATCTGCTTAATTGATTAAAATTAATTGCATTTTTTTATTGTTGTTGTTTACCTTTATAAATTACACAATCTCATTCATCTCCCTGTTTATTTTTTAATCTTTTTTAAAAAAAACTCTTTGTTTATTTCTACAAAACTACATTATCTTACACAATCATATATTTATTTTATTAGATCAACAAAAATAACAAGCAAGATGATTGCCACTGAGGTAGGGAAAATTGAGTACCTTAATGGTTCTAATTATGGATTATAGAGTAGGAAGATCTACTACGGCCTGTTGCATGATAGCATACACACCATCATAGACAAACCTGCCCCAACTTTATCTGAAAATCCGACTGTGGAGGAAATTAGGGCCCGCGAACAGTGGGAGAAAACGGAAAATAGGGCTAGGAGCTTTATGCTGACCCACATGGATCTGAACCTGATTCGGGTCTTCGAGACCTGCGAATCAGCTTACGAGCTCTGGAACCCGGTTAAGGAGAAATATCACTCCAAATCCGAAGTGAGCGTCCAGCTTCTTCTACACGAGTACAACTCATGTAGAATGAAGGAATCTGAAAGCGTCCTCGAGCACGTGAACAAGATGATCGTGATGGCCAAGGATCTTGCGGCTGCTGATTGCGCGATTCCGGAGAGGATGCAGATCGCAACCATATTAGGAAGTCTCCCTCCGTCATTTGACATGGTTGCCACATCTCTGAGGATGAACGACAATATTAAGTCTGTGACGGACCTACCTGCACAGCTGGCAATTGAGCAGGACCTCTCCAAACAAAGATCGAAAGCTGATATCTTTGAGGTCGAGGAAGAAGAAGAAGCAAATGCCGTGCACGCAAAGAAAAGGCTAGGCTACTCCAAGGCGAATTTCAAGGGAAAGAGTGGGAAATACCCACGTGGCTCTTGCTACGGTTGTGGCAAATATGGCCATTTCAAGGTCAATTGCCCCAACAAGAAGAAGCCGGGAAACTCTAAAATGCCTGAAAACAAAGGTAAAAAGATAATAGAATTCGCGGCTGTCGTGGAATGCAACTCCGTCATCACGGACAGTGATGGATGGTGGATCGACTCTGGAGCAACCAGACACATCGCCAGGACGAAGGAAGGCCTGGTGGACTTCAAGGAGCTGAACAAAGGCGAATAGAGGATCTTCATGAGGAACAACACCTACTTGAACGTAGAAAGTGTTGGGACATACAGGCTTGACCTGGGGGATAGCATTATGGTACTGAATGATGTACTATATGCCCCAGGGATACGCCAGAACTTGATATCTGTCCCAGTGCTGCTCAAGAAAGATTTCGAAGTCTGCTTTTATAATAAACGTGTTTCTATTGGCAAGAATAAGAAGGTCTATGCGATGGGGAAGTTTGTGCCCGAGCATGACCTGTTTTGTCTTCCTGTAATAAACTCTAGTGAATCAATGAATGTCTCTTCTAATTATTCATTGTGTTATTTGTCTGATTATAACTTGTGGCACATGCGACTGGGTCATTCAGGAAATTCTAAGATGGATCAAATGATTAAGGCAAATATGTTCCCTAAAATCACGGGTGCAAGGACATTGCCCTGCGAACACTATCTAACCGGTAAAATGACGAGAAGACCCTTCTCAACCGGAATTCGATCAACAGAGTTACTAGGTTTGATCCATTCAGACATATGTGGACCACTGAGCATCAGCACACATAGAAATAAGGAATACTTTATAACATTCATTGTTGACTACTCGAAGTTCTCCTATGTCTATCTCTTAGAAAGAAAGTCGGAAGCACTTGAAATGTTTAAGAGATATAAGACGGAAGTGGAGACAAGATTGGGAAAACCAATCAAGACTCTTAGGACAGATAAAGGTGGGGAATATACCTCAAAGGATTTTGAGGATTATTGCATTCAAGCAGGCATTCGTAGGCAGACTACAATGCCATATACACCACATCAGAATGGTGTAGCAGAAAGAAAGAATCGAACTTTGATGAATGCAGTAAAGTGTATCCTTTCACACTCAGAACTCTCCAAGAAATTCTGGGGAGAGGCAGTGTTGACTGCGAACTATATACAGAGTAGGACTCCCACCAAGTCAATAGAATCAACGCCATATGAAATATGGAACGACAGAAAGCCCGAATTGGGCCATCTCCGGTAATGGGGATGTGTTGCACATGTTCTGGTACCGAGTTAGCTTAGGGACAAGCTAGACTTTAGGACATTAAAGTGCAAGTTTATTGGATATAGTGAACATTCTAAAGGATATAGGTTCTTCCATGAAACCAAAGGTCTAATCGAAAGTCGTGATGCAACTTTTCTTGAAATTCATCAAGAAAATGAGCATGAAATAGAGGAATCAGATCCTCTGATTGTTGTCCTACATGACAATGAAGACGACTTGAGCATTAGACAAGAACTTGAGGATGATATCGATCATCCAAATGCTGAGAATGAACCTATGGAACATGATGATCCTTTAGAGGAAGTGGGTAGACCTACGCAACCCACGAGTATAATCGGCAACAAGAGACCCAGAACACGACCCACATGGATGAAAGATTACAATTTCTATGGATACGAGGCGTTGTGCTACATCGTGGATGAGGATGTCGCGGATTGTACATATCCCATATCCTTTGATGAAGCTATGGCTTCATCTGAGTCGGAATCATGGTCGGCTGCCATGAGAGATGAGTTGGACTCAATCGAGCGAAACGGTTTTTGGGAATTATGTGATTTGCCAGAAGGTAGGCAATCCATAGGATGTAAGTAGGTATTCAAGAAAAAGTACCGAGTTGACGGTACTGTTGACAAATACAAAGCTAGATTAGTTGCCAAGGGTTATACTCAGCAAGCTGGAATAGATTTCCAGGAAACCTACTCTCCAGTGGCTAAGTTTGCATCGATTCGGATTATCTTAGCCATAGTCGCATATATGGATTTGGAATTATTCCAAATGGATGTGAAGACGACCTTCCTTAATGGAGAATTAAAGGAGGAGATTTATATGCGACAACCTGAGGGATATCAGGTTGAAGGTCAGGAGAAAAAGGTTTACAAATTAAGAAAGTCATTATATGGCTTAAAGCAGTCTTCACGGCAATGGTATCTCAAATTTCATGAGAAAGTTATTCAATTTGGTTTTGTTTCAAATAAATTGGATAACTGTGTGTATGTCATGAAGAGTGGGAGCAGGTTTGCAATCATGTCATTGTATGTAGATGACATTCTGCTTGCAGGTAATGACATACAAATGCTCGATGAAATCAAACAGAAATTGAGCAATGAATTTGAGATGAAGGACATGGACGAAGCATTCTATGTTCTTGGAATTCAAATAACAAGAGACAGGGACTCAAGGACATTGAGCCTTAATCAGGAAAGATATTTGCATACTGTATTAAGGAGATTTGGAATGCAGAACAACACTCCAGCTCCAACACCACTTGTGATGGTAAAGAGACTCAGTAAGAGTCAGTGTCTCGGAAAGGGGCAGAAACCTTTAGATGTACCATATGCACAAGTGGTGGGAAGTCTAATGTATGCAATTATGTGTACTCGACTTGATTTAGCTTATCCAGTAAGCTTAGTCAGTAGATATCAAAGCAATCCTGGTCCAGCACATTGGGAAGCTGTAAAGAGGATTTTTCGATATCTGAAAGGAACAGTACATCTGAAACTTGTGTATCAAGCAGAATCGCTTGAAGTGGTAGGCTACTCCGATGCCAATTTCGGAGGGGATGTGGATGATAGAAAATCAACATCAGGTTACATGTTCATGTTTGGTGGTGCAACCGTTTCTTGGGGAAGCAAGAAACAAGGATGTGTATCTCGACATACACAGGAGGCTGAGTACATTGCATGTAGCATGGCCACCACTCATGCTGTATGGATCAGACGTTTTCTAGAGAACCTAAGCCTCGAATTGGTCAAAGGGCCAATTGAAATGTATTGTGACAATCAAGCTGCGATAAGCTTGATCAATAGTGGGGCTAATAGTTCTAAAGGAAAACACATTGAGATCCAATATCACTATATACAGGATATAGTGGCGAAGCAAGAAATCACGGTAACCTACATACCTACCAGTGACATGTTGGCTGATTCTCTAACGAAGGGAATAGAAACAGGAACATACATTAAACATGTTGGTTTAATGGGACTCAGGAATGTATGAGTCAAGGAAGAAGTTTCATATATAATGATCCCCACATGATAAATCTCTATGTATATGCTACACGAATAGTGGGAGCATATATGTTTTGACCACTTCGGTCAAGTAGGAGATGTTTGTATAATTCCGGGCATGACCTTAAGTGGTCAATAACCGTACCCCGACCGTTTCGCGGCCGGCGGTTATGGGTGGACCGGATCCAGCGGAGTTACAACGTGCGGGCGCGGATAATGAGGGCGGACGGCTCGAGGGGCTCGCGCGCCCCATAAATAGACCTCCCGACGGGAGGAGAAGCCATCTAAGGCAACGCCTCGAGTACGGGAGCCCCCCATCCATCCCTCTCTCTCCATCTCCCCTTCTATCCTTGTTCTCTCTCGCAACAATAGAAAAGGCGTACCTCGTCGACAACCTTGAGTATCATCTTATGATTTAATGGCTGTTTGTGTAATCGTGGTTTCATATAAAACTCAATGTTAGATTACTGCTTATGCGTGATATGCAGAAGCCCAAAACATGACGGATAGCATGCCAAACCATGGTTGGCAAAGAAGACTCAAGTGGTCAGGTAAGTTCACCCAGCATCTTCGAATTCCTTATGAGCAACTATTTTGGAATGTACTACATTGTGTTTTTTTCCGCTTTAAACATGATCAAATTAAATACACATAACGATAATGCAGTAGTCGGCTGGCTGTTTTGATCTTCGAACTGTAGTTAAGTAGGGATTGAGTTTGAGTGGTTGTTCCTTTCCATAGTAGCTTAATGCTATCCTCTTCTTGCAAAATCATTACATCAGGGCTGGCTAGGTAGGGACTAAATTGGGTTTGGGTCTAGGATGAAAGAGTATTGCCATGAGAAGTTTGCTCAATTTTCTTGTTTTGCATGTCTAAAACTCGCCTAAGTTCAAGAAAGCCTTCAATATAGTTTTAACACTTGAAAACCAGACCTCATGTACGATCACAAGCTTCTGTATACTCCATACCAAGCCAAATGCGTATTCTTGCATATATCCCAATGCTATTGCTGCATCCTAATATATAACACTTCACATTTCTAAGGTCAAAATGATATGCAAATGTTAACTGTACTCTCCATCTTAGTATTGAAGTTGAGTTTACGAGTGACCAATTCATGAAATCACTTATGATGATACCTTACTGATAACTATATCTTTAGTGTGAAAAAAACTGTAATAACTATACCATGCTCATTACCGTGGATGGACCATATCTGAATTGTTGCTATTATAAGTTTTATAACAAGAACTAAGAGTTCTCTATTTATACATTCCAACAAGGAAGCTGTATGTTTCCCATTGTTGGAATATTGATGGCATGACAGAATAACTATGGCTGCACTTACAGAGAAATCAATGGAAAATAATGGGAGACAATGCTAGAGATAAAAAATAATATCTAGAGCTGATACTATAAAGAGAAATCAAATAGGTCATTTCATATGGGGATTGTTGAAGAATGGTATTTTGTGTGGGTTATGTTTAGTCTCACATCTTGGAGTGGTGACTTTTGATCACATTGGTAGGGCTATATAAAGAGCTCCACACCCATTGTAAACTTTGAGAAAGATAATCGAAAATCAGCCCTTTGAGGCGGTTCTCCGGTGGTTTCATCCCGCTCCTTCAGCAGTAGGGTTCCACGTAAAATCAAAGTCTCTCTTTTGTCTTGTTCTTTTTTTGATTCGCTTCCGCATTTCATATTTCAACAGGGATGAACTGGAAAGAGAACAAACCTATGTATCTCTTTCTTTGTGAGAAGGAAAATTGATGCTAAGAAATGTGGGAACGAAATCCGACCTGATGGAAGCTTGAAATGAATGTATACTCTCCTCTTCCTTGTCCTTGCACCAATACCAGAGCATATAGAGGTATACATACATGATAAGACATCTGAGATAGGTGAGAATTGATCTTTGATATTTTAAGGGAGGACTCAGCTATAAGAAAACACACTTGCCACAGGTGTGCCGATAGCCATGGCACTTCAAAAGGAATATCCTCTTCTCTAACAAAGATAGATTGTAGTAGCATGACATGGCCAATGATGCGAACATAAGCCACCCAGAGTGCTATCTCTAGTGAACAGAGAGATGCCACGCTGAATATGTAGTGTAGGCCAAGCCACCAAGGATGCTCATGGATCCACTTTAGTTATCGAGGTATTGGTTTGATCGACAGGTTTATGGTTTACATACTATTTGATACAAAAGCATCATATTCGTTTATCTCCTTGAAGCTAACCAGTAACTTGGGAGATCCCCAGCTGAGCTAAATTTTTTATTAACAATAAAAGGGGTAGGAGATCAAATTTTTGAGTTGTCATCTTCAGATGCTCTGAGGATACATATTTTTTCTAGGACATGAGCTACTGGTAGATTTGGACCACTAAACTATTCAAGTGGTTTTGTACAATCAACTATAAGTGCATTATCTGATTGTTATCTCTGATTTATGCCTTGGCCTATTAGCTTGCATCCTTGATTGACTGATCCCATACCATAAAATAGACGGATCTTGTGTTTATCTATGTTTACTACTAGTTAGAAAATCTTAAATTGAGGTTTATGGACTTCTACACATGCATTCTGTCTGAACTTTGTTAACAACACTTGTGCCCCAACCTATTTCATAATTACAGAGAGGTCTCCTACATAACATCTCCCTATCAACATTTGTATCCTTGTCATTGGCCTCCATAGGTCAAACAGTCAAGTATAATGGTCAAAGGACTAATATGCAATGGAAGTTTTTGCAAGTCAATCATTATAAGTAAACTATATTTCTTTTTTGCCCTTCTTCTGTTCTTCACCTTACTCTCTCCTTATGCTTTCTATTTCTCTCGGTCACTCTCTCACTCTCACTCGCATAGGATGTAAGCGGGTAGAGGAGTGGTTTGGCGATGTTTCGTTGGGAGATGTAGCACTAAGGGGAGAGGTCGGGGTTCGCTCGTTTAAGGATAGGGGCTTGTTGAGAAAAGGGTAGAGCTATTGTTGGGGAATGTGTTGGGACACGAACAACCGGATACAGATCACCTGATATGGATGTGGATGCACAATAGACCACCACCACGAACAACCCGATATAATGGTGGTTGGTCACCTCTCGCAATCACCAGAGAAGAAAGATCACTATAGATTAGAATGAATACAACTCTTTCATTCCTTCGCTCTCTCATCTCTTTCTTTTCTCTTCCTCTCCCCTTTCTCTTGGAGCTACATTGTTCTTGTGCTGGTATTGAGGTAACACCCCCACCCCTTTCTATATATAGCCCAATTACAACTACATAGTCCTATTCCCAATAGAACTATAAATAGAATACAACTCAACTACTATTAGGATTAGGAGTTCCACCCCATCAGGATTCCTAATCCTAATAAGACTCTAATCCTAACAATCTCCCCCTTTAGTTGAATTCCATCACGATATCTTCATCGTCTTGAGTTTGCATTGGGCCATCCTCGTCATCTGCAAATCTCGTTAGCAGGATCCATCGCCTTTGGGTAGCGTATCCATCGCTAAGTACCCTCAATGTGCCACCTTGCACGATCTCCTACCAACTGCCGCTAGCAGAATTCTTCGACGCATCTGGTCGATTTCTCCAAGAGACCACCATATCATGACTTCTAAGGACTGTGCATCTGCTGCATCACATCGTCTCGTCGATGTCGAACCTCGCTCTGATCCGACGCATCGTGCCCCCTTAACAATGCTGAACCTGGCTCTGATACCAGTTGTTGGGCACGGAAGCAGTATCAATTTCTCTCTGATACCAGTTGATGGGGATATGGACCACCGGCATCGCCTCTGCTCGGATACCAGATGAATCCTCAGATATGGATGCGCAAGCGAATGTGAATGTGGATGCACAATCACTCACCAACAGTGAAGCACGTGAAAAAAAGAACAACCGGATATAACAGAGGTCGGTCACCTCTCGCGACCACCGGAGAAGAAGATCACTACAAAGAAGAACAGGTACAATTATCTCCGTTCCCTTGCTCTCTTCCTCTCTTCTCTCCATCTCTCCTTTTCTCTCTAGGGGTTACATTGTTGTGGCGGCGGTGGTGGTGGGGCAATGCCTCCACCCCTCTCTATATATAGCCCAGTTACAACCCCAGAGTCCTATTCCCAATAGAACTATAATAGAATGGGGGCCTCTTAAGGATTGGGGTGCTGTTGCGCACTCCATGCAAAGCTCCTACATATGTTGCATGGGGGTGAAGGAGGGTCCAATGAAGGTTGTCGGTGGTCTGGAGGGCCGACTAGTAGGTATAGGCATTAATTTGTTCTGACCTTAATAACCCAATCAAATAGTTGAAATGAGTTAAATGAATAAGGTCATTTGAATTTTGGGTCGTATTGGACCTAAATCGTATTCCTTCAATGGATATTGGATTAACTAATAAGTCCAATGTCTTCCACCCAACCCACTCAAACAATTCAAATTATCAATAACCAGTATATAATCACCATACGATGTTTTAAATTCTAGATCCTAAATATCTTTAGTTTTCACTTCTCATTCTCTTATCTAACCTCAACCATCTAGCATGCCTTGTTTCCCCAAGCCTCATTTCAATTGCTTTCATCGATGTTTTAACTCCCCTATGTGCTTCTGCCTCAACCTACTTTAGATGCCTCGAGTTATTCTAGCAATCTCGTAGCTTCAACCCAACAAACATCTACACTCCAATATCTACGAATTGTCTTCATCCATCTCGACCTTTACTCATGCTTGTTTTGGCATCTTTAGTCATGCAATAATGCCCCCATCACTGCATGGCCTCCAACTTTGTCCAACCTCCGCTTAACCTGATACTCAACCTTATTTGATCCGGTGATGGATGGAAAGCATTAGATAGAAAGCATTAGATAGATGAAAAAGATGAAGAGGAAATGAAGAGCAAAAAAAGAATAATATTACAATTTGATGATTGATTTCTAAGTTATTGCATCTTAGTCCTTACCAATATCTCTAATGGTTGGACCCACAAAGATTGCCAGTAGGAGCATATATATATATATATATAGGGCTTATCCAGAGAGCACAGGGCCTATTTGAGTTTTGGTGAGCACCAAACGTGGGCGCGCCACGTGTATTTCTATTTGAATGGTTGCCTATTTCGAAGGAGCACGGTTTTGGAAGGATATTAATATGTTTGAGCATTTATATTTTCAATTATACCGAGTCCTTAAAAAAAAGAAGACTGTTTTAGAAAGATAAATTCAAATTATTAATTTCGTACCGAAGAAATAGTCAGTGTATATTTGATTAGTAATGTATATATTGTACTCAAGTAATTATGTGTTACGAGATCAGTAATACTGAAACATTTGTCAGTATTTTATATCTGTAATATTACATTGTACAGAGATCAGTAATTGATTCATGTTACTCAAGTAACATATTCAGTTCTCAAGTAATTATTGTTGTCAGATCAGTAATGAAGTAGGAAAACTACTAATGTCCATACAATGATTACTGATTACAAATGTTCATTTTACTGAACTCATTTTGATTGTTACTAATGTTATATTTACTAAATCCTTTGAGTGTTACTGACGCACCTCTTATTTACTTATATAATCTTTTTAGTCAATTATAATGTATATGAAAATTACTGATCATTTATTATGATTTTACTAATTTCATAACAACTACTTACTTGTCCAGTTATATATATATTACTGAATTTTAAACCATATAATAAAATGACATAAATTACTGATCGTTGTTTGGGTATTACTAATCTCGTGATAAGCATTTACTGGACTATTGTATATATATTACTGATTTCATTTGTTTGTTTGTTGTTACTTAACTTTATATCATTTTGACTGAATCTGATTTGAAGACAACATTCTGAATATAATTGATTCAGTAAGAATGATAGGAGAACAAGTAACACTTAACAAAATGCATGTAACATGGGCAAATGGCATAAGTAACTTGGTATAAATGAAAATACATGTATGCAAGTAACTTTCACGTTTGTCTCAGTAACTTTCAGGTTTGTCTCAGTAACTTTCACATTTGTCTCAGAAAAAATATACATATGTCTCATGATTCAAATCCAATTGCAGGTCATTCATCGTTGTTTCTTCTGATATGATGCTCTCACGATCTAATGTTTCATTTTTTATTTTTTTTATCCACGAATGATGTTGTGAGATGTAAAACATCAGAAGTATTCCAGCATCTGACATACCTGAAATAAAAATGAATTAGTAAACCAATAGTTGAAGTTGTAAGAACTAAAGAGGGAGCAGTAACAATTATGTAGGTAATAGTAAATTAAAATATCATCTCAGTAAACAATGTAATAACATTAGTAACTCAGTACATTTTCAAAGTAAAGGCATGAAAAGTAACAATTGTGTTAACGATGGTAAGATAAAATATCTTATAAGTAAACTAATAAAATACATTAGTAATTCAGTATAAAAGATTTCGTAAGAATGACAAACTAACAAGTAATACGCAGTAGATACATAAGTAACTAGTGATTGATAATGAACCAGTAAGAATAATATATAGAAAAGTAATTCATGCCATGTTGTCAGTAACTTTGACGAATGTATTAAGTAACTTAATAAAATTGAACATGATCCTTCTGAAGAAGAGTTTTCATGATACAAATCCAATTGCAAATCATCCATCATCGATCATTCTCATATGATATTCTGACGATCAAAATCCAATAAAGAATCATTGTTTACCATTGCTTCTGAGATATCATGATTCAAATACAATCGCAAATAATCCATCACGTTAAAAACTGAAATCAAAACCTCAATATATTAGCAATGAAATTAAAACTTGAACATAAATATTAAATATTCCCAATACCTTTTATTCGAATACAGCTATCGCCGAAAGAATCAACAACAATTTTTTTCCGTGAGATCGATCGATCGCAGAGCTCCAGAATATATGACAGATCGTTCAAATGAAGTTGCCATACAATATGTTACCAAAACGATACTATTACTAAATATGGAAATCGTTAATTTATAAAATTAATCGATGCTAAAAACGTGGGATTGGAAGTTAATATCGGATTGAAAGTTAAGATCGGACGGTCAAAAAGATGGGCGCATGGAAACACAAATGGGCCCTGTGCGCATTGGATAATTATCCTGTATATATATATTACATGGATTGTGCAGTACAAGTGTTATTGGGGAAAATTTTAAAAGTTCCATAGATGTAAAAAAAATCCCAATTTTAAGTTCCTTGCCATTATTTGCTTCATTAGTTTTTATTAAGAAAATTATTCATCGCATACCAACCACATGATATTGCTTTCGTTTTTAAAATTTGCAGGCGGTGATCCAACAACTTCGAGAGTGGAAGGCACATGAATGGGAATAAATGAGAATCCGAATTAATTCTTCTACTTGGCATATTAATATGTGAATGCTTTACACTATTGTACTCCTTGACACTCAATTATTTTGGTCAAAGGTGGCAATTTTATATAGCAAAAATCAATAATGGAGAGCAAGTCAAAAAGAAACAAAAAATAAAAAGGATGCAACTAAAAAAAAAGGATATTTGATCTCTTCAGCCGTTTTGTTGCTTTATTGAATGCTTGAGAATAACAAGCAACTTCCTTTTTTTGTTTTGTGGGCATTTATTGGGTCGAGATGATTAACATGGAAAACTAGGGATGGAAAAGGTCATTTACGGATACAGATATAGGTATATTCATACCCTTATCCATTTTAAAATACGAAAACATATGTGGATATCAATATTGACGGATATGAAAAATGTATTACCATATCCTTACTAATGAATATGAATAGGATACGAATAATAATAGAAATATTTAACATATTTACTAAAATATACATGTTTAGGATTGTATCATTTGATAGCAATTATATCAACAATGGTGAACGCCATCATTTAAAATGTTACACACAATTATAAATAAATCTATGACTGCATTCATTTACTAAAATTGATATATGAATGCAAATATTAGCGAATGCCAAAGTGATATCCATATCTATATCCGCTTTAAAATGAATATATATATATATATATATAATGAGTATGATATCAGATTTCATATAAATATGTTCGTACTCGTTTTTTATCCCTATGGAAAATCATTCTCAATGGATGGGGAAGCTATATAAGGAGAGATCACAATCCTCACAAGTAGCAAGGATTGCTTAAATGTCTGAATTGATGCAAAATTAAGTGTGAGTTACATACCTAGTCAAGGTTAAATAGATCTTCACCTAACTTATGCATTCTTCTCAAAATTGGATGTTAGAAGCTCCTTGGTGAAGGCATCAACAATTTGCACGATAGCACATGCTCATTTGAGTCGGCCTTCTCTCTAAAGAAGTGATGATAGATACTGACATTCTTCTTCTATCATGCACAACAAGATTGCTAGATAAAGTGATAAAGTTATAGTAGTCTTATTATCACATAATAAACCCATAGGTAGCTCAAGATTGATTCCAATGTCTATCAAAATGAGCTTAAACTGCAACATCTTTGCAACTGTAGTGTAACAACTCCATACTTGACTTCAACATCAAACATCACATAAACATGTTGCATTTTGTTCCTCAAAATCACAAGACTGTTGTTCAAATATATGTGTTACCTAAATATAGATGTCCTAATATCAACACGCTCTATATTATCTTCATCAATATTGTTGGGGACACAAACCACTTGATACGGATGCGGATACGTAATCGTCCACCACCACGGAAGCATGTAAGAGAAAGAACAACCAGATATAACAGTGGTCGATCACCTCTCGCGACCACCGGAGAAGAAAGATCACTAAAAGAAGAACGGGTACAATTCTCTTTGTTCCCTCACTCTCTTCACTCTTCTCTCTCTCTCCCCTTTCTCTAAGGGTTGCATTGTTCTTGTTCGTGGGTGTTGAGGTAATGCCTCCACCCCCCTCTATATATACGCTAGTTACAACCCCATACTCCTATATTCCCAATAGGTTTATAAATAGAATACAACTCAACTACTATTAGGATTAGAAGTCTAATCCCATCGGGATTCCCAATCCTACTATGACCCTAATCCTAACAATCTCCCCCTTGACTTGAATTACGTGACGATCTCTTCATCGCCTTGGGTCTGCACTAGGCTATCATCGTCATCTGCAAATCTTGTTAGCAGAAACTCATCGCTTCTAGGTGATGCACCCGTCGTTGGGTTTCCTCGACGTGCCACCGCAAAGTCCACAAATGTTTCATGACAGGAGGTTGATATCCATATTTGGGTTTTGTAGTTGGGCGTTATGAGTTACTTAAAGTTCAACCTCTCAAGCTTTTGTCTCTCCGAATGGTGTCAATGAAGAAGTGTTTGTTTGGAGAGTCAACAAAGTAAAGTCCTAAGATCGAAATCACGAGTTCACTCACTAGTTTAGTAATCAGAGTAATGATATTTTTGAATACCCATGGTGATTTTAGGTCTTAAGAAATCTAAGATATGCTTAGAGAAATCACAAGAATAAGAAGGGGACATACCTGGTTCGGCAGGGAGGGCTTCCAGCTTGGAGGAGGAAGGTGTGTCCTGCCTTTTTCTCGGCGTTGTTGCAATTTTAGGAGCTAGCTTCGATTGGGTATTTCTGGAGGCCTCCGGTATTGCTGGAAGCGCCGGAATTTGGGGTCCAAGGATGGCTATCATCTTCTCTTTTGCTTGTTTGGAGGGACACCATGTCACCTTCTTTATGATGTTATCATCCAGCTGTGTTCCCATAGCCTTTAGCTACATAACTGCATTTTCAACCGATTCTATGTCGAGGTTTTTCGAGAAGCGGATACCAGCCTCCGCGGAAGAGCCATGATGTATCAGGAAGGGAAGAGGATCAATGGTTGCTTTTGACCAAGCAGAATCGGGACATAGATCGAATTTCCCAGGGGTTAGCTCGACTATAGGTTGTTGCGATTTGTTGCGATTCTAGGTAAAGGAAGATTGTGGAGCGGTGTCTACTTGTTGGTATTTTGTCAGCAAGAAACGTGCGGTGATGTTTTCCGAAGAGCATAGAAGACCGTATCGGCGATATATCGGCCATATATCGCCGATATGTCGATTTCGATAGGGTAGGGGTTTCGATATCACCCAGTATATCCTTTTACATGGATATCGGCGATATATCGCCATATCGGCTCATATCGGTCAAAAATGACAGAATTCAGTACAAAACATCCCAGATATCGATCGATATCTTCATGCAAGATTGATTCCACTACTTATCTAGCTACATCCAGTATTAAAACACATATCTAGCTACACCTAGTATTAAAACACATAATGGTTTATGGTGCGATAGGAGGGTGCATAGAATGATTATTCAACTTGGTGTATATTTACAAGTTATTTCATGTTGTAAGAACTTGAATGAAATCCATTTCCAATATCTGTAAAGTCAATTCTTCAAACAAAATATCTATAAGTCAAGAATCAAACATTAATACCGATATGTTCAAAATGATAGATATATGCAATATAAGCTTCATAGATGATCGATATTTGTGATCTAAGAGTATATTTGTAAGTTATTTAGTGATCTAAGAACTTGGATGAACTCCATTTTGAATATATATATAGGTCAACAACTAACAGTACCAACGATATATTCGATATGACCGATATGTGCAATATAAGGATCATGGTCTTAACAAATGATCTACATGTATCATATAAGTATATATTTGTACATTATTTAATGTTATAAGAACTTGAATGGAATCCATTTCCAATATCTATAGGCCAGGAATAAATATTAACAACGATGTGTTCGATATGACCGATACGTGCGATATATGGGCTATAAATGGCTGATATGTATTTATAGGTTATTTATTGTTTTAATATCTAGGATGATCTAATTTCTGAAAAAAATGACAAAAACGATTTTTTGAGCCATTTCCGACACTTCCATCGATATCGTCGACATATCGATGATATATCCTGATAGATAGTGGTGCTAATCAAATCGAATACCTTCTAATCCACGAGGATTCCGATTCAATTCATTATAAAAGTTTCGAATCCGAACTCAAATCGAATTTCAAACGAGTTTACTAACTTAAATTCAGATTCAATTCATTTAGAATTTCGAATATTCAAATTCAATTCATTTTATTTTGAATTGAAATGTTAATTGATGTTTTAGAGTTTATATAAATAATATTATATAAAAAATATAATATAAATATTTCATTGTATAGATCTAATTTGAAAAGTATATTACTAAGATATGTTGAGAAAAACTATAAAATCAAGGAAAATATCAAATCAATATAATACAGTGGATTAAAATACCTAATTTTTATAAATATTATGTCTTTTACAATCTAAACATACTCTTTTTCTATGATGAAGAAATGTATAAATCCAATATAATTATATGAGCCTATCAAAAATATATAATATCATTGACGAAAAAGCTGAACACATTATAATTTTCATTGCATGTTAAAGCAAGACACGATCAAACTTATATAGAAAGTTGATACACATTAATATTATTATTTGAATAATAGGAATAGTAAAAAATAATGTAGCAAGATAAAACCTCTCCATTAAGCATGAGGATCTTCAATATCAAAAGATCGAGCCACGAAAATGAAATATATGAATTTTTGATGTACAAAGGAACAACTTACATTATGGTGAGAATAACTTGTATATTACTCATATAATGATAAATGTCGCCTTGACAATGATAATCATCATGAATTGTCATGCCACGAATAAAAATAATACAAAAGCAAAGGAGATATATCTAGATAAATTTTGAATCATGACAAATGTTAAGGAGGAACACAAAGTAGCAAAATCATCATTTTCACATGCTAGGAGAAATGCCACCATAATCTACAGTGGGTATTTAGGATATTTGGTATATAATGAAAGAGGAATGGAAAAAACAGTGTACGTAATGTGGGAATATGAAAATAAATGTGTGGGTAAGGATTTAGAATAACAACCAACCTTTGATCTTTCTATTAGATTTTATGACTAATATTTTTTACTCTTTTTTATATTTAATATTTAGTCTTTAACTAATACGATGATACATACATATATATACATATTAAATTGGGTATGGCTTATAGTTCTTTATACCCTCTTATTGCCTCAAAATTACTGAATAGCACGCTAAGATTGGTTATTATACTTATACAAAGTAAGTCATACCTAAGTGACACTAGGCTAAAATAATAAGTAAAGACAAGAACTTAGAAGTTTTGCATAACCGATGCATGAAGGACCCACATTTCTAACTCATATTATTTTGCAGTCAATCCACTTGAACTTAGTTGTAAAGAGGAAAGGAAAGAGATTGAGTTTCATTAGAGGGCCTAATATTGCATATACACGTCACGCATTGACAAGTCACGTCGGTATAGCGTGAGTGTGAAAGTATGGAAATCATAACGGCAAAGGTGAACATGATAAATCATATCAATGGAGCCTGGATATGATTATAAGTTTAAAATCAACCATTTAATAAATATAGTAAGTTGATTTGAGAGTATCTTTAGTTGCTTGTACATGGTAGGCGTAGTGATATAATGCAAATGCTAAATCTTTCAATGTAAATGAAATGTAGTAGCTTCTTAATACATATTCATATACTATTTTCTACATCTATTTACTTACAAATGAATTCGAATAGATGCATGTCAACCTTTTGATGTAATTATGTTATAATTACTTGCACAAGAATATTCAGAAAATATCCTAATCAACCCAGGGTGGTTGTTACATATATGTAAATATGTATGTATTATACGCACGTATATGTATGTACTATGTATATATAAATATATTTATACACATATATATATACACATAAATATGTATGGATATAAAATGCCGAATCGAATCGAATTACTATCGAACGAAATTAGGTAAATTCATATTCGATTCATTTAGGAATCGAATACCCAATTTAAATTCAAATTCAGTTCATTTGATTTCGAATCGAACTTTTTTTCAAATTTTTATCGAACGGATCCTAATCGAATTTGAATGATTCAGTTCAATTAGCAGCCCTACTGATAGATCCATTTCTGGGCGGACCGAAACGATATCGATATCCATACGACCTTCCTTGCCGAACAGGGTGTGTCGTAGTGGTTGAATGCTACTTCTCTTCTATGGCTTAGCGGATGGAAGGTGGCTTCGAAGACTTCATCAGTGGTTGTAACCTCGACCCCTTCGGGGATCGCTTGGATTCCCGGGATATCAATGAGTAGTCAGACACCTACTGCATCATTCACAGTCCTCCGTGAGAGGAGGGAGGTCGTAGGAGAGAAGTTTTCTAAATATCTTGACTAGGTTGTTTAGGATGTATGGGTAGAGAGCTAGGTCCATAACTTCTATAAAAGTAGACCGAGGTTTCTTCGATTCGCTTAGCACCAAAAGATGGGGACCATCTATATAGCCAGATGATGACCTCGTCAAGGGAGGAGTACAATACATACATACATAACCTCCGACTATATATAAAACAAAACTTGATGTTGATACTTCAGTCGGCAGAGGTTTATTGGCTGTTTTCTTGAGGCTTTCACCGTGATTTATGACCTTCTTCGACGGTTGTGAACCACCGACAAAGGCACGGGGCCACACCATTGCGAAGAAGGGGTACAAACTATAAATATATGTATATTATCATGATAATTATATAACAATAGTGCTGTAGAGGCACTACAATAACTTGATCTATGCTAACAAGTAATTTAAATATTTGATGATATATCTCCTAATGTTAAATACTATTTTTTATTACTCTAATTTATAACAAATATCATATGTATTGCTAAAGTTTCTTACACCGACTTTTTTTTGTTGATTTTTATGTTAAAAATAATAATTATCGGAAATTTAACAATGATTAGAAGAAAAATCAATAAATTATATGATATGTTTTTAACAATATAACAAATGATATGACATTCATTGTGGTTTTAGATAATGCAACAATGAATATTAAGTTATCTGTTGTTATAGTTCAAATTTGATGCCATGATGAAAAATTACATCATTTAGATGTTTCACTCATATGTTCCACGGTGTCCATTTTTTGTAAATGATACTTACATTTTTATATCTTTTTTATATAAATTTCTCATATTCTAATATTTTTATTTGTATTTTATAATCCAATCTTTAGTTTGATTCCTCGCAACTTAAACTAGAGTTGTTCTAAATATGAATTAAATTGAAAATGTAAAATAAATAATTTTCTATTTTGTTATCAACAACTAGAAATATTAATCGAATTACGATAAAAATATTGATCAAAGACATCTGTATATTTGACCACTTTACACTACAACATATAAAACTAAAGATAAAATCTATAAGACAATAATATTTTATTTTTCAAAGAAATACTACAACAAATTGGGTCACCAGTGACATTTTAAGTCCATCACTAAATTGTCCGTTGTTAAATATATAGTGACTGATATAATCCGTTAAACGATTCTTTACACTAATTTGTATAGCAACACTTACCTGATCTACTTTTCAAAATTTGAGCTAATTGTCGCTAACTTTTAGTTCAAAAGTTAAAGACGATTAGCTCAACTTTTGATTAACAGCAACATTGTTATATAAAGCATTGCTAATGATATAGCAACGGTTATAACTTTTATTGTTAACTTCTAGTAAAAAAAATCATTTAGCAATAGATGATTTATTGATGGATTTAAAATAAATGTCACTATACACACAATTTGTTGCAGAGGAAATTGATAAATTTTGAAAACAGGAACTGCACTTTGTATTACAGTATATGTTTGGTATAGTTTGATCATAAATAAGTGACTCTCCAGTAAGATAAGTAAGATGGAGCATCCATTATAAATTGATCCATTTAAAAAATAATCCAATATAGGTCGATTTAAACCTACCTGGGACATCACATATAGGAAAAATTATAAGTATTTTGTTTCCTAAAATAATACAATGGGGGCATATATGGCTATATATTATGTGTTCCAAAAATCCAAAGTCCGACCTCAGGTGTACCTACGAAGCAAAACAACCGATAATCAAGAAAATTCTAACTATACCTTAGGATCTTAAAATATACAAATAAGATTAGAATTGTGCAAAATTATTTGCATTATCTAGTTCTCTTGAACATCAACAAACATTAAGACCTTCCCCAATACTAGATTTCTAGTTGATCTTAAATAAACCATAAAACATTATTCTTCAACTTATAAATATAACATCATAAATCGGCAAACGAGAGAACATCTAAAGGTAGCCCTAAAATTCCAATGCCTCAGAAATCATCACGTGGGAGTGGCACGTGCCCTTCGGGCCCACCCGTAAGGAAGAAGCCGTCGTAGACGAACCCGGCCAGCACCCCGCCCACGAGCGGCCCGACCCAGTAGACCCAGTGGTCGGTCCAGTCCCAGCTCACCAGGGCCGGCCCGAAAGACCGGGCCGGGTTCATCGAGGCTGCGGAAAACGGCCCGCCCGCCAGAATATTCGCCCCCACCACCAGACCCACGAGCACCGAACCGAGCTCCCCGGTTCGCTTCTTCGGGTCCACCAAGGTCGCGTACACCGTGAACAGGAGCGAGAAGGTCAGGACCACCTCGAACACCACTCCTTGGAGCGCGCCGACTCCGGCTGCCAGTGTGTGAATCGGAGTGTCCTGCGATACTTAACAAATATTATTTGTTGCAAAATTATTTTAAATTTTGACGAATCATATAACAACGATTATACGTTACAACTATCTGATTGGTGTAATTTTATGCACGAACACCAAAAGATGCTTACCAATCCGCCGGTAAGATACTTGAGGAGGTAGCATGCGAGCGAGGAGCCAATTAGCTGTGCTAGTATGTAGAATGCGGATCGGAAAAGGGAAATGTTGCCGCCTGCCGCCAGGCCGAGAGTCACCGCAGGATTGAGATGGCCACCGGAGATGTGGAGGCCAGCGGAGATCATTACACCGACGACGAGGGCGTGTGCCGCCGCCACCGCGCTCAAGCCGGTGAGGGAGTCGCCACCCAGTTTTGCTGCAAGAGTTCAAATGATTGTGCTAGGTCACACATTCCTTGCTGATAAAAAAACAGGATTTCATTTTTTTGCGAGATAAATTAAGCTCGAAATGTAGGAAAAATACGAATTAAAAAATACTATAATAATGTTCAAAATGGTAGAAAATATATTTCTTCAATAATTTATCCATAACTATTTTATTATTCCAACTTCCTAACCATTAAATTTAACAATAATTTATTAGTAAACTACGACGATTAAACTGTACGTGTAAATCACAGGTGTGGACTGGAGTTTAGGGATTTTTAAAATATGACCCCTAAAGTCTTGACCAATTATACCATAACCCCTGTAGTCTTCGCAATTGCACCAATGGACCATGTAATTTTACTTTAACTAGCACATATGTTCCTTTCTGAGGGTTGTTTAAGAATTAGTAGCCGTGTGATGATCGAACGATCCGTTCTACGTGAATATAGGCTAGTAGTTGAGCAGTGCATCTACCGCTTAAATACCGGAGACTTATTCAGAGTTCCAATCTTACATAACAACACGTAAGAGAAAGAAGAAAGCAATACCGGCGGCCATGGCAGATCCGACACCGGCAAAGACGAAGAGGAAGGTGAGGACCGCCTCGGCGACCACGGCACGGATGCAGTCGGGCTCGGAGGCCTCGCGGTGGTGGCCCAACGCTATCTTTGCCATTGTGGATAGTCTGGAGCTGTGTCCCTGGGCTGCCTTTCACAATATTTATAGAGGGGGTTGGAATGTAGATCTACTGCTGCAGCTACTCTGAGATGCACACTCTTCCCCCAATGCTGACCAGTGAGATCGAGATGACAGCTGGACAATGTCACTCTTCTATCTATCTATCTATCTGTCAATAATAGAGTGGGCATTATGAAATGGAGATGATTGAGGATGCAAGAAGACTTTAGGCATTATTTGGTTGGTAGAATAATGATGTGTCAGTTTGCTCCACTTGGACACACTGTTCTCCTGATTAATGTATGGCAATAATGCAGGAAGAGAGTGTGTATTAAGAAGGGTTTAGTGCTCTCGTTGACCAATAATTGAAAACTAATTAACGGAAAGAAATTAGAGATATTTCCATTTCCTTCACTTTCCATGCGAAATAACCTCGCGGTGTGACCCTAATTATGCTACCAAAAACTGGTCCAAATTAAGTAAGGTTGCTAATCGAACCCAACTGTAACGAATGAACCTATGCTCGAGTTTGGTTAAATAAGAAAGTTCGAATTCAGTTCTATAAATGTTCGATAGGATATGTTCGAGTTCGTTTAGAAAACAGACGCTCGAGCTCGGTTCGGTAACAGTTCGTTAATGATTTCACTTTTTCAAACTTGTTTATATGAATAAGTTCGAAACCGAAGTTCGATAATAAGATTCGACAAGGATATAAATAAGAAATTATTCAAATTAAAGTGGTACAAAGCACAATAAATATCATAATTTATTTGACACAAAATTTATCAAGTGTATAAATACGAAATTATACACATACACACATGTATCCATATATCGAACTCGGACTCTAATTGAAGGGACATATGTTATGTTCCTTTTCGGTTCGTTTAGTTATTGAACTTAAATTTGAGTTTCATGTTTAGTTCATTTACAAATGAATGAACTTTTTTCGAACTATTATCAAATGAACTCTAATCGAAATGAACATGCTCAGTTCGATTAGCATTGGGGTCGACCTGACCCAACCCAGAAAAGCCCGGTCCGAGCCCATCAATTTTTCGTAGGGCCTTGGGTTGGGTCGAGACCAGCTTTTTTCAGCAAATCGAGGACATGAGCCCGACCCAAGACCCTCATGATCGGGATCGGGTTCGGGCCGGGCTCAAACCGCACCAATTTTGATTCCATGAAGTTGCGCTTTGATTCCAATTTGTTGATATAATTCATATGATATAATATTACTACTCATGGATGAGAGAATATTATATGTAATGTTACTATAAATTTATGTCCCCCAATTTGGTTCTAATATGATTACATGTGGATTATGGATTGTTGAAATCTGTAAATATTTTTGGAGAATTCTTTTCCATATGATTGAATCGTGACGGAATTAGTAATAGCATATTGCAAAAGTATGTTAGATTATAAACTATTCAAAGATGGTAGCATATGGCCTGAGCGTGATATTTTGAAATATGAGGGTCCGGACCCGTTCCATTTGTACTTCGAGTTCGGGTCCGGTTCGGCCCGAGCATGATATTTTTCAAATATGAGGACTCAAGCTCGATCCATTTGTACATCAAATTCGAACTAAGCCCGAACGTTTACAAGTCGAGTCAGAGACAGATCGGACCGTCCTGACCCAATGCTCCACCCTACTTGTAATCACTGAATCCAATAGAATTCGGATCAATTCATTTCCTGTCGTTGAAGACTAGGACACTATTTATGCACGTTTGATTTAACGGAAAAAGCTTTAAAAAAGATATTAAATCACGTCGATTTCATAATACAATGATTGGACGTATGGCAATGCGTTGTACTCTTGACTTTCATGAACCTTTACATTAAATATTTCATTATTGTGCTAAGATTGTGATTTGGACACCTCCTCCCACTAATTACACTCTCAACATCATGCCTTTTTTTTTTTAAAAAAAAGATTTTTGCACACCACAACCCCTTTGTCTTTGTAATAACACACGGACCCCAGAAATTTGCTGCTATTTATTACAATAAAATGAGTTTATAATGATATTTTTTTGAAATAAGTCATTATATTGTTTGTTGGTGCATGTATATAATGACGATGTTCGTCACAAAATTATTCTTTATACATGCAATTAGCGATGAATGTTGCATCCGTTATTATTTCAATAGCGACGATCCATATAGCAATGTTTATGTATTGCGATTCTTTACTTGCCATTGTTAAATTTATTAGTTGGAGGTGTTTCTATGGGGGTGTCTCGCTATTCGAAAGATGAATTAGATGTTCCTCGAGTTGAAGAACCTCCTAAAGATTCTATGGATGTGGAAAGAAATCGTCGCTCTAGATTGTTGGAAGCATTCTCGAAGAGCTAGATTTGGTTGTGTCTGAATGCAAACATGTACATGCAACATGCTATTTTGTGCCCAAATGTGATGTGTTTGTTAGTCACATACGTTCAACATGATCCACCATCGTCATTTTCGAACGATGTACAACCTGCCATGTGAGAGACCTCGTGTTTGAAGGTATACGTACACGCGGGGTGCCTGTCTTACGCATAGCCTCAAGAAACTAGTAGAAAGACATCGCATACCACCTTACCCAAAATCTCTTCGAAAGGGTTGTATGCCCCATCCTCCATCTACATTGCGAGTAACTATAGTGAATTTAAGGTTTGCAATGCCACCGGCATGTTTGTGGGAGCATTATTCGAGGTTTTGGATGTAGTTCGTGATTATTGAGGGT
This sequence comes from Ottelia alismoides, assembly GCA_037367405.1. NCBI lineage: Eukaryota > Viridiplantae > Streptophyta > Magnoliopsida > Alismatales > Hydrocharitaceae > Ottelia > Ottelia alismoides. The sequence goes on along the minus strand of JAZKJV010002215.1, from coordinate 56,437 downwards.
TATGTATGTAAATATGAAAGTATTCTATGAGTGTAAATATTGATGTATAAAAGTTTATAATATTTCCATTTTTATTTTTTCCTTTCACATCTACAAAACAAGTCGTTAAAAAATAACTATCAAGATATCTCTCATTTAACCATTTCCATTAACACTATTGTTATTTTCAATAAGAAATATAACATTTTCATTATCGATTTCCGTATTTCACATCTTATAAACCAAGTCGTCACACACACATATAGATGGTTGATCCTGTGAGAGCCAAAAACTGTGAGGGCATGAGAGTAGTGAGTCTGGACCATTAGATTCTGCTGATTGATTGGAGCAGTGAGTCTTGACCATTAGATTCTGCTCATTTCTCTCCTCCTTCAATCAATCATCAGAATCTAATAGTGTCTATACTCACTGCTCTCATGTTCTCACAGTTTTTGGCTCTCCAGGATCAACCCTATATGTGTGTGTGTGTGTGTGTGTGTGTTTATTATCCTATCCTGTCATTTAGAAAATTTCACTTGCACGGTTATTGAGTTTAATAAAAACAATATAATGTTTTCCTTTTTATTTTTTTCACATCCTGCAAAATAAGTCTGTTTGACAAATATATCGTTATTATTTTCATTTTCTTTTTTCACATCCTGGAAAAAGTCGTTAAAAATGTGTTTATTATTCTATCCGTCCCCCATGTAATAATTTCTGATAAGACCAGGGAGCAAAGGTGAGATACTAGCTGAAGGAAATTCAAACACAAAAATCTTGAAATGCATAGCTTCGACAAAAGTTAATCGTAACCACATCCACTCGTTAAAAAAACGAGGAGAGAGATTGTGTCTATAAGTTACAAGGATTGAGGAAGATTATAAGTTACTTTTATAAAAATCCTTTTCTCAGATATGATATCTTATGTAAAACAGATTCTAATTCCAAGCAATTTGATTCCCGAAACCTCAAATCCGAGTTCACTTGTTAGATGGTTTACTCTTAATGAAGTTGAGATGACAATTAGATCATTTTAAAAGAAATAAAACACCAGGACCGATGTTATTATCATTGAGTTCATTCGTAAATTTTATCCGCAAATCAAATTTGATTTTATGAACCTTTTCAAATCTATGGAAGGACCGAAGTTTAATCCTATATATTTTCGACATCTAAACAGTACCTTAATTGTCTTGATCTTTAGGAATGGAGACCATGAAGATATCGAAAATTTCAGGCCAATCAGCCTGATCAATCTACCAATTCGTGTTATGTTCGAAGTCCCGGCTAATAGTTGGTCTCCTATCCAAAGAGAAAACATGCACCCACGCAATGTGTGTTATAAGGCAGGTCGGCGATAGATGCCTTTATTGTAGCCTCATTTATTTTGGATTGTTGGTCTAGAACTAATACTAAAGCAATCATTCTAAAAACTGATTTTAGTAAAGTCCTCGATACCATTAGGTGACCTTTTATTACGGATGCTCTCTTGACTTCAGGTGCTCCTGAAAATTTCATTGTGTGGATTAAAGCTTTTCTTGAAACCTCTAGAATTTCTTTCAAGATAAATAGCTCATCAGCGGGATTCTCGTAGCTGGTTAGAAGGACACGATAATGTGACCCAATCTCATTGCTATTGTTCATTCATTCACTATCTGTACTAGATGCCATGTGATGAATCTTCATTTCATCACCTTTATTATATAATTTTAGCTTAAAAACCCTACCTACTGCATGCAAATACCATTAATTTGTACAAATTAACATTCTTTCTTTCTTGTATAAATTGTGTCTAAAATAGTGTTTTAATGCCAAAATTGTAGAATAAAGAAAAGAAAAGAAAAAGAATAAAAGGCCAAAGGTATTTTATGACCCTAAATCCCGAGACCTAGGCATCTTGATGACTAGATCGACAAGGAATGAAGTAGGGGGAGACAAGGGCCATGAATGTAATAAAAATTCCATTTATTTATTCATTCTTTATTCATTTTTGGGACCCATTTTATTTTCTACTTTTTATCCTCAAATAAAGAAATATTGAACTTGAAAATTGTCGATAATTATATATAGAAAAATACAAAATTGATTTCATACAAAAATAGTATATAGTGTAAAAGTTATACTTTGAATAAAATTCCAAAATCTCAATTTCCCAAAACCATAACTTGCAAATAAAAACTCATAATATATTAAAATCACATCATCTTAATTCTATATAACTTTTAATAAGATGTTTAATGAAGGTGGTTTCATATTTTTTGAGTTAAGGTGTGAGAGTTAGGCTTTGGATCCTTATTGTACAATATACCCGATTAAAATATTCATTTTATTTATTCTTCATTATTTTTTATTATTAATTTATTTTTTTAATAATTTTTTAAATATTATTTATAATACTTGTACATAGTAAAACTAAAATAAATCCATAAATAAGACATTAAATAAAGTACCTAAATAAAATACATAGAACATTATACAATAACTATACCTATATAATAAGTATACCTATTTATTTAAGTATAAATATTATATCAGAAAAATATAATAAATATATATTCATGTATATAAAAATAAGTTAAATATATAAATTATTAAAAATAAAATAATGAAAACAAAATACAAAATAAAAATAAAACTAGACAAAACATAGATAAATATAGCTATATTTAACCCCTAAAAATTAACTTGTAAACAAAAGGTTAAAAAAATAAAGGAAAATAATAATAAAATACTATAGAAAATAATAAATATTTTTTATTTTATAATTTAAAATTAATAAAATCATTTTACACTTAATAGTGAATTTCCAATTCTTTTCGGTCTAGGTTTTTTCTGGTTGGTCCACGTGGACCAATCAGAGCTCCTGGCACGTTGACCGCAGGTCAATATCTGACCTACCGCCCCTAGATCTAACAACCCTCATTTTGACCCAATATTCATTGATTTTGTGGCTCGCCCCTTTCATCCTTTTGCCTTGATTCTTTTGGATCCTTTTCACCTCGATCTCCGGTGATTCATGTCCAGGCATCACCTTGAGGATTGAATCACTGGAACACTTTATCTCCATCATTCTTTGGATCCTGTTCATCGCCCCAATTTAAACTCGCTTCTGTCCGAAATCCAAACTTGATCCATCTTCCACACTAAAACCCGAGCTTTGAGTCTTGATACTCGCTCCCATTGACAGCAGGAATCGCATCGGCTCCTTGAACGGACAATCGGGCATCTAATTGAAGTGATCCAACTCCGCCATCTCCTCCATCTGAAGCTCCGCGCCAGATCAGCCCAGGTCAGGCAGAGCTCATTTTTTGCCTTTTCATCCTTAGCGTAATCCTAGTTTAGCCCTGTAGTTCATTTCTTGTACCTCTATCGATTTTATCTGGAAATCCAAATTCATTACTCAATGGAGCTCTGACTCCACCCTCTATTTCCGGTCACTCTGTTCAACCTCTGCCTCCACAATCGCATCCATTTTCTCCCCCTTTTGCAGTCCTTCACCCCTAGCACCTCCAGCCACCCAGATCTTGCAAAGATCTGAAGATCAAGTCCTCCTTCTCCACCGCCCCCAGAAGACTTCGTCACGCCCCACCTTCGCTCGTTGTCGACATTTGAAGCCCCCAGTAGCTTCGTGTTTCGCCCCCTAACAGTCTCCTGTAGGAAAAAATAAATAAAGACACCCTTTTAGGGTACATGGAGCACCAAGAGTCCCCCCAGGTGCAGTTCCTCCGTCTGACACCTCTGGAGCCCTACGGAGCATTTTGAAATCGTCGCCAGTACGAAGGAGCTCAAGGGACGTATTGAGACCATCAGCATCAGGAACAACAACTGGAGTAGCGAGGTTCTGCGGTTCAAAGCAAAGAGGGACGACTGTTCTTCCCTGTTCTTCGTGGGAAGCAGCAGACGCCCGATTGAGTCTCGCCCCCCATATTGGATCTCCACCATTAGATCTCACCCGCCTTCAGTCGTGGATCATCCCTGGAGGATCTAATCTCTCTGATTCGTGTCGAACTGGTATCGCATGCTGAGGACGCGACACGTGACAAGAGGATTGATATCAGTCGTCCGCCCGCATGCATAAGTTGAATATTCTGCACGGTTGACCCCTTTTAGTTTTTGTATTTGATATTAAATTTATAAACTTTCCTTTGCCATTCATTTAATTTTTTACTATTTGCAAAAACACCCTTGGCCTTTTTGTAATTATAAAAGAGTCCACGTCGGCTAACCTCGTGTGGTCGCCCACGTGAGGTGGGCATTTTGCAAGCGAGGTCTTGGATTTTTGTGTATTTTGATTTGGACCAGAAATATTTTACAGGCGCGGCCTTGGATTTTTATGTATTTCAAATTGGCCCCTGACTTTTATTTAAATTATATTCATACCTTACTAGTTTAGCAATTTTTGTACATGTCCTCTATTTATTTAATACAACTATGGCGCTCCAAAAATCCTCAAAAAATATGTGCAGGTTCCTGATTGCTTGCAGATCTATGTTATTTTGAATTTTGGACCTTTTTATTATTTATTAAAAATAAAAAAGAGAATAAAAGCCCTTGTTTGACGTAAAACTCCAAAAAAATATGAAATCATTTTGAAAAATTCCTAAAAAATATATTTTGTTTATTTATGTATTTTCAACCTTCGAACCAAAAACCACTAAAAATAGAAAAACTCTTAAAAATTGGAAAACACTAAAATCCTTTTTAAAAAAATAAAAAAATCCTAAAAAATCCAAAAAAATATAATTTTATATTTTATAATTTCACTTATATTATTATATATCTACTTAAATTGATTTGAATAATTTTGGACCTATTTTGTTATTTTTCCTCTTCATCTCAATTTCAGGTATTTATTTAATCCTTGATGTAAGGGATTTTTACTTTAAAATATATATAAACATTAGCAAAACTCACTAAAAATCACAAAAACAGTAAAAATATTTAAAATCCAAAAATATTTAATGATGCAATTTCTGATTATTTTTAGTTATATTTATATATCTTTTACGTGTCATTGTATATATACTCTTATATATCTAGTATTGTATATTTAAAAAAAATACAAAATATAAAATATAAAAAGAAAATATAAAAAAATATAAAATTTAAAACAAAATTGAAAAATATAAAATAAAAAGAAAATAAAATAAAAATTTTAAAAATTAAAAATCCACCAAAACCAAAGTTACACTAAGTGATTAAGAGACAAATTGAGCTTGATTTTTCTATCTTGTATTACTTTACACCCTTGCTTCCTGCGTTCGACCCCTACTTGCTTGTCACTATACATCTTTAGTAGGGTATAACAAATTTTAACTCTTGCTCTTAACTATTTATTATCTGTGTGGGTTAATTGTTGAAATAGCCGAGAAATCCGAGTAGTCGCCTTAGCGACAAGTGAAGCTGATTTATCAGCTCATTTTAGCAACTCTGATTTTTCTGGTTTTTGTCTCTTCTATTGCTTAGCCATTCCAGCATTTATTGCCTTCTATTTGACTATCAATTTTAAACTGTCTAACATATCTTCTTTTGTCTTCTTGTGAGGGACTGCAGACTGAGGAGGATCGGTTGGGTGATCCTATGCAGCCTTGGGATGAGGAGCCGACAATTCTGACCTAGCCGGTAGGAGAGAGCAGGAGGCTCTAGAGAGGGAGAGAGGATAATAGCCTAGTTTTTTTATTTTTCTTGTGTGAGAGAGAGACTTATGTCTGCACTATTAATTTGTAATAATACAGGTACTCTGGACTTGGAAACTCAGGCCCAATTTCCAAGTGTTTGTTCACTTGGGGGCTCACCATGTTTTTCGTGTCTTTGTCGTCTTTTTTATTTTGTTTCTCGCGATTTGTGTTTTCTGCCTTATTTTTATTTTGTTTTGTGAAATGAGCTCTTAGTCTTTAGACATGCTTGATCGTGTAACCTAAGCCAAACACCTAACATTTTGCATGCACCTATAGGTTTCGCTTTGGACTTAGACTAATTAATTGTTGAATATTCATATTTGAAACCATGTGGTGAGAGAGATCTTATACAACGCTTGCATGACCCAATGTAGCAGACACCGATCGGCATCGAAGACCGGACTTAGGTTTCATTCTGAGTATTTAGCACTTGGTTCTTCATGTGTAGCAATAGCCTGCTTAGAAAAATTTCTGTGTGCATATTGGCATATAGTATAGGTTTAAAAATTCATGTTTTACATCCCGCATGGAGAGAGCTGGGAAGCACTATGAGTCTTCTAACTAAGCATTAATCATTTAGGCACTAAGGTGAGATTTCCATCTTAGTGTCGCCTTGCATTGCTTTTCCAGCTATCTCTCTCTGTTTTTGGATCTCATAAAAATCAAAGAAAATACAAAAACGTTAGGCACTTGTGTTGAATTTACTCAAAACAAGTGATAACAAAAAAATTAAAAAAGGGACTACTAGAAATACTTGATCTAAATAAAATTGATTGATTGGACTCATTGCCTTGGATTAGCAAAGCTCTCATTTATTTTTCAGGTTGCATAGGAAGGTCTCCTTCCCGGGGAGAGAGCGTTATCTTAAGGAATAAAGCCCAAAACCCTGTTTGTGGCTGCCTTGTGTATCGCCTGTATTTCCAAAGTATTGGCGTTTCTATCGTACGTAGACGAGTAGTGTGTGGTCAACGATGATGTTGTGTAGAGCATCGATCTTGTCCGAAGTATTGAGCTTAGGCCACGCCTTCACGGAGGTGTCTGTCTCATCATCTTGCATCCGAGTAGGTTCTCGCACGCTCACGGGTGATTCCATTGCGAGCAAGGACCAAAGTAGTGGTTTCACCTATCGACGTCCTCTCTCTAGTTCTTTGGCTAAGTAGGGATCCAGGAAGGATTACAAGGACCTCAAAAAGTGCAGACTACAGGTTGCAAAGAGGAGGACAAGTACAAGATACTTTTCATGCAGTACTCTCTCTCTCTTATAGGCGTAGCGCTCTGAGGACTCATTCAGAGATAAAGTGCCTAAAAATCAAATCAAATTTGACAAAGATAATTGCCGAACCTTCACGGCTTCACGGTTCGAGTAGGTGAACCCATTGCTTTTGTGTTTGCTTGATTAGCACTATTAAGGTCAAGATCAAAAATATTACGCAATTGCGCCATTTTGCTTTCTTCCTTTTTGACCCTTGCTCACCTTGAGCCATTCTATTGTTTTACATTCCTTTTGTTTCTCGTTGACCCCCGTATCTTTCATCTACATCGATCTTCCTCTTGATCTTCGAGATGGAGACGCTTAGTCGAGTCTCCTTCGACAACCACATCGACTCCATGCGCTCGTTTTCTCCAATAATTCGGGACGATTCCTGAGAACCTGGTTCGAACTCCGTGAAATGATCTTCAGACTCCATGTCTTCCCTAATAATACATTATCACTCTTGTCCCGAACTCCTTCCCGTTTTGGATGGTTATTGATTTCACTCTTTATAAGTCGCCATCCTTAATAAAGTTCTATGTTAACCTGAACACAAAATGCTTCTACATATCTAGTGCTACAGTTCAGATTGATTGGTGTATTCTTCCATGTGCATACCAAGACCTCGATCGCAAGCCAGAAATACAAGCAGAATTTGAAATGGCTGGTGGAAGAGGAATGTGACAGCAACCCCAACCAGACGAAGAATCCAATCAGGGGAAGGGCAATGCACAACATAGAATGAAGTCAACACTCAGTTGCTCGCTTCGATACAGACCATCCTACAGCAGCTGACCAATCAAGCCTATCCCAGACCGCCTTCCAAGAAATTCTTAATGATTTGAGGACGAGGACAGACGAGCGAGAAGGAAAAAGAGAGGATGATATAAACTATGAGAATGAGTTCAACCAAAGGGGTGCAGGAGATGAGTTTTCATGGACCCTATTACGAGAGAAGGGAGGCATGACCACCACCGCCGAAGCCAACTTTGAAGCAAACATACAATCCTGGAGCAGATCGTATCACATGGTTGATACAAATTCCACAAATTATTGCCCACTTTGAGCTGAAGACGCAGTTTCTTTCTCTGCTCCCTACTTTCCACGGGAATACTACAGAAGAACCATACATCCACCTTAAAAAAATTGATGGCATCTGTACCATCGCTCAGTACTCCAATAGCTCGTTGAGGGTGATCAAGATGACTGCTTTTCCTTTCAGCCTCCAAGATAAGGCCTTGTATTGGGTCGATCACTTGGAAAAGGTAGTCACGACCTGGGAGGAGTTAAAGTCTACATTTCTCCATAAATTTTACCCTCTAGGTCGCCTGAACCAGATGCATGCTCGCATCTCCAGTTTCTGCCAGCAACCCCTACAAGACGATACATGAATCGTGGGAAAGTTTCAATGATCTGAAGGAAAAGTGTCCCCAGCATGAGATCCCCAAGACCAGTCTCGTGCAACACTTCTTTAGTGGGTTGACACTGGAAAGCTAGAAGCTTGTCGACACCGCTTATGGTGGCTCTCATTTTAACATGGACGAGGATGTTGTCTGGAACATTTTTGAGGAGATGGCCGAAGGATAGGCCGCTCAATCTTCGTCATGCGCATATATGAAGATGCCTACCCCATCAACAAGCCTGTTAACATGGATACTCACGCCGAAGATAGGGATGAGAGCTCCAACCTCAGCACCATTGGAAGCCACTTGTCCAAGGTGGATATCATTGAGAAGATGTCACAGGACCTTGAAAAACTATTAGTAATTGAGAAGAGGACCTAGGGCTTGGAAAAGCTTGACTTGATTTCCCAACAGCTGGAGCAGCTCGTCTGAGCTTTGAATGCCAATGCTTGCAACCTTGTGTTTGCCACTACCGAGACTCTCGCCAAGAAGAAGGATACATCACTGATCCAGTCGCCTCAGCTGAGTCCACCGCAACCTCAACCTATCCAGCACGTGTATTATGTGCAGGTTCTAGACATGCCCCACATTCTCAGACATAGATGGTTGTGTATCAACCAGAGTCCCAGCCTGCCTATTCCGAGCAGTTCTTCCCACCTCTACCACTGATTCAGGAAGTCAATAATGTGTGAAACAATGAGGCGCAGTTGACCCATCCTCAGGGACAATCTTCATGTCATAATATGGGCAACATGCCCTATCACAAGCAGCAATAGCAGGGTGGAAGACCCTACCGGCCCTCGCGTCAACAACATCCTCCTTATTAAGGCAATACTTAGAGGTAGAACTATTAGCATGGATCTCAGCAATCCAGGTACCGCAATCAAGGTTATCATCAGCAGTCGGCTGCTCAATATCACCCTCAGAACTCATAGTACTCCTCCCATCCCCCTCCTCACCAATCTTCACAGGGATACCGATAATAATCTCACCCACCTTATCAGCATCAGAAACCCCAGAAGGGGGAATCCTCTGAGATTGTGCCGGTAAACCCGACCCTTGCCTGCCTAGAACAATTAATGAAAAATACGGCTAAGATGGACCAAAAGATCGATGATTTGACAGCCGCAAAAACTACCATTCCAGCTCAGGTTGAAGTAAACCTGAACAATTTTCAATGCAAGGAGCAGGTAGCCGATAGTTTCCAACCCGATTCAGGTGAATTATATTACTTATTATCTAATGTTGTTACTCTCAGATGCGGTAGGACACTCCAGCCATCGACGATGACAAAGGGAAAACATCATGCATCTGACGGAGAATCGTCAGTCCAGCCACCACAAGGGCCAAGCACCATTTTTGGAGCAGCACCATCTGCAGAAAATCACAAAAAATGAAGAAAATGCAAAAATACAAGAAGACAACAACATACCCGGTGGAGACCAGCCTGCATTGGAGATGACTGAACGTGCCACAGAACCAGCATCAGTCTTGAAGAATCTTGACCTGTAGCAGATCGAAAGCCAGCACACGAAATCGAACCTGCATTTTTTAGTACACAACTTGTAGACGATTTTACCTATTTCTGCCATCTACCTGTAAACAATGATATGGACAAAACTTTGAATGACAATATTTTAGATTCTGTAAATATGCCTTTTCCAGAAGTAATGAAAAAATACAAAAAATAAATTTTTTTTGAAAAATGCTTTGTCTGATCCTGGAATTGTAGAAATTATTCAAAATTTGGTCTTGAATATACCTCTGATGAAAGCCCTTGAGTACATACCAGCTGTAAAGGAAGGATTGAAAGACACATGTACAACTAGGCGTAGGCCTCGTGCCCACAATGCAAGAAGCAAGGGTGGTAAGTACTAAAAGCATATTTTTACAATGGCCACAATCAATGACATCAGCAATCTCTCAGACAAAAAGCCAGATAAGGGAGCACCACTCGTTCGTTGTCAGATATTAACCAAGAATTTGAACGCACTTTGCTCGACAACAGGTCTTCTGTCAACTTAATGCCAACTTCATTGCTCACAGAATTTGGTCTAGGATCGCTCAAACCTACAAAGATGATTCTACAATTCACAGATAAATCTGTCAAGCGGCCTCGGGGCATGCTGGAGGACGTAATTATCATGGGATGCAATTTCCTACCGATTTTGTTGTGCTAGACATGGATGTCTCCAAACATCTACTCCTCACCCCCATCATCCTTGGATGACTGTTCCTGCGAACAACCAATGTAGTAGTGAATTAAGACACTGGAGTGATCACGTTCAGCTCTAACAATAGCAAAGTCAAGATAGAGACTGTGTCCAATGCAAAGCCCACAGAGGGAACATCTGCAACGGGTGTGTGGGCGATCGACCATTCCGAAGATTGCGACTTTCTAGCCGAGATTCAAGATACCAACTATTTAATGGATGATAATTAGATCCAGAAATTCCTCTGCCCGGATGAAGGAATGGAGAATGCAGTCAAATTTCCCCTTGTCGAAGATGATTCTGGTTGAACCACTTGATGAGGTTTCTGTAAAGCTAATGTACCCTCAAGACCAAGAACAAATCATGGAGGATGTCTGCAATGAAGAGAATATTATTGAAAATTTCTATGAATTTTTGAATGAAGAGGTTGTACAAAGGAATTACACAGTCACTGAGAAGGAGATGCTAAAGATAGATTTTGCCTTGGAAAAGTTCAGATCCCACCTCCTCAGGTCCAAGGGTATCATATATATAGATCACTCGGTCATCCGGTACTTACAGAAGAAGAAGGACGCCAAATCACGTCTAATCCGATGGATCCTTCTCCTTCAGTAATTTGATCTAGAAATTAGAGATAAACCTGGGGTCAAGAATGTGGTGGCCGACCACTTGTCCAGACTTCCGGAACTTGAATCTCCTGAGCCGAGCCTGCAACTAATCAAAGATACCTTTCCAGATGAGGCAATTTTGTCAGTCACCTCGCTTCCCTAATATGCTGATATTGTGAAATATCTTGTATCAAAGAGAACTCCACAAGATTGGCTAAAAACGTGAATTATTTTTAAAAATAAAAAATAGCTGATGTATTGATTTTATAGGAATATAATTACCATGATTCTAATTCATCTCACTTTTTATATATCAGATAAATTAGGTTTTTATCAATTTCACCCTCCTTATATATTGCAATATCAATTACGCTCCTCTTTTTTTTGGACTATTAATTCCGCCACCGACTTCTTCCACAATGATCACTTATTCTCCTCAGGTTAGTTGATGATGATCTAGTGGAGAAATGTATTTTTCTTTCTTTTCCTCCTCTTCCTCCTTCTACTCTGTTGGTATTAACTTTGTTGGGATGTTTTGATGCAATTTGATGGTCAATATCAAGTTGTATAAATGTATCTCAATTCTTGGAATTCAATGTTTCAACGCTGAGGGGTGTTGTTTAGTCCCACATCGTGGAGTGTCAAAACGTGCATTTAGTTTTTATATGGGAGGTCCTGAGACCAGTCTATAAACAGACTAGAGAGGACTTTGAACCACCACACATGCGCACACGTACGCATGCGCCTGCCCGCTCGTGCCGGGCCAGGCTGGCCGCATCGTGGCTGCGGCATGGCATTACGTGAAATAAAGACCAGATCGGTTTTGTGTAACCATGTTTGAATTCCAAAGGACATGACCCTTAATCCTTCACGTTGCGTAACCGCCTCGACAACTTTAAGTTTCTCTCTCAAAGTCGTGGATGAGGGTTACGAATACATACAGCTCTCATTCCCATCGCCTCTCTTCTCCCTCTCACGATCTCAGGCTTCGTCTACGAAGGTGACTTTTGAGGATGCTCAAGCACGGTGCACACCGTCAACGAGCGTGGAACTGTGGGAGTAGCACGCCAAGGTTATGTGCACCTGTAAAGTAGGGGTGTTGTCTCTCTAAGGGGAGTCATACAACAAAACGCTTCGGTAGTGATCTCTAACTCTCTTTTTCTTTATCGCATTTTTTCCCATGATGTTTGTTTCCAGATTTTTCCCTTGCTCTAAAATGCATACATTCTTAAAATAGATATTTTTCTCATCATTAATCATTTGGATGCATACATACATTGATTTAAACTGTAAACATGTTGAAAATATGACTCATGTATGTATGTTGATGTCTTATTTTTCTACAATCTTAGAGAGACATATCTATAACAAGATAAGAAAATGTCTAATTTGAGATTTCGGTCTCGTGTGGATTTCACTGGTATGCCAGAGAAATCCGGGGGGCCAGAATTTCATGCGTTGGCAACAACACATGAAAATCTAGCTGACCACGATTGGCCTGATTTCAGTTCTGGAAATCGAGTGCCCGAAGTTATCTGAATAGAATCCATATCCAGATGCGATCAAGATGGCAGATGCATGGAAAGAACATGACTGTCTGTGTCATGGGTGCATTCTTACTTTATTATCGAACATTCTGTTCGATGTTTATGGCGCATCTACCAAGACTGCTAAGGATCTGTGGGAGGAACTAGATAAGAAATACAACACGGAGGATCTAGATATTGAAAAATACTCAGTATCCAAGTTCATGAAATTTCAGATGATTGAGGGTAAATCGGTTTTTGAATAGGCTCATGAGTTTCTATTATTTCTCCATGGGTTAGCTGAGACAGAAATGAAACTTCCTAAAAAGTTTCAGGTCATGTCGATCTTTGAGAAATTTCCCAAGTCCTGGGAAGATTTTGAGATGTCCTTAAAGCACAAGAAAAGGAAATTTTCTATGGAGAATTTAATGATCTCAATAGCTATTGAAGAGGAGCATAGGAAATAAAAACATACGATGCCTGTTGACGTGAACCTTAAGGTTAATTTGGTAACCTCAAAGGGAAATAATGCTAAAGGAAAAAAAGAAACCGAAAGCTAAGAGAAAAATCCAGAAAAAACCAAAAAGCAAACTTTGTTGGCAGTGTGGACAAGTTGGAAAGTGGAAGAAGGATTTCTCTTCTCTAAAGACCCAACAGAAATCCACTGATGTCATTCCTTAAGCTCTCGTGCTGACTGAGGGAGGTAGGCCTGGTGAGGAGTATGTCTCAGTGAACCCTAAACTCTATATAGTAAACGAGCCTAATGAGTAGCTTGCTGATATTAATGCAAATGTACACATTTATACTGGCATGACCTTCTTTGTGTCTTATCAGGCTTCCATCAATGGAACGGTGATGATGGGGAATAGATCTGCAGCCAAGGTACTTGGGTCTGGACGAGTCGAGCTAAGATTCTCAACTGGACGAGTTTGGACTTTACGCAGGGTGCTGCATGTTCCTGACATCAAGAAGAATGTCTTGTCTGGTTCTTTTTTAGTTAGAGAGGGTTTCCAATTAGACTTTAAATGTAATAAAGTAGTTTTTCTGAGACGGTGTTTTCTTTGGCAAATGATACTTGGCTGATTATGATCTTCTTTTTAGAATCAGATGTGACATTGATAGTTTGGTTAATAATATTTCTGTTTTTGATTCCTCTATTTATGTTGTTTCGAATATTGAATCTTCTGATTTATGGCATGCTAGGATAGGATATGTGAATCTCAATTCTATGAAAAGAATGATGAAACTTGACATGATTCCTGATCATACTACAGACAAACTCACTAAATGTGAAATATGTATTCAAGCTAAGTTACCTAGAAAGCATTTTCACTATGTGAATTGGGAAACTAAAATTCTAGACTTAGTACATTCTGATATTTGTGAGTTTCGTGGCGTGATGACTAGAGATAACAAAAGATATTTTATCACCTTCATAGATTAGCAATAGATATTGTTATGTTTATCTGCTTAAAACTAAGGATGGTCTTAGAAAAGTTTCTTATTTTTAGGAATGAAGCAGAAACACAAGTCGGTAAAATAATTAAATGGCAAAGGTCAGATGGGGATGGTTAATACATATCTAACATATTTGATGAACAATGGAAAATATTTGGCATAGTTCATGAGGCCACTGCACCGTATTCATCACAATCCAATGGAATAGCATAATGGACTGATATGGTCAATGCACTTTTACAAAGTTCCGGGCTAACGTCTTACATGTAGGGGGAAAGCTTTGAATACGACCTGCCATAATCTGAATATAATTCCTCTTAGGCATAAAGATAAGAGTCCATTTGAACTTTGGATAAATAGGAAGCCACACCTAAAATATCTCAAGGTGTGGAGATGCTTGGCTAAGATCTTAGTCCCAGAACGTAAGAGAAAGAAGCTTGGACCTAAAACAGTTGACGCGGTCTTCTTGAGGTATCTGGAAAATAGTTATGCATATCGATTCTTAGTAATTTGGTCTGAGATCACGAGTATAGATACTAATTTATTATTGAACTTCGTGATGCTACCTTTTTCGAGGATATTTTTTCAATGAAAAAAAGAATTCTTGAAAATCTGACTAACGACGTAGCCGCCACATCTGGTTATATTCCACAACAAATATAAAAGATGTCAAATGTGGGGGCTACATCGTCTGAACCCAATGAACTTTTGGAGGATGTTGAACCTAGACGAAGTAAGAGGCCTAGGATTCTCAAGGATTTAGGTAGCAACTTTGTCTCCTACCAAATCGATGGTGATCCTCCCACGTACAAGGATGCCATGGATTCTACTGAAGCAAGGCATTGGAAGGATGCCATTAAATCTGAAATGGATTCAATTATTTCAAATGGCACATGGGAACTAGTCGATCTACCTCTTGGGTGTTCCACCATAGGAATCAAATGGGTATACCGAAGGAAACTTAGACCAAACGGATCCATGGAAAAATATAAGGCAAGACTTGTAGCCAAAGATTTCAAGCAAAAAGAGGGTATTTATTATTTTAATACATATTCTCCTGTTACTAGGATGGCTATGATTCAGATGCTCATTGCGTTAGCCTCCATACATGATCTCACAATTCATCAAATGGATGTGAAGACTGTTTTTTATATGGCGATCTTGAAGAGGAGATTTTTATGGACCAACCTAAGGGATTCATAGCATCTGGTAATGAAAGAAAGGTCTGCAAGCTTGTAAAATCCCTTTATGGACTAAAATAAGCTCCGAAACAATGGCATGAAAGTTTGGTAAGAATATCCAGTCTTATGGCTTTATTGTTCACGAATCCGATAAATGTGTGTACTTTATGATTAAAGGCGATATGTTTGTTGTCTTGTGCCTATATGTCAATGATATTTTGGTATTTGGATCAAACATGAGGATAATAGAAGAAACCAAGAGGTTCTTGAGCGACAAGTTTGAGATGAAGGACTTATGAGTTGCAAATGTGATTTTGGGGTTCAAACTGATTAGATCTACTAATGGAATACGTGTGTCTCAGTCACATTATACTGAGAAAGTTCTTAAAAAATTTGTCTATCAGAGCTGTAAATCAGTATGCACTCCTTATGATTCATCTAAACCCTCTGCAAGAACAAGAGTGGAGTACATGTAGCACAACTACGATATTCTCGGATTATAAGAAGCTTGATGTATCTTGCGAACTATACTCAACCTGATACTTCATTCATGGTTGCAAAGTTGAGTAGGTATACAAGCTGTCCTGACCATACTCATTGGGAGGCCTTGGATCGAGTGTTGAAGCACCTTAAGGGTACTGCACTTCTTGGACTTCATTATGGTAAATATCCTCCTGTCTTAGAAGGATATAATGATGCAAGTTGGATTGGTCAATTGGAGGACTCTGGGAGTAACGGTGTGCTGGATATGTATTTACCCTTGGAGGCAGTTCAGTCTCCTGGAGGTCTGTTAAATAGACCATCTTGGCTCGGTCTACTTTTGAGGCAGAGCTCTATGCTTTGGACACAATAGGTATAGAGGCTAAATGGCTTAGGAAGCTTCTCTCTGAGATGTCCATGGTGGGTAAGCCGATACCCGTGATTTCTTTACATTGTGATAGCATAACTACTATTCCAAAGGTAAAGAGTTCAAAGTACAATTAAAAACTAGAAGACATATCCAAGTTGGACTTAAGTCTATTATGGATTTGGTGTCTTCTGGAGTATTTGCCGTTGAATTTATTGGTGTAAAGCCTTGAACTTGGCATCTCTCGGATCCAATATCATAAGATTCGGCTCGTCAAGAGGAAACCAACGAAATTTGTTTCGTGTGAATCAGACTTCGTTTAGCAATGTTATGATTTTCGGAAGAAGGAGAAGTAAGAAGGATTAAGACATCATTAACCCATAATGACTATCATTAAGATTAATTAAACATGATTAAAGAAATTAATGAGGGATTGAAAACCGCTAATGATCATTAACAAATACTACTCAATAGTTAGCAGAAGATAAGCATAAGCCGTAAAAGCTAAATCACGATTAGTGAAAGTTAATCACGATTAGTGTTAATTAAGTGTCATTAGTGAATATAGAATCCTCTAGAATGTTCTAACTTAAGCTCGAAGTTTGGGATAAGTTTTGGCCAAAACCATGGGTCAAAACCATGGACCACTAACCGCGGTTAAGGTCTAAACCATGGTTTTCTAACCATAGTTAGTGGTTTTCTGGAGCCTATAAATATCCCCCACCCATTCATTCTCTACGACTTCAATACCACCACCACCCCAAGGGCTAGGGTCGAAAGGATGAGAGGAGGAGTAGGAGGCGAGGAAGGAGCACTAGCAAAGCGCTGTCGGGAGAATAAGGAAGAGGAAGGTATGATCCTCTCTTAGTTTGCTTCGTGAGTTAGGTTTTCGATTCATGTTAAGTTCCCTTTCTCTTTTCCTTTCGATGATTTTATAAGGGGAAACTCTGCCGAAATTTTCTTAGAAATATCACCCTGTATAAGGGGAAACTCTGCCGAATTTTTCCTAGAAATATCACCCCGTATAAGGGGAAACTCTGCCGAAATTTTCTTAGGAATATCACTTCGTATAAGGGAAACACTGCCAAAATTTTCCTAGAAATATCACCCGATATAAGGGGAAGCTCTTCTGAAATTTCAAGAGAAAATATGTTCTTTGTGTTCTTCGTGTGTTCTTCGCGTTCTTCGTGTTCTTCGTTCGTTCTTCGCATTCTTGGCATGTTATTAGTGTTTTTGATACGAAAATGAAATTCGATTATTTCAGGAGCTATAAATCATCCTTTTGAAAGAGAATCACGATAAAACACTACATACGAGAGAGAGAGCTCGATTAGGTAACGAAATCCTTCCTTTTGCTGTTGGGTTTTCATATGAGATCGTTGAAATTTCTGATTTTATGTTCTTTGCTACGAAGAACCCTAATTTGACTATTTTTTAGAAAATATGAAAGTTGCGATGTGATTTCAACTAAAATAAGGTCTAAGCATCGAATTGATGCAGTGGCTTGGAAAGTTAGGGATTGGAAGTTAAAATGATCATAATTATGAGTATATAAATATATGAATAAATATATGTGTAAGTCTATACTCAGTATTTTATGGTTATGCAAATATAAGGTTGAATTGAGGAATTACATCACTGAAATTGATATTTTTTGGTGGATCGTGAAAAAGATCATGTGTTACGTTAAGAAATGACTGAGAGTAGAACTACACAGGTCGGGCATGCAACCTGTAGGTTTGTCGGAAGGAACCTGTATTGGTTTGACCCTACCTAGGTGGTACATGGTTGCCTTGTTTTGATAAGTACGCACGAAATGAATGATTTGCAATGCGTAGTACCGGGTGCCAATATATTCGGGTTGAATGATGGAAGATGTGGTTGTGCCATGTGGAGGCACGGGTGGTTCAATAACGGCTGGGTCACGATAACATGTATTTAAAGCCGCTAGGTTATGTGATTAAATGTTAGCCTGAGGTTTAAGCAACCGAGTCCTCAAGGACGGTGTGCTCCTTTGTGTTCCAGACTGAGGGTTTGAAACCCTGATTAATAAAAGAAAAGGAAAATTGTTAGGATAGTATTGGAGGATTGGTTGAGGCGACGTGCGGCAGCATAAACTCACCAGATCAACGTAATCTCCAATCCTGAAGTATCCATAGTTTTGGAGTCACGAATGGTGGGGTTCCCCTGAACTAAACTCTGATGTGGAATAGAAAGGAATAGGACTTAAATTAATGAAAGGATTGTAACTTTTAATGACAACAAGTTTTACAAAATTACACAATTTGTTTACTTTTTTATTCTTCATTACTTAGCACTCGCTAATTGTTATCCTATGATTTATTGGAAAATCCAACAGGTGTTGGTGAGCCATCGCAAGGACTTTAGCCATCCAGTCAACCACAGTAGCTTTATTATCTACGGTGGTTAGTAATATTTCTGTGTATTTCCTTCCAGTTTATGTACATATAAATGGTTGTAGTCGGACAATGGATCATGTAAACTTTATTTTGTGAATGTAAAAGTATTAAATACTTCTTTTTTAGTATTTTTATTTGTAGTTTATTTCTGGATATTAGTTGTGATTGCTGGATAAATTATTGTTGAGAAACTAGATCTGGATATGGGAGGATCTGACGACCCGGAAATAGGGTCACGACAGATTGGTATCAGAGCCTGGTTACTCCAGTAATTTATTTAGTAATTGATTACTATGAGCGATATTCAGAAACTAAGGTTGTATTAAGATCTTTTGATCTTAATAATTGACTGCAATACCATTCACAAGTCATTGTCTCTTATGTACATCATGCTAAGACATATAGGATCTGACCTTTGGCTTTTATTCATCAAAGGATCATGGCAGATCAAGACATATCTAGACAATTAGTGGCTATGATGACAATGCTCCAAGACATGGGGCAAAGGCAGCAAGCATTAGAGGAGAGGCTCAATGCACAAGCTAAGAGACCTGAGGCGTCCAAACCTGTGGATGATAGGATTGAAGGTTCTGTCCATCTTTCTGAGGAATAATCTAGTTACCATCCTTCAACTGAGTCTGCTCCTACCCCATCTGAAGGTGCAATGGAGAAGGCCCTTCTTAGACACCAAACATTACTAGACAATTATCGAAAGGGAAAGATTCTTCGATTTAAATGCATAGAGACATCTGTTGAGACAGAACTATGGCTTGATGACGTCAACAAGATGTTGAGAATAATACACGCACCAAGAGATACTTGAGTGCACTTTGCCGATTACTCCTTAGCAGACTATGCAAGACGATGGTGGATAGCCATTTCCAAGAAATTAGTAGATCATGTTCCATGGGATGTTTTTGAAGAAAGGTTCCGAGCTCACTTCTGTCCCTCCCATTGGGAAGAACTGAAGAGGAGGGAGTTGACTTCTTTGACCTAAGGATCCAAGAATGTACGAGATTATCATATTCACTTTACGGAGCTCCTACGTTACTCCCCAGCTTTAGAAGCTTCACCACAAGAGTGTCTTACCAAATTTGTTAGCGGTCGTCAGGGAGATTTGAGAGAGAAGCTTGCGAGTTTTAGAGCCACCACTATAGATGAAGCCATGTACATCGCCTCTCGTATTGAGATGGAGAGGGATGAAAACCGTCAAAGAAGGAGCTTCCACTTTACTGGTGGACCATCCAAACGTAAGGCGAACTATAATCGAAGAGACAATCATTATCATCCAGTTGGATCTAATATAAGCTCTCCACAGACTTTGGACCATGAACTATTTGGAAGAAGGGGTTTCTCTAGACCTCCACTATATCCTCGTGACTCAGCAACAGGAGCTAGCACCTCTGTTGTTGGGTCTTCATCTCAAATAGGAGCACGTATGTATTTTTACTGTCATCAGGAAGGCCACATCAAGAAAGACTGTCAGAAGTTGAGAGGTTAGGGGTTTAAACCAACCCCAATTAACAGTATAACATCCACCTCGAGCAATGGAGCAATGCGCGGAAGAAAACAAGGTAGAGGTCGTGGCTCACAAGGAAGCGTCTCCTACACAGCAATCACCACAAAGTGTTACGGGTTCTAACTTGCCTATTCCTAATGGCCAGCTCAATGTAGTCATTGAAGAACGAGCCTACAATTCAGGCACAGTCGTACGAGGTACCGTTACTATTCATGGCTTTTCAGTACATGCCTTACTTGATTCTGGTGCTTCACATTCATTTATTGTTCGACGATTAGTACCCACTTTGGATAAGATACTAGTATAAGTACAACAATCCTATCTAATCAAGGGACCAGGAGGAAAAATATTTATAATCCGAGAAATCCTGGATAATTGTATAGTACTGATAGCGGGACATCAGTTACTTGTTTCACTACTATTAATCGAAATGGAGGACTTTGATCTTATCCTAAGGATGGATTGGCTAGAAAGGCATCATACATGTCTTGACTGTTTTCAGAAGACAATAACGTTTCACCTTCCTAACTCGATAGAGTTCCAGTTCATTGGAAAGACATCCAATGATAATATCGAATATATCTCTACATTGAAGGCACAACAGTTGTTAAAGCAAGGGTGTCAAGGTTATTTAGCATGTGTAACCACTACATCAGGGTCAGACAGAATGATGGAAGATATACCTATAGTGTGCGAGTTTCCTGATGTATTTCTAGAGGAACTACATGGATTACCACCTGAGCGAGAGATTGAATTTGAAATCTCTCTCATATATGATACTTAGCCTATCTCTATCCCTCCGTATAGGTTGGCACCAGCTGAGTTACGAGAGTTAAAGGTACAGTTGCAAGAACTATTAGATAAAGGATTCATTCATCTTAGTACTTCGTCATAGGGTGTACTTGTCTTATTTGTCAGGAAAAAGGACGGGTCAATGCGGTTGTGCATTGACTATAGACAACTAAACAAGAAGACCGTAAAGAACAAGTATCCTCTGCCAAGATAGATGATCTCTTTGATCAGTTACATGGTTTAACCGTGTATTCCAAAATTGATTTAAGATCTGGATACCATCAATTGAAAATTAAAGATACAGATATTCCCAAGATAGCTTTTCGAACTAGATACGAGCATTATGAATTCTTAGTTATGCCTTTTGGACTGATAAATACCCCAGTATCCTTTATGGATCTCATGAATAGAGTATTCAAGGAGTTCTTATATCACTTTGTAGTAGTCTTTATTGATGATGTGCTTATTTACTCCAAGGATAAGCATCTGCATGAACACCATCTTAGGCATGATCTTGAAACTCTAAGGAAAAACAAACTGTATGCTAAATATAGCAAATGTGACTTCTGGTTATCTGAAGTATCTTTCTTAGGCCATGTTATTTCTGGAGAAGGTATATTAGTTGATCCTACAAAGGTTAGTGCGGTGATGAGTTGGGAACACCCAAAGAGTGTCACAGAAATACGATCTGTTCTGGGATTAGCTGGATATTATAGAAGATTTGTGAAGGACTTTTCACGAATAGAATTGCCAATGACTAGGTTGACCCAGAAGGAAGGTTCATTCATATGGTCCGATGCATGCGAAATTAGTTTCCGAACACTCAAAGAATGCCTAACATCTGCACCCATCCTTACTCTATCCTCCGGGAGTGAAGGGTTTACAGTGTACACTGACGCATCTAAAGAAGGACTTGGCGTAATTTTTATGCAACATGGTATGGTAGTTGCATATGCATCACGACAGCTCAGGACACATAAGAAGAACTACCCAACACATGACCTTGAATTAGCTGTCGTAGTTTTCGCTTTAAAGATATGGAGACACTATCTGTATGGTATTACTTTTGAAATCTTCACCGATCATAAAAGCTTGAAATATCTGTTTGATTAAAAGGAGCTCAATATGAGACACAGACGGTGGCTAGAGTTGTTGAAAGATTATGATTGCACTATCTCCTACTACCCTGGTAAGAGGAACGTCGTAGCAGATGCCCTTAGCAGAAGAACTTATTCACCTGGGTTAGTGAGTTCTATCCACTTCTGGGATTTACTATCAACGTTAAGTGAATGGAAACCATTTGATAGTAGTGCTGATACTATAACTATTCACTATCGATACAAATCAGAGATCTGGGATAGAATAAAGATAGGACAGGAGGATGATCCAGTCCTTAAAGACTTGAGACAACTTGAGAAGAATGAGATAGAGGGATTTCAGATACAAGATGGGTCACTATATAACCATCATAGAATTTGTGTACCAAGCACACCTGAAGTGAGGAAAGACATCTTACGTGAAGCGCATTGTTCTATATTATCTATTCATCCAGGAATTACAAAGATGTATAAGGATCTTCATTCATATTTTGGTGGTCGGGAATAAAGAAAGATGTTGAGTTTGTGAATTCATGTTTCACTTGCCAACAAGTAAAAGTTTCACACCAAAAGCCACCAGGATTGTTACAACCCCTCCCTATACCTGAATGGAAATGGGAAAGTATTTCCATGGACTTCGTTACTGGCTTACCTCAGATGACTAGTGGTAAAGATAGTACATGGGTTATAATAGATCGTCTGACCAAGGTAGCACACTCTATTCCAATAAGCTTATCTTCCACTCCAGACTAGCTTGTTGAGTTATATATTACGCATGTGATCCATCTCCATGGTATCCCAAAGGAAGTAGTTTCCGATCGAGATTCACGATTCACCTCACACTATTGAGAGAAATTCATGAAAGCCTTAGGCACACAACTATGCTTGAGCACACCATATTATCCACAAACAGATGGTCAATCAGAACGTACAATTCAGACTTTAGAGGATATGTTACGAGCATGTGCCTTAGAATGGAAAGGATCATGGTTGAAACATTTACCTCTTGCAGAATTCACCTACAACAATAGTTACCATACAAGTATTGGCATGGCACCATTTGAAGCACTATATGAACATAGGTGTACTACTCCTTTGTGTTGGCAAGAGGTCGGGTTAAAGAAACTTTATGATTCATATAGATTATAAGAGACACGGGAAGCTGCAGAACTTGCTCGAAAAAGACTATTGACTGCTCAGAGTCGCCAGAAAAGCTATAGTGATACCAGCCGAAGAGACCTTGAATTTGAGGTAGGTGACTTTGTATTTCTCAAAGTATCACCTATGAAGGATGTTCAGAGGTTTGGCTTGCGTGAGAAGTTAGTACCCAGGTTCGCAGGTCTCTTTGAAATTATTCAACGGATTGGAAAAGTCGCCTATAGACTTGCACTTCCTCCACATCTTTCGGCAATACATGATGTTTTTCATGTATCAAATTTGAGAAAGTATATCAAGGATCCTGAGCATAAGATAAGCTATGATGATCTGCATGTTGAGCCAGACTTGACATACCTAGAAATACCTATGCAAATACTTGATAGAGATATCAAGAAGTTGAGGAACAAAGAGGAACCTCTAGTTAAAGTGTTATGGCACAACCAAGAGTTTGAAGAAGCAACATGGGAATCTGAGGTAGAAATGAATATAAAGTACATGTACTTGTTTGAATGATAACATTAGTATTTTGTATGCGTTCACTATAAATGAAATGACGTTCATTCTCTTTAAGGTTGGTATATTCTCAATCCTCTTTAAGGTTGTTATGCATGCATCTCTAGTCTCAAGGATGAGACTTCCTTTAAGATTGTTATAAATGTAAGGCCTTGAAATTGACATCTCTCGGATCTAATATCATAAGATTCGGCTCATCAAGAGGAAACCAACAGAATTCGTTTCGTGTGAATCGGACTTTATTTCGAATTGGTATGATTTTCGGAAGAAAGAGAAGTAAGGAGGATTAAGACATTATTAACCCATAATGATTGTCATTAAGACTAATTAAGCATGATTAAAAAAATTAATGACGGATCGAAAACTGCTAATGATCATTAGCAAATACTAATCAATAGTTAGCAGAAGATAAGCTTAAGCCACGAAAGTTAAATCGTGATTAGTAAAAGTTAATCACGATTAGTGTTAATTAAGCGTCATTAGCGAATCTTGAATCCTCTAGAATGTTCTAACTTAAGCCTTAAGTTTGGGATAAGTTTTGGCCAAAACCATGGGTCAAAACCATGGGCTGCTAATCACGGTTAAGGTCTAAACCATAGTTTTCTAACCATAGTTAGTGGTTTTCTGTAGCCTATAAATACCCCCTACCTATTCATTCTCTACGACTTCCACTACCACTACCACCCCAGGGTCAAGAGGACGGGAGGAGGAATAGGAGACGAGGAAGGAGCGCTGGCGAAGCGCTACTGGGAGAACGAGGAGGAGGAAAGTACGATCCTCTCTTAGTTTGCTTCATGAGTTAGGTTTTCGATTCATGTTCAGTTCCCTTTCTGTTTTCCTTTCGTTGATTTTATAAGGGGAAACTCTGCCGAAATTTTCTTAGAAATATCACCGCGTATAAGGGGAAACTCTGCCGAAATTTTCCTAAAAATATCACCCCGTATAAGGGAAAACTCTACCGAAATTTTCTTAGAAATATTACCCCGTATAAGGGGAAACTCTACCGAAATTTTCCTACAAATATCACTCGTAAAAGGAATAGCTCTGCTGAAATTTCAAGAGAAAATATGTTCTTCGCGTTCTTCATGTTTTCTTCGCGTTCTTCGTGTTCTTCGTGTGTTCTTCGCGTTCTTCGTGTTCTTCGTTCGTTCTTCGCGTTCTTGACACGTTCTTAGCGTTTTTGATACGAAAATGAAATTCGATCGTTTCAGGAGCTATAAATCATCCTTTTGAAAGGGAATCACGATAAAGCACTACATACGATGGAGAGAGCTCGATTAACTAATGAAATCCTTCCTTTTGTTGTTGGGTTTTTATATGAGATCGTTGAAATTTATGATTTTATGTTCTTTGCTATGAAGAACCCTAATTTGGCTATTTTTGAGAAAATATAAAAAGTTGCTCTGTGATTTCAACTAAAATAAGGTCTAAGCATCGAATTGATGCGTAGCTTGGAAAGTTAGGGTTTGGAAGTTAAAATGAGCATAATTATGAGTATATAAATATATGAATTAATATATGTGTAAGTCTATACTCAGTAATTTATGGTTATGTAAATATAAGACTGAGTTGAGGAGTTACATCATGGGAATTGATATTTGTTGGTTTGGATCGTGAAAAAGATCATGTGTTAAGTTAAGAAATGACTGGGAGTAGAACTACAGGTCGGGCATGCAACCTGTAGATTTGTCGGAAGGAACCCGTATTGGTGTGACCCTACCTAGGTGGTATACTGTTACCTTGTTTTGATAAATGCGCGTGAAATGAATGATTTGCAATGCGTGGTACATGGTACCAATATATTCGGATTTAACGACGGAATATGTGGTCGTGCCATGTGGAGGCACGGGTAGTTCAATAGCGGCTAGGTCACTATAACATGTATTTTAAGCCGCTAAGTTATGTGATTAAATGTTAGCTTTAAGCAACCGGGTCCTCGAGGGCGGTGTGCTCCTTTGTGTTCCAGGATGAGGGTTTGAAACCCTGATTGATAAAAGAAAAGGAAAATTGTCAGGATAGTATTGGAGGATTGGTTGAGGTGACGTGCGGCAGCATAAGCTCACTAGATCAACGCAATCTCCAATCCTGAAGTATCCACAGATTCGGAGTCCAAGAATGGTGGGGTTCCCCTGGACTAATCCCTGATGTGGAATAGAAAAGAATAGGCCTTAAATTAATGAAAGGATTGTAACTTCTATTGACAACAAGTTTTGCAAAATTACACAATTTGTTTATTTTTCTCTTCTTCGTTACTTAGAACTCACTAATTGTTATCTTATGATTTATTGGAAAACCCAACAGGTGTCGGTGAGCCATTGCAAGGACTTTAACCATCCAGTCAGCTACAATAGCTTTACTCTCTAAGGTGGTTAGTAATATTTTGTGTATTTCCTTCCAGCTGATGTACATGTAAAGGATTGTAGTCGAACAATGGATTATGTAAACTTTATTTATTGAATTAAAAAGTATTAAGTACTTCTTTCTGAGTATTTTTTTTGCAGTTTGTTTCTGAATGTTAGTTGTGATTGCTGGATAAATTATTGCTGAGTAACCAGATCCGGATATGGGAGGATCCGACAGCCCGGAATTGGGGTCGCGACAGTTGGTACTAAAGATAACATGACAGATTCACTTACAAAGGGACTTGATAGATCTTTAGTCCAAAAATCTAGAATTGGGATGCGGTTGAAATCCACTGAAATTTTACCCTCAGTAGCAACCCAACCTAAACGAGTGGAGATCCCACAAAATAGGTTCAATGGCAAAACAAGCTGTATGAGAAACTGGTTGGCACTCATTATACAATACTTTGCATGTGAGTCCTATCCCTGAAAAGTCGAGTGCCAAAAAGCTGCAGGAAAAGATTGAGCATCATGATCTTAACGGTTTCAAGATTTTATATGGAGGATGTGAGAAGTACATCCTTAGAGAATGCCACCTATATGAGTATTTCTGCGGACCATAAAGGATGAGGGTTTATCGTTAATATATTCTTAAAACAGAGGAGGGTGCGTGGCCATCAATAGCACCAAAATCAAAAGATTGTCACCATAGACTTCGCTCTGTTGTTACCACTCGATACCATTACATCAAAGGATTAAAGTTCAAGACTTAGTTCACTTTATTCCTGTGACGGTGAAAGGGGATACCTCAGGTAAATGTTCAAACCGGAAGGTACCTTTACAGAAAGCAGAGTGTGGAAATCCACGATTTTTGGCTCTTCTTGTTTCAACAGTGAATTCATGAGGGATTGCTGGAATTAACTTTGTTGAGATGTTCTTATGCAATTTGATGGTCAATATCAAGTTGTATTAACGTATCTCAATTCCTGGAATTCAATGTTTCAACTCTGTGGGGCTTTGTTTAGTCCCACATCGTGGAGTGTCAAAACTAGCACTTGGTTTTTATATGGGAGGTCTTGAAACCAGTCTGGAAGTAGACTAGAGATGACTTTAGACCACCACACATGCGCGCCCCCGCGCCCGCCCGCGCCGCTCCGGGCTGAGCTGGGCTGGGCTCGGGCTTGGCGCAGCGCGGCTGCGGATGCGGCGTGGTGTGAAATAAAGACTGTGTCAGTTTTGTGTAACCACGTTTGAATTCCACGAGATGTGACCCTTAATCCTCTCACGTTGCATAACCGCCCGATAGCTTTAAGAATCTCTCTCAAAGTCATGGACGATGGTTACGAACACTTATAATTTTCATTCCCACCGCCTCTCTTCTCCATCTCACAATCTCGGGCTTTGTCTACGGAGGTGATTTTCGAGGACGCTCAAGCATGATGTGCACCGTCAACGAGCGTGGAACCGTCGTACCCTGGGAGCGGCACATGAAGGCCCGGTGCAGCGGTAAAGTGGGGGGTACTGTCTCTCTAAGGGGAGTCCTACAACAAGACGCTTCGATTGTGATCTCTAACTCTCTTTTTCTTTGTCGCATTGTTTTCCATGATGTTTGTTTATGGATTTTCCCTTGCTCTAAAATGCATACATTTTTAAAATAGATATTTTTCTTGTCATTAATGATCTGGATGCATACATACATTGATTTAAATTGGAAACATGTTGAAAATTTGATTTTTGTATCTATGTTGATGACGTGTTTTTCTACACACTCTTCCTCCCTCTCCCCTTCCTCCTCTTCCTACTCCTCCATCCATCAACATTGTCCGCCTCAAGAAAATGAGCAAGACTGTCAAGTGGCTCGTGTTCTATCTTCCATTCTTGCACCCTCTTAGGAATGCCCCTTCCTCCTCCTCCTCCATCATCTCATCGACGTTGTCTGCTTGGAGCAGATGAACAACGCCGTCAGGTGGCTCTCCATTGAGCTCTAGCATGATTTCGGAGGAAGCTCTGCCTGTTGCAGGCATTGCCTCCCACTCGCCCGCGCCCTTCGACTCCAGGTTCTTTGAGAATCATGCTCAATGAATCGGGTATGTGCTTTCTTCTAGGCCCCCTCCAGACCTTCATCCTCCTTCGACCACCACATCCTCCGCCCCTCCCCCTCCTCCTCCGACCTCATCCCTCCTCCTCAACCCTTAAAATTCAGTCCCTTCTGCTCCACCCCTCTCCTTTCATCCCCTTCTTCTCAGTATCTCCCTCTCCAGCTCCTCCTCCTCCCCAAACAACCCTTCACCCTTCTTTGATCCTTTAGCTTTTGCATTGAGATCAACAAATGATCCTCGATCCTCCATCTTTAGTTTAAACACCGTGATGAGATGAGCTACAGGAGGTAGTTTTCCCAAGCGCAATGCCAATGAACCATGATTAGATCAAGTATTGTCATCTCTCAAGAAACGAGAAGAATAACTTCCAAACTCCAAACCAAACCATGGAGTTGTGTAGAGGAGGAGGGAGGGGGTTTCTTTTGATACGTATGCCCTTGTTATTCAAACCATCATTTGCATAAATTATGGTTTAGATCAACTCATTGATGGTGAAATTAATGAAAAGGCACATGTGATAGTGATGCAAGAAGCCAGAGGTACAATTAATATTCCAAAAGAGGGAAGCCGGTACCGGTACGCACACCCTCCAACATCGCCTCCCATTGGTGTCATTCTCCCTCCACCAGCACCACCTTTCTCCCATCTTCCAAAGTAGTGGAACTAGACATTAGCATCACGCTCCCTCCATCGGTGTCGCCTTGTGTTGTTCGCATGCACCCCCAATGCAACAACAAACATCATGCAAATTTCCATCAGAGATTACTATAAGTCGAGCTTCCTCTTCCTAGGGAGGTACGGATAAGTCCCACCCCGGATCAGAAGTGTCAACGCCGAGGTCTACGAGTCACCCATTGTCGCTATCGGTCCCAACCACTACGACAAGAGCATCTCATGCCGATGGAGTAGCATAAGTGCCACACGCTATGGAGCTTCGTGATGATCAGGCACAAATGTGGAGGCTGGATCAGGTGGTTGACCTCTTCAGGGACACCTACATGCTCCGGCTGCTGTGCCCCTCCTACAACACCAAGCTCAATCCCAAGTGGGATGCTTACGCCACCGCTTGTTACA
Source organism: Ottelia alismoides (assembly GCA_037367405.1). NCBI lineage: Eukaryota > Viridiplantae > Streptophyta > Magnoliopsida > Alismatales > Hydrocharitaceae > Ottelia > Ottelia alismoides. Next base: position 27,278 of record JAZKJV010002215.1, on the reverse strand, counting down.
GTTGAGCTCCTTCCAATAACGCTCCCATACATCACTGTGCGTTGCTTGTTGACATCCCCAAACTTATGGTGATTGATCAACACAACTGCTTCTCACACCAGTACTCATAGCAGTTGCTGAGAACCAAAACAATACTCCCGTCTAAGATTGTGCTTGTGGTTAAATGGAGTTTTCTATGCAACTTCCACCAAAATATTGAAGCTTGGTCAATTGTTGTAGCTCTTATGGTGTCAATTAACTCGAGGAAATTCCTCTGTATTTCTAATTTTTATCTGTTCAAAATTGAAGTTGTTACGATCATTTCACACCAATCAAATTTATAACTGGATGGTTTATTGTTGGAAATATTTGCCACGAGATGATGTTTAGAACTGATTTCTTATCAAACCCATTTTCCTAGTATAAACTCACTGTGATTACTTGTTTGCCCCTTTAATCGACACCTTATGTATTGTTTCAAGAATAGTATACAAAGGAGTTGTACATGCATTGTTTCTGTTTATGTAATAAAGTATATGGATCCAAATCCAGTAGTTCATTGACAATCCTCGAATCCTCATCATAAATGGTATATGATGTACTTACATTTGAATTATTTCAAATGTGAACCATCAACCAACAAAGATGTCTGAACTCATAGAGAGATCAAGCAATCAAAAAAATCAACCACAAAATGATCAATTATAAAGCACTCAATCAAAATCCCACATGTAAAGATTACCTTGTAGAGAGATCTAGCAACTAAAAAAAGATCAGATTTTTCTCAAGAGATGTACTAAGGGGGAGATTAAAGGGCCAACATAAAAGGCCGACATTTTCTTTGTAAATTACTTTTCTAATTTGTTCATCAAAATAGAATGACCGACAATTTCCTAGTAGGTGTTTTTTTAAGTCTGTCCATCAACAAAGATACATGCCCAAAAAATATGATGCAATCACAGTTGTTTACAAGGCATGTTGTTTTAAAAATGTACTTTGGCATATTTCCCCAAAAACGAAAATTGTATATCTTCAAGCTTAGTGTTGTCTAATCTTCAAAAACTAGTGCACCTGCTGGCCATTATTCATGCCTAATTGAGCAACTGACATCTACAAAATCATAAGTTAGAAAATTAAGTGGGACTGCATAATAAAACATTGGCAACTTTTAGCATAAATCTAGTTTACCTTTACTCGACATGTAGTTTGATAATGACCTTTCTCTTTACAAAACTGGCAAGTCCTTTGTTTCACCTCGGTTTGAGAAAAACCTTCAATACTTGATTTTATATGCTCAGTCTTTCTTGGATTTCCCTTTGCTTTTACATTTTGTGGATCACGAATATCAATGGAAACATGAGGCACACTTGCATTGGTGGTTGATATGGATTCTTTTGAAGCTTGAAGTGAGGAAAGAGCTTGATTTTTATGTAATCCCGTAATCTTCTTTCGATCAATTTGGACCATCTCCTTAACTATATCAAAAAATTTTGCAACTTAAACTTCCCCACTAAAACATTTCATTCAGTTCTGCGTGGAGTCCCTAAAGCATGGGAAGTGTCGGCTTCTCTTCATTGATATTGGCCAACACATGAATAGTTTTACAAAATATTGCATTTTGTGACCATTGATTTAACAAATAAGTAGTCAACAGGTCATATATACCCCTCTTCTTGACATTATGCAACACGTAACAACATAGAGTTCCATTTTAACCGAATTTCTTACATGAGCAAGATCCAGTCTTGGATAAAGAAGAATTCAACTGTATATTTATGAAATATATTACCATGTAGGTAAACCTTGTAAATGGTAATGGCATCCAATCTTGAAATTTTCTTACATTCACAACTCATAGGCTTCTTGTATTCTTCTTGAAACAATTTGAAATTAGCAAGTGTGTAAAATTTTGAAGCTTGTAGTTCAATTGGATGCTACGATACCAATACGGCTTTTGATGACAATGCTTTGATATCTTCACTCTCTTCGACATTCCGACAAGAAGCCAAGGCTCTTTCTTACAGAAGAACGAATTCGGATAGTGGTAATTGTGAATATACATAGTCATCAAAGAAAGAATTCATGTTTTTCGATTGCTGAGTTAAGGACATCCCTGTGAAGAACACATCTTTCAACTATAAAGGAATCTAGTATTGACATATATTATACATTTTTTCAAACCAATTTCCATGCGGTATATCGTATGCAATTTGTAAATACATCCATTTAGTTTCAAATTCTTCGATTGACTCATATATGGAAATCCAATTATTGTAATCATGTTCAAACATTTTGTGGCTTCATAGCTGATGTAGGTGAATCAAGGCATTTTCTTAATATGCCAACTACAAAATCTTTGTACATCAAAAAGAATATAAAAGAGATTGACTCTCTCATTGCGTGATCTTGATCAATTATAATTGCAGTTGGCACATTCCCTTGCATACATGTCAACCAAGTGTTAAACAACCATGTAAAAGTGTCTATCGTCTCATTTGCTAATAATGCACACTCAAATAATGTTGATTGTTTGTGGTGATTAATGCCACTGAAGGGTGCAAACGACTCGAGAATTTATTCATTCGATAAGGTTTATCAAACACCAAACGTCTCCAAAATTCATTAAGAACTCATGTAATGACTACCAATGCTTCTTACCATGTGGTCTGCATCGATTTCTACTTTAAAAAAGAAATCAGGATCCATGCTTATCTTTTCCTCAAAACATCTCACAATCGACATGCATTCATTGCCAATATTATTCTTGTGATTTTATTTGATTTGGTCTCTACAAGCTTGACAAGTCACTTTTTGCTCGCCGGATGCACCCGAAACGAAAGAAATTTTGGAGGCGGACAATCCACAGGTGTGTAACGTGTAAGTAAGACTTTTTGTAGAGGAATATACTTTCTTTTGCAATTGAAGCCTTGCCACTTTCGATGGAGTTGCCAGCTCATGATTGCGTTCTTCATAAAATTATCTTATGACCCAACACCCTTCACCACTTTCATAAACAAACATATGAGCTTCACATCCTTCTCGAATATCTCATCTTCTGCTTCACGTCCTTCAGATTGTTTGTCATTGAGATCTTTGTGTCCGTCTTTCGAGCAAACAAATTTGCGAGCAATAATGGGATTAGTTTTTGACGATCTACACAATGTGTCCTTACATATCCAAAAACCAATTTGCCTTTCATATAGATTGTAAAATTCTATTGCGTCATCTTCTGAGTTAAATTTCATCCCAATGAATAGTTTCATAACTTCTTCATCATCATCTTCACCAACATAGGCATTCTCACAAGAGACAGATTTGTAAGCATCTTCACCTATATTGAGTTATCATCACCATCTGCACTCTCTACCATCTGCACTCTCTGTTAATTCTTCTTACATAATGATTGGTGATTGTGGCTACAAAAATTCAAGAAAATAGAAATTTCAACAAAAAAGTGAGGACACATAAATTTTGATTTAAAGGGACATGCATGTCGTAAGTTAATATAATACATGCACTGCAACAAAGAAATCGACACTAACTGGAGATTAAGAATCCAATATAAGATGCCACATTCTCATCAATTTAAAGCAATGAATAATAATTGATATAGAACCAATATAACATTTATTGGATTCAAGGCTCCAATAAATGATATTACCACAACTGGATATCCAACACCAACAGGATTCAATACATTTTAGATACCATCTATGACATATATATTGTGCTTTCTAATTTTATCAAATGGATATTTGAATGCTTTGAGTAAAATTAAGAATACTTCATTGAATAAAAGATATGCAACTTAACTTAATTTGATATTGAAGTCAATCAGTTTTGAGATTGTGTGGAATTTTGGATTTTGATTCACTATTTACTTTTTCTCCACTATCGAGAGTTCACCATGTGTATATATGTTGATGAGAGACTTGATGCATTTTGATTCATTATCATGGTTCTTCTGAAAGCTCTAAATTAAGTAGTCTTAGTTCATCATCCGTCAAAGCAATATTAGTTTGAAAGCTTAATTATTGTTGAGAGTTTAAAACTAGGGAAAATAAGGAATGAGCACCGATTGATTAAAAAATTTTGAACTAGGGATCTCAAGTATCTCAACTAACACAAAGCTACAAATACACAAAGCTCAGATTATCATGAAATTGAAGAACCATCTTAATTCGAGACATAGATCGGGTGTATATATTGTATTGATGGATCGTACAACGATGCCACAAATGATTAAGAATAGAATGATATTGTGTAGGCCTCGCTAGAGGAGGAGGCATGGATGTGTGTGATGGGCAACAATGGTTGTTACGGATGAGGTACTCATTGTGGGTGCATGCTGTAGGAGGGAGTTGAGGAGCGCGTGGGTAGGACATAGGGTGTTGCTGGTGAGCTCCTCGTCTTGTGTGCACACAGTTGGAGGAGATATGTTCGGTGTGTGCGTTGCATATGGGAGGAGAGGAGCACATGGGGATGGCATGTCGCTGCCTTGGAAGATGGGAGGACGACACCAATGTCCAGTGCTGCTGATTTGGAAGATGGGATGAAGGATGTGCTGGTGGAAGGAGGTGCTGCTGATTTGGAAGATGGGATGAAGGATGTGCTGGTGGAAGGAGGGTGGCGTAGATGGAGGGGTGGCGATGCAGTTAGGAAATCCACGCGGAGGTGGGGGTGTGGGAGGGGTGGGGGTGTGAGAAGAGGGCTTTTGTGATGGGGGATCAAATGAATGGGCATATTTCCATCGGACGACACATATCTAGTCGTAGGGAGCTTGCATGCTATAGGCAGCATAAATTAATTGTTAATAGCTACAAGAAATTTTAAAAATAAAAAAACACGAGGATTTATCCAAATCTTGACATAAGGGGCATATCACTTGATTAGATCAATGAAGAAGAGGATTTACCATTTTAAAATTATATTCTTGTATGCAGACTATTGTATTTTAATTGTAAATTAAAAAAATTGGTCGTAGTCTTATTATTCAAGTCTTTCTTTCATATTGTTTAAATGATGTGATTTGTTCAAAAACCTTTGTCAATATTTGCAGAATTGACAAAATCCTTGCTTCATCCCGACTATACTTCACCTCTTATCATCCAATAATTGTAAAATAATTAACAACCAAATATTCTTCGCTCTCAAAGAAAAGTCATTACAACTACCCTTTTCAACAACCATCCCACTATCCAAACAACGAAACAAACAAATAAGTTACCCACCATCATGGTTATCCTTCTGCCAATCTACTCTACATCTAAGCGCGGCCACCCTTTATGATTTTCAAAGGGATTGTGATTACTTCTATGATTTCTCTAATATGAACACAAATAAGAAGAGTGATTCCATCTCAATAGAGGTAAGTTTGGAGGGAAGCATTGACAGCAATCACACATACCAAACATGACATGAAGTCATGAAGATCCATATGACAACATTGAAGCTCTCACGTTCTCATGTCTCCCACTTGCAACATAAGAAGAAGATCCATTTGATTGACAACTTGTTTTTCAAGTAATTTGTTTCTACGTTTTTACTAAGATTGTGGAGTACACTCATGAGAGATAAAATAAATTGATTTTGTTTGGATTGATAGATTTTAACTATCGATGTGAATTTTTTGTGAGTTATTCTGAAAGATAATCTATTTCGATTATTTTAGTAGACTTTCATTGGTGGTATAATCGATATAATGAAATATTTAATGATTAGTAGAATAAGTGAAAATTTATTTAAAAATGCAAAGAAAAAAAGTGGTGAAGAGTGAGACCTTCACATCGGGGCATGTTGCTATTAAAGTTGCATCAGCAAAAGTGGTGAAGCATGAGAAAGCATGCATTGAGAATCAACATGTCTCCATCCCTTTTAGTTTTGGATTCTTAGCACCAGAAGCTGTTGAGCTTTTGAATATGATCCAAAAGTCATGAACAGTAATGTTATGGTTCAGGTTTATGTATGTAATGTTTATAAGAATTGATTTTTCAATTCAAAAAGGACTCTCCTATTTCGATATTTTGAGGTTCTAATATATGCAAAGAGAAAAATTCCAAGCACTTCAAAAATGTGATTGGTGAATTAAATTAAATTGTTTTATTGCATTAAAAGTGATTGATATCCATAAGAAGTACTGATGTGTCACCTAATTAACAGAAAATTGTTGAAATATCCGTTGGAATTGGGTTAAAGTAGTAGTTAATACAATCTTGTTAGGGGATGCGATTGGATACATATATATCTGTGTTCGTTAACTAATCTGTTTTCAAGAGATACAAATATTTATATTTAGATTGATTTAATTATATTTAAAATGGTAAAACTGAATTGACTTCAACTGGGAAGATAACTAATGGGAGGGAAAGTTGGAATCCCTGATTTGAAATAATGTGGAGTTTGGGTGGAGTTTTAAGTACTACATGACCTCCTGACATTTGCCTTCCTCGAGAGCCCTCGGTGAGGGTGGAGGAGATGAAGTCTGGCTACTATGCATCTCAGAGGTAGATCTCGTGAAGGCCGCTAGAGAACGCAGAGACCTTCAAGTTCGAACAACAGAGGAGGACAGGGTTGGAGAGTGGTACGAGATTCTCCATGGTGGGTGGAGCATGAGGTGCGGGGTTGGGGAGAAGGAAGGGCTGGAGGGTGCGGGGCTGGGGAGGATGGGACGGAAGAGGAGGGGTTGGGGAGGTGGCCGGAGGAGGGTCTGGAGGGGTGAAGGAGGAGGAGGGGCTGGAGGGGATGGGCAGAGGAGGAGGCATGGCCGGAGAGGAGGGGCAAGGAGGAGGAAGGGCGGGGCTGGGGAGGAGAGGTTGGAGGCGGCAGGGATGGTGAGGAGGAGGCGGTCGAAGGAGGGGCTAGAGAGGGTACAAGTCAGGCAAGAGGTGCTAGAGGGGGTGGGGTTGAAGGAAAATGAAGTTATCGAAGGAAGTCAGAGGAGGGCGGAAGAGTGAAGGAGGGCATATCTACCCAAGTTAGTCAATTTAATAACTTTGTGTCCCAATATTTAACATCCATTTGAGATGCAAATGGACAACAACTCACCCTAGGGGCACAAGTGATACATGTAAAAGAAGTCGGGGGCACAAGTGATATTCCAAAAAAGAGAGGCATAATTGATATTGTAATATCTCAGAAGGGCACAAGTGTAAAAGCCCACATACATACATATATACATGCAAGCATATGCATACATGCATACATACATAATACATGCATGCATGCAAGCAAGCATGCATGTATATACATATATTCATTCATTCATACATACATGCATACACACACATACATGGAAGCATACATCCATGCATATTTACATACATACATCATACGTCAAACATATGTACATGTGTACATACAAACGTATGTAGGTACATACATACCTACATACATGTTAGATATGTGTGCATCAGGTCATCCATAAAAATTTTCCCCTTCCTGTGTTTCAGGGTCATATCGAAGTCTTCCCATGATTGAGGGAAGATTTCTATGATATGTGACTTGAAACGTTTTTGAAGTTTCATTTCATCATCTTCCAATCTACAAAGTAAAATCATAAATTTGTGTGCATATATAGAAGCATATTTCCCCTCGACCATTGAAAACTTCAAGAACTTCACGACAGAGTATATCTCAATACAATGTTCTTTGGTGTTATACTTCTTGTCGAGTTCTTCCCAGCTCCTTCACAATCTGCATAGATAAACAACATACGTCAAACAAAGTATTGGATAGTGCCAACAAAATGCTATTATGATATATACGGTCGCAACCCTTCTATGCAGATTGTACCTTATGGCTATCGAATGAAGGATTTTTCATTTCTACCATGGGACATTCAATTTCAGTATTCGAAATCAGTCTAATGGTGATTAACCAGATCATCACGTGTTGTCGCCAATGCTTGAACTTCTGTCCATTGAACTTCTCAAGCATTCCGATCATATCAACTCGTCCATCTAAACATTGTATCAGATATAATTTAACCTGGTTCCCATTATCTTATCTAAGATTTCCGTAGCAAAAACAACATGAATAATATTAAATAGTAATTATCTCGATTCTTATGATAGATTTTAAGGGCTTGACAGTTCTGTTACATAATACGTGAATTATAGATATCGAGCATGAACCGATTACCTTATCTAGATTAACGTGAATAAACACTAAAAAGGACTCTTTAGTAACACATCAACGCAACAATTCAAATAAAATGACACTGAAAAATGTGGATTTGCAACATTTGCAGTATTTGTCGCATGAAACTAACAACTGTGATGGTTATCAGCAAGTGTTACTATTAATGGTGACTTTTGAAATAGAAATGATAAAGACATTGCAATTAATTGTGTATTTGCATCGGGAATGTAAATGTTGTAAATATATTTAACGAAAAAAAGGGCGCACTAAAATCTGTTCAAAATTTCATTCACCAAAGTAAACCATCAAATCATAATGTAAAAGGGCGCACTAAAACTTGCCTAAAATTTCATTGGCCAAATTTAAACCCTTCTCCCCCAGCTTGTCAATGTCCTTTCGTCTACCTCATGGTCTGCTATGAGGAGTACTGCATGCTCCCTTTCTTCCAGCCCATCTTCAAAATTGGACAACCTTCTTGAACAGCTACTGCCACTGCCTGCAACACCTTCGTTGCCCGCAAGGTCCGTATGATTTCCCATGTTAGTGCCAAGGTTTAAGTGCCTCCGTATCGCCCCACAACCTCCTAACCCGCATGATTTTCCCCCACCAATCCCCCCTATGAACTCCTCGGATGCATTTTATGGCTCGACCAATAACCAAAGGCCTTCATCTTTTCCATCTCAATCGACACCATTTTCATCACTGAAGCGGAGTTTGCGATGGTGGCAGAAGTTAAGGAGGAGATCGGCATTTGGTTCCTCTAGTATATATTCACGACTCGTAAGCTTCCGTAATGCATGGAAGGTGGATCACGGCTGCACCCTCTCTTTGTTTAAGAGCTTGGTTGTCTTCTTATTCCTTCCCAGTTCTAGTTTCATTAATGGTAGAATTATTGGGTTCATTCTTATTCTTATCTATTTTTCATACGCACTACCAAATCAAATGCTTTGATGTTGAGCTGTGACTTTCTTCAAATATTTATTTTATAAGCTGACAATGGTGTTTTTTCATTGTTGCAGAGGATGTGCAATATGTTGTTTCATTGTTGAAACTAAGGGTTGTGGTAAAATTGGATCTGGTCAGGAAAAACTATTGCAAAGTCTTTATGATTATACTTTCATCTCATACGAAAATCGGTGAGCCTGTCTGCACTTTATTTTGATTTAGTATCTTATTTCATTATAGCTTAATATCTTTTTTGGTGACATAGAAATAACACTTGATGAGAAACAATCTTATAAATCAAATCTTATACATCAGATGATAGAGGACTACCATTTGATGAAGAAACAAGCTGCAGATGGACAAAACAAATGGTGATGTAATATATACGTTGGAGGTTTGCCGTTAGGAGATGAAATATTTTGTATCAACTTATGACGTATCATACAAGGTATGGCGTCGACGGCTTTGGTGGTGGTATGGATGATAACTACAATGAAGAGACATGTTGAAATTATATTTCAATAGTTGTTATAAAAAATCTGACTCTAGTAATGTGTTGTGACTTTTGTAGTTTTTGTTTGGTGTGAAGTTGTGAACAACACACGTTAAGGCTCATGTATTTTTATTTTATCATAGTGTTTATTAAATATGATGATTGTGGTTGAGTCTTTTTGAAACAAATGATAGAAAATCATATATTACAAAATTAGATTAATATTAATGGTGTATGTAACAAAGTTGGCAACGGATTACAATTGGTTTACAAGTGATGTAAGCCATACGACTTGTTTGCATAAACATCATTGATATATTTGCAACAACGATACATTTTTGCAATTTACTTGTTGTAATGGTTGTATAAAATGTTATAAATATATATATATATGAATCTTATGAATATATTTGCAACATTTAACAAATGTTGTTGAATCATATTAGCAACATATGTCTTTCTGTCACTATTAAATAGTCACGAACAAACAAGTGTTGGGAAAGGGGATTGTTTGCAACGATTGCCAATAAATATTGCAAAGAGTATTTGTAGCGGTACTTTTAGTGACATTAAAAGTGACAGTTTGCAAACGTTGCATTAAATAAAAAATGTTGCAATTGAGTTTTGCAACATTTTTACCAATGTTCCAAATAATATATTTTCCTGTAATTTTAAAATTAACCATTTCATTACAGGAACCGATTAAATATTAGATACAATGAATTAGGGCAACATCTTGAAAGAGCAAAGCAACAAACAAATTACGATAAACAAATAATTAAATTGCTAGATCAGAGATCATCAAAGCGCCTATTGGAATGAACCGCCCTTAGAGAAGATATCATCTCCACAATACCGGTGCATAGTATATTTGTGATCCACTCTCAGAATATGATGGTATCACGATCATTGTCTCACAAAATGCAACGTCTGAGAGGGAAAAGAAGAATCATTTGCGATGGAAAAATATATAAAGAATGGGAATTCTTGTGTATGAAGAAAATCGTGTTTGCGGAAAAGTTTATGTAGATCTCAATGTGACCCTTCAGATATGTAATCGCCGACCAAGGGTGCGTCTCTTCGGATCTAGAAATGGCATATTCTGGAGCGTCGAGTTGGTCAAATTCTCAACCACAACAGTCAGATTACAAATTAATCCATTGTAGTATTTATCTGACCTGCTTAATGAAACATGCAACAGAAGTGTCAAGCTCTGAGATCTGAATTGACTCTCTGATCTTGAGCTGCAGCACAAGCCTTAGCATAGTGTGTGTGCACGAGTGTGTGATCATCCATTCCTCCTCTCTGCTATTGCAAAAAGAGCTTAAGATAAGGACTCACATATAAGTCTCCCAAGGTATGGGAAGAGGCTAAGAGGGAGAGGTGTGTTTGGTCAGTTTTGAACATCTTAACTACATATTGGTTCAAATGAACCATGGTTAATTTGAACTCATTGACGACCAAACTAACAGAAGAAAACTGATAAATATGAAAGAAATCAGGAGCACAAGGGATATTCGAAAAAATTGAGAGGCATAAATGATATTGCAATAGCTTAGAGAGGCATAAGTGAGAAAAATATACGCATATATGTATGTATGTGCATGAATGCATGCATGTTTGTATATTTATTTGAGATGAATTAAACGATATTCAACTCAAACTAAACTCTTTATAGTTAAGGACTCAAAATTGTAGCTCGAGCTTGACTCAATAAATTTATCGAACCACGAGTAATCAGCTAAGTGGTGTTACGACCCAATTATAAGAAATTCGAATATTTCTTAACATGTATTTAATGGTTGTTTTAACAATGGAAATGGAAGGAGGAGAGAATTAAGAGATAATTGATGATGGACCACACCTGCAATGGAATGGACTGATCCCAATGTCGACAGACAGTGCTGTTGACAGAGACAAGAGCTGTTCATAGGCGAATCTCATGGAGCAAAGGACGACCACTTCATCAACCACAAGTTGACAAACTCCAAACCATCACAAATCATTGAACACTACCAATAATGGGGCTTCTACTTTAGTAGCCCATGTCCTTCCTCCTATCAAACCCTAACCCTCCTTCTTGTTCTCTTCCTCTCAGCACCACTTTATTTCATATATCCACTCATCACCTACCTCTTTGGCTGTAGGGTAAAGAATAAGGGATTTTTATTAATTGTTTTCCTTTGATTGGTGGTATTTTTTGTGAGATAAAGTGGGTGTACCCTTAGGTCATGTTTGGTTGTCAGGTTACCCGAGGTAATCTGGCATACTCCATGCTCTCTTCCTATATTCCTGGGTTGGAATTAGTTGTATGAATCATATAATTTCTTTGTTATAATATTTTTTAACCATGTTTAAATAAAAAAGCTAACATAAAAACATATTATAATCATTAAAAAATTAATATAACACATAATCAATGTCACATCACATCACATTTATCATTCCATCCCTCTCAACCATCCAAACATCACTATTCACAAGAGGATATCCGAACCCAATCCAACCCAACCCAGTTACCAAACATGGCCTTAATTTAACTTTGGTTCTTTTATATAATATGTGATAAGATTGAGTTACTGTAAAAACAAGTAGTTATGATTTTAAGGATAAGAAAATATCCTCAATTAAAAAATCTGACGAAAGGAGTATGCTTCATGGGAGCATGTAACTCACATGCTCCCAACCGTTTTCTCGTATTTTTTAATTTTTCTGAATGAAACTTAGTGTAATTTAGATCACAATATATCACCATGGTGTCATTCAAAATTCAACTTAATTCGAGACTTCTATCCCTCCATCAAAGCTGTCAATTTTTAACGGTTTCAGAATTGCTGAAATTGAGGCCCTCCAGATGGAAATGTTAGGAATGTTATGTTTTACAAAAAAATTGAAACACATGTTCCACATCTTATTCTATGTAAATACCCCCAGGTCCCATCACTCCTCTCCATGTCCAACATTTGCCTTACCATCAACATCATTGATGGCTCATGTTTGTGCGATCGTCAAAGCTCGTTAGAACCTTCTACAACAACGTTCCCCTATCAAACCTCGCTACATCATGCAACTCATCCTTAGTCACAGCTTTGAGGATCTCTTACTGCTCTAAACTCTAATTCAATGATCAACTACATCTAGATCACAGAAAACTCGATTCCATTCTTCAACTCGCTCCTTCATTAATGAGTTGGTTTATTTTGACACTTTGGTCACCCTTTCTCTTACTCAAACTTTACGATTTATCTCAATGTGATTTTGAGCTATTGTAATTTAAATTTAGAAAGACGAAATGAACAATTAAATTTCAATAGTCAAGTACCTCATTGAAACAAATCTTAAAATTTTGGTACAACATTGTTACCTTTTAAAGTTCAAGTATGATATTGAAATCGGGCGTATAATTCATGACATTTGCATTTAGTTTACTCTAATTTCCATTTTCAATGGATACCAATTCCACCTAGCTCGACCTCTATCGAACCAAAGTTCTTGTCCACATTTACAAATAAGGTAGTTTGTTGGAAGAGAACCGATGGCTGTTGGGTTCAAGGCAGTGGGAACTAGATTAGAATCAATTTAGTGCAAAAAAGTTATAATTTCGATTATGTCGATAAATTGAATCAGTCGTGGAAAAAACACATTCGATTTAGTTCATTTAGTTCAACCTCAATAGAAATTGAACCCACCTTATAGTCTACTAGTGGTGGTAGAAGCAGTGATCTCACACTCCAAGGACCAGAGTTAATCATTAAAAAAACTAAACTAAAATTTGAACTGTTTATACTTGGGAATTATATCTTCTGGCAGATAAGCAATAATATATTCACTCAAGCATTTGTGAAATTTTGTTGTACATGCGTGATGTTTGTAGATCTGTGTTATTATATGTTGTTTAGTCATCTATAAAAGCTATAAAATAAACACTCACCATGTCCAAAAGGATAGCAATCATGTACCTTTCAAAGGTAACACTATTAAAATTTATCTTCCATTTTCTCATTTTCCTTTAATGATATAAGAAAATAAAAACAATTTATTACGAAACATACCATCTAATTTCTATAATCAATCTTTCTTGCAATTATAACAAAAAAGTATACACACAACACAACACACAAATAAGTGCTGCAAGATTTCTTTATGCATGTTCTAGGTTCAGAGTACCATTTGTAAGAAATAACAATCCCTTTCATTACATAATTTCTTATTCGTATAGACTGATATTAGATCCAAAATATAATAACTTAGAAGTACATTTTGTACAGCAACCCTCTCTATCTGATAGAAACGTATCCCATGTAATTGAACAATTGGTGACGAAAAAGTGCCATCCGTATAAAATTCAACTCAAAACTAATGCATGAGAGACATGCCAAAGTCAGAAAAGATCATCCGCGTGCAAAATCGATTTGGGCATCCACATTAACATAAGCACAACAAAATTATCACATGAAAACTGATACCGTTACATCTCCATTGTTTAGGTTCTTGCCAAGCTACTCTATGACGACCAAGAAATGAAGGCGATTCAACCTCCAACTCGGTTCTTTTAGCAATGCTCTTGTACATCCTGCTAAGACTGAAACCAATCCAAAAAAGATACCATGTCCTTGTCTCCAACCATCAGCTAATGGTAAAGTAACAAAATGTGGGGCATACACATAAGTGGCTGATCACCGATTCGCATAAGCAGATTACATAAGCCGATATTTGACATAATGGAAAAATAACAGCCTGCACATAACAATGAGAGAATACACACCTCGTACCACTCTGAGTTACCATCCATTATTTCGCCTTCGAACAGTGTCGTTCTCTTGTTTGCAGGCATCAGCCGTTATTCTAGGGTAAGATAAAAATGGCTTCAAACACAAGAGATGGGTGCTTGGTGGCACAGTCTAGTCAGTTACATCGTCCTTGAAGCTATAACATGAAGCATCAATGAAGCAATGAAGACCGGCGACACTGCGACAGTAATACCTACAGCGACTTCTCCTACCTGTCTTGAAGTAATTGCAAGTATTCCTTGTCGATAGATGTAACTGACAAAAAACAAATGGTCATTCGACTTGCATTGGTTCAGGAAAAGGGATAGAGGAGCAGCAGTGATAATATCCATCTTCATTAAATTTAAATCTCTGGGATAGATGAGCTTCACGGATGAGATACTCCCCCATTCCTCAGATCCATATTTCTTGAAGATGGTTCGCGCATCAAAGAAGTCAAACTTGTGCACCCTCTTCTTTCTGCGGTTATTTCTTACAGATGTAAAGTCTGCTATAGGAATCACATGAAGTATCTTCAGCAAATAAATAAATTTTTTTCCTAATTGATTACCTACCTTTTCCGGTGCCTTGCATTCATTAGTGTGGCATGCAACTGCAGTACAATAAGCCAATAAAAAATCAATATTCGACTCAAGGTTGCAAAAGTTGTTAGTCGGTATTATGTCAACTCAAGGTTGCAAAAGTTGTTAGTCGGTATTATGTCAGTTGGTCACTGAATAAGGGTTAATTGGCAGTCCAACAACTAGCGGATTTAGTTGGTTTCATATTTTTCAATATTTTAATCATATATTCTTATATATTTACATGGATTTCAACATTTATACACATGCATGCAAGCACGCACACACACACACAAGTAAATACCTAAGTACAAAAGACGTTAGTCAGCATTATGTCGGTTGGTCACTGACTAAGGATTAGCCAGCAGTCCAACGGCTAGCAGATTTAGTTGGTTTTATATAAACATATATTCTTATATATGTACAAGGATTTCAACATTTATACACGTGTTAGTACACACACACACGCGAAAGTAAATACCTAAGCGCAAAAGCGTTAGTCGGCATTATGTTGGTTGGTCACTAAGGATTAATCGGCAGTCCAATGGCTAGCAAATTTAGTTGGTTTTATATTTTTTATTATTTTAAACATATATTCTTATATATTAACATGGATTTGAACATTTATACAGACACACACAATTAAATACCTAAACATAGCAGGATTCTACATAGAAATCAAGACAGCAAATTGAAAATTGAAAGAGATTCAATGCATAATGTCAAGCTGGCATGGTGACCTAACAATGCACCATTCTATATATTTAAATATTTTCTTTAACGAACATTACTTGATCAAGGTAATATCCTCGCAATCGACAGGTAATAAATGGGTTTCTAGTAGTTTTTTCATTACCTTCAGTGTCTGCTTAGCATCCTCCTTGTCAATAAGACCAGCTCCTAAGTAAGCATCGATTATCACCCCTGGAAAATTTTGTTAAGAAGTAACTTTTCGAGAAAATAAAGTAATCAATCCAGCACATAACCCATACAACTTTTCGAGAAAAGAAACATGTTTGGTTCTGTACGTGTCATCCTCACATTCAAATACATGCATATAAATTGAATGGCATGTACAACAGCCGTTTATGTCATAACTTGTCCCTACTGGTAATGTATGATTATAATTATGTAGAGATAGTTGTTCTTCTCTTATGTTATTTATTATTTCAGTTTCTTTATGTCCCTCTCATGTAATTTACCCAAGGGCTCTCTCCCTATATAAGAGACCCGAGGGCTCTATGAATGAATCATCTGAGTATTCTAACATGGTATCAGAGCCATAACCCTAACCTAGGGTTCTCCACCGCCGCCCCCCCTCCTCTCTCCCGCCGCCGCCGCCGACTCTAGGGTTTCGACGCCCCTCCTCCCCGGGCTCGCCGCTTATTGAACGACAGGGGTTCAGAAGATCAAATGCGGACCACTCACTGTTCGTCCGGAAGACCCCTAGAGGTACCATCGTTGTTATGGTATATGTTGATGACATATTGGTTACTGGAGACGATGCACAGGGGGTTGAGATAACCAAGTCTATGTTGGGCAGCCAGTTCATTACAAAGGATCTAGGCACAATACGATATTTTCTGGGGATCGAATTTGCAAGAAATGCACAAGGAATGGTGATGACTCAAAGAAAATAATACACGAGTTTTTATAAATTACATTTGGGTCAGCAAGGCACACTTTTACAGATTACAACCATGGACCAGGGTCCACATCACACTCATCAACCATGAAAAATACCATATAGAAATCATAAGTAATCATTTCCCAATATCCGCTGAGACCAACATGGATCCTTGTCCCTAAACGTGGGTGCAGCAGTATGCGCATGCATGTGCACATGTGTGAACTGGTGTGCATGTGTGTGTGTGCAAGGATATGCATGGACGGGTGCACCTGTACCTTAGATGCGTGCAAGCATGCAAACCCTTATTAGATTGCATCAAATTACATTAACCATTGTGCTTGTACACGACCGTGTGTGTGGGCAATCAATCGTGCATGTACGCACACCAACACATGTGCTTGCAAGCACATGCATGCATGATTGCCTTCTGCACCTTAGACGCAGGCAACCATGCATGCCCGTAATAAATTGTGGCCAGACATGAAGCCTTGCACTCGCACACATGTGAATGTGTGTGCATGTACAGGCAGAAGTGTGTGCATGTGGGAGGGCAACTGAGCATGTGTGCAAGGACGGGTGCCTGCACATGTGTGCATACATGTGTCTGCATGTGTACATGTGCAAAGACGAATGTCTCCCAACAAAGATAAATGTCTCATTCGTTCCTTCTGCCAGAACCAAAGCATAACCACATCACAACCCACAACAGTTCCACCTCCCAAACCACAAATCTATCTCAATGGAAACAAAAAGACATTATATCTCAAACCCAACAGCAATGGTAGAAACCCACCCAGCACGTACCTGCACACCTGTCCCTTTCCATAAAGTCTCAGAACTCAACCCCAATTACCATGATCTCTCATCAATAAAAATCCTACTTCACCCGTCCACATTTAAGTGACTTGAATCTACCAAATCCCCTTCTCACATACCAAATAACCACCTACTTTGCCCAAATTATGATAAGACGAGGATGTGCTAGAGTTGTAGTTTCAGCATAGAAAGCGCCAGAAAGGAGGCATGCATCGTAGCTAGGTTATTGCACTGGCAACACATGGAGGTGGCATTGAGGCTTGAGAAAGTACTTGCAAGACCCGGGATAGATCTGATTGGAGGCAACAAATCCATGTAGCTGAACCCACTTATTGTTAGAAAGAGGCCTAAGAAGCCCCAAAAAAATGAAAAACGAGGGGCAATCCAAATGGTGTTTAATAGATATAAGCTTGGGGGTTGGACACAGTGCTCCCTTCATTACTGTAGAGATATTTCTATGTTCCTATGTACCTTTTCGGTTATTTTATTTCTTTATGTCTATCTTGTGTAATTTACCCATAGGTCTCTCCTCTATATAAGAGAACCTAGGGTTCCCAGGAATAAACACATCCATTATTTTTCCCAACATGGTATCAGAGCGGCGGTCCTAGACTGAGTTTGGGTATCCAAAACCCTAACCCCGCCTTCCTCCCCCCCCCTTCCCTACAGCCGTCGCTGTCCCTCACGTACCGCGCTCAGCCCACGCCCGCGCGCCAATTGTCCGCGCGCCGCCCCCGTGCTTCACCTGCATACGCGTCGTTCCCAACGTGCCACCTTCGTGCGTCGTCGCTTCAGGCGTGGCTTCTCCATGTGGCGTACCTCCACGCGCCGACGTCGCTCCCCTCGTTTGGTTGATGGATTTGGGTGCATAAGTCGACATATGCATTCAAATCCACCTATGTTCGTGTAGACATTCACTCTTTGCTCTTCACAACCCTAGTCTTCTACCTCTGACGATATGTCTGAGAATAAAGTAGATGTACCTGCCACGTGCGCTTTCAGAGGTCCAACGCCTATTGACAAAATGGACGAGACAAATTATGAGCTCTGGACTATGTTGTTCATGAGACTTACGAAGTAAAATGGTAAGAACCATATTCTTACTGAGGAGCCGGTGGAGATTAAAAGATTGGGGTAAACGCCTCGTGGACGCGGACGACGCCTATGCCAAAGTTTGGCTCTCTAGTGCATTAACGATTAAGATCGTCAATGACGTGTTACACCAACCTACTGCTAAGACGATGTGGGATATCCTTGCAGCAATATATTCTCAGGCGAGGAAAGCTGAGGCTCGGGCAATGAATGCGGGAATGCCCGGTTAGTATTTCTCATGGTGTTGGATCCCAAGTTTTTATGGATTCCTTATTTGCCAACATAATGTCTCAAAACGCTGGATTTCCTTCTGCTTAACCAGACCAGGATTTGATAGTGACTAGTGAGACTCCGGACTTTCAGTCTTCATACCTAGCTCAGATGTCAACTAAATCCTTCTCTTCCCCGTCTTCCAATTTCCAAGTCAAAGGGAGTAGAGATGAAGATCCTCCAACTACATCATGATAATTCACTATCAAGCAAAATGGACGGTCCCTGCATTCGATGTATACATCCTTGAGAGGGATGTTTGAGAAGCTACACAGCTTCATGCCTCTCACTGCCGCCCCTGAGCAGCAGAATACATATAGGAATGCTACCATGGTTGGTGTATTCCTAGCTGCTCTTGATCCTGAATATGATGTTGCTCGCTTCGAGATCCTCACAGATGCTATAATTCCTCCCATGAAGGATGCTTTCCACATGCTTAATAGAATTATTGTTCTATCCACTACTAGTGGTCGGACTTCTTCGGCAATGGCAACATCCTGAGGCAGAGGAGGCTCGTCTACTTTCCATGGATGTGGACCCCATGGTAGAGGGGGTCGAATTCGTCAGCCCTGCACGTTTTGTCATCGTCCTGGACATTCAAAGGATACATGCTATTCCAAGCATGGTTTTCCTCCATTAGCCCGAGTAGCAGAACAAGTTGAGTCTCCAACAGTTTCTACGTCAAATCAACGATTTGATGACCTCGTGGCCAGACTGAGCCTCCTTCTGCTTCACCATTTCTAAGAGGTCATTCAGATGTGGCAGCTTCTGCTTCTGATAGTACCTCTGCTACAGTTAGCACCTCAGGTACTTATACTTTTATATCTTGTCATATATCTGAGATTACAGAATGTATTATGGACTCCGGTGCGAAAATGTGGAGACAGACAACAGCTTGCATCCTATAGACCGGTTCCCCCAGGGAGAACAGTTGTGATAGCCGATGGGACTCATTCGCCAACCACATGACAGGGGGAGATCACTTTGATGCCCTCGATATGTTTGCAGAATGTGCTACATACTGCTGATTTTTCTATGAATTTGTTTTCTATTAGTCATATTACAAAGGATTTGCACTACCGAGCTATTTTTGACCCATCGTCTCTTGTTTTTTAGGACATTCTTGCGCGCAGAGTGATTGGATGTGTGAGCAGGGTGGCCTTTATCGCCTGGTTCGGACTCCCTATGCAGGTGTATCTTCTCATTCGTCTGGACTGGTCTCTCCGTTCACTTAGCACCCTTAGTCTTGCCATATACCTCTTTAGAAGATGTGCCATATGTTGCCGCAGATTTCAACTGGTTCTTCCTTCCAATGTGAGGCATGTCAGTTGAGAAAGCATCATGGGTCTGCTTTTCCTAGTTCTCAGATTCGGGGCAGTACCACCATTTTGAGTTATTTCATGTTGACATTTGTGGTCCGAGTCGTGTTCATGATCACCAGGGACACAAGTTTTATCTTGTGGCTGTGAATGATTCTTCTCGGTTGTAAGGGATGTTCCTTTTGAAAAACAAGTCTGAAGTAGGGGATGTGATCAAAACTTTTATTAATGAAGTGCAGAACATTTTCTCTACCTCTGTGAAATTTATGCGAACTGATAATGTTTTGTGCTCTATCCCATTTTCTTTCATCTCTTGGTATTATTCATCAAACATCTTGTGCTTACACTTCTCAGCAAAATAGTGTTATTAGAGAAAGCATCGTCATCTACTCGATGTTACTCAAACTCTTCTCATTCAGAGTCGTTCCCCACATTCGTTTTGGGGTGATGTGGTTCTTACAACATGTTATTTGGTGAATCGCATGCCATCTTCTGGTTTGGGGGAGAAAATTCCTTTCTCTATAGCTTTCCCTGAGAAGGAGTTATTCCCACTAACTCCTCGTGTGTTCGGCTCTGTTGCTTTTGTTCACCAGTTGATTCCAGGTTTTGACAAGCTCTCTCCTAGAGCTGTCAAATGTGTGTTTGTTGCGTACTCCAGGACCCAGAAGGGATACCGATGTTAGGATCCTTTACATAGAAAATACTATCTCAGTGCTGATGTCACATTTTTTGAGTCTGGGATGTATTTCTCTCCTACAGGTGGCAGGTTGGCTTCATCAGACTCAGATGATGAGATTTACATGACACCCCCTCCTACGAGTCATTCACCACCTCCTCCTGTGCATGTGGTTCCACCACCGCCGCCACCACCACCAACACCTCCTCCACCCCCTCCTACCCAGTCGCATGTGCCCTTTGTTCCATCATTACCTAAATTCTATACCTGTCGGACTGCTTCTGCTCATGGTCATTGCTCGTCATCCAATATGTCCCAGGTTTGTTTTGATAACATGATTTCTAACGATGGGTTTGAAGATATATCTGTGCAGGATTCATTGCAGGAGAATAGCCCACAGATGGAGGAGGTTCCCAATGACCTGGATATATCTATTGAAGTTCTGTAAGAAGAAGTGGTCTTGTGCTTCTTATGCTTCTCAGGTCTTCTTCATCGTCTAACAAGGGACTTTCAAAGATTTGCAGTGTCTCTATTTGTCGTGGAAATTCCATGAGATTATCAGGAGGCATTGAAGGATAGTTGCTAGCGCTTAGCAATGGAGGAAGAAATGGTTGCGTTGCAGTCACGTGGTACATGTAGTTTGATGTATGCTCCTCCTGGGGCGTCCATGGCCAGTTTGGTATTTACCAATGTTGTAAAAAGTGGTATGCGGTATTCAGTCGGTAGGGTCACTGATTACTGATTAAACAGTATGTGGGAGTTTAAACGGAAATTAAACGGGTTATGCAGTTCTGCATTTTAAATTAATAAAAAATTATTACATGCATATAATTAATAAAAAATATAAATAAATAAGAAAAATATAATCACAGATTCACAATATAGATCAAATATTGACAACAAGGAAATGTTTCATCTAAATGTCAAAATAGATTACATAAACAACTAGAATGCATAACCAAATGTCAAAATAGACAAGATAAACAATTACAATTCATAGCATGAATCCAAAAAGTCATGGATAATGGTGATCCTTTGAAGAAAGTCGATCCATGTTCTTAAAAAGATGTTTCAGGCCGTTTAAAAGGTTGCTTAAGGCTGTTTAAACGGTCGTTTAAGGTCGTTTATGCGGCCTGGCCGTTTATTGAGCCGATTTTGGTTAAACGATGCGGTCGAGCACCGCATACGTTTAAACGGTAGTTTAAACGACCGTTTAGACCGTTTTTTGCATCCATGGTATTTACTGTTAAACATCATGCAGATGACAGTCTTGATCTCTACAAGGCAAGATTAGTGGCATGAGGCTTTACTCAGACCTATGGCGTGGATTACGTGGACACATTTTTTCCAGTGGCCCGTCACTCTACACTGCGTGTCCTACTTTCGGTAGCAGTGGTATGTGATTGGCCTTTGTTTCAGTTGGATGTTAAAAATGCATTTCTGTATGGAGATCTACAGGAGGAATTTTACATGCAGCAGCCTCCGGAGTTTGCTGTTGAGGGAGAGTGTCAGCAGGTATGTAGACTCCATAAGGCGATATATGGCCTTATGCAGAGTCCAAGGCCGTGGTTTCAAAAGCTCTCGAATCTGATTGAGAAGCAAGGATTCAAGAGGTCTAATGCAGACCATTCACTCTTTGTGTAGAGGACACCTAGAGGCATTGTTGTCATAATGGTCTATGTTGATGATATTCTTGTTAGAGATGATATGCAGGGGATAAAGACGACAAATAATTTCTAGGCCGTCAGTTTGTTACTAAGGATCTGGGCACCTAAGGTATTTCTTCGGATTGAAATTTGCTAGGAATATGCAGGGTCTTGTGATGACCCAACGAAAATATGTTACTGACATGCTTGTTGAGACATGCATGATTGGGTGTCGACCCTCTACTACTCCTATGGATCCTAGCATGAAGTTATATGACGATGACACAAATGAGGTTGATAAGAGGAGATATAGAGAGATGGTGGGAAAGCTCCTTTATGTTATTATTACCAGACCGAATATCTCTTTTGCAGTGAGTCGAGTGAGTCAGTTCATGGAGCAGCCTCGGTAAGTACATATTGATGTTATATACATGATATTGTGATATCTAAAATAGGAAGTATCTGCGTGTGCTGATGCTGACTATGCAGGGTGTACTAAGGATAGGAAGTCTACTTCGGGGTTTGCAGTATTTGTTGGTAGTTCTCCTGTTTCTTGGAAAAGTAAGAAACAAACAGTCGTGGCTAGATCAAGTGTTGAATCTGAGTATAAGGTTATGGCGCAAGCAAGTACAGAAATGATGTGGGTTTGAGCAGTGTTAGTAGATTTGTATATAGATATTCCTCTACCCCATGCAGTTACAATGTGATAATCAGGTTGCCTTATTCATTGCAAAGAACCTCGCATTCCATGAGAGAACGAAACATATTGAAGTAGACTGTCATTATACTAGAGATATGATTCAGAAGGGTTTGATTTCTACCTCTTATGTTAGTTCATGAGAGCAAACAACATATATCTTTACCAAGGCATTACTCAAGGGGCCATTTCAGAAGTGTTTGTCCAAGCTGAGCATGATCGACATCTATGCTCCATCTTGAGGAGGAGTGTAGAGATATTTCTATATTCGTATGTACCTTTTCGGTTATTTTATTTATTTATGTCTATCTTATGTAACTTACCCATAGGTCTCTCCTCTATATAAGAGAGCCTAGGGTTCTCAAGAACAAACACATCCATTATTTTTCCCAACAATTACCATTTCAATGTAAATCAAGATTACATCTAAGGTTCAGATTGAGTCAAGAGAAACTTTAAAGAAACACAATGAGGATGATTACAAAGTTGCATGAGGAATGAAATAGAAATACCACATTTTCTTAATGGGGTTGGATAAGGATGCAAATGTATTTTCTTCATTAGCATAATATATCACTGTGTAAAACTCAACTATTCATGTGAATAGAAAGTTTGTAATGTGAAATCCACCAGGACAATTATGAAAAAATATAGCATGTATTTAATGAACAACAATTTAATATAAACTAAATATTTCGGATACGACATGCACGTAGTAAGCGCCCTTCTCCACCAATCTCTTCAACTGGAGAATAAACCACACGAGCTTTTCCTGGAGAACCTCGCATACATGCCTGAAAGTATTTTACAATACAATTATCACAGCATCGAGAATAACACTAACCCAGTAAGACTTTCAATAAAAAAATCACATGGTGTTAATTTTATAGCAAGGCTATGCTGGGAACAGATAGGTACCGCACCATCAATACTCTCAGAAAGATGAATCAAATGAAAGCTGCACCAAAATCACATTGCTTAACCAATGAGAAGAATAGACCTGCTTAGACTTAATCCGATAAATCTAATACAAAGCTCACAAAATAAGTCAACGGTCCTTAGGAATCGGACTGTCCATGTTATGCCATAAAAAATATGGAATACAGAACTCTGACAAAACTATTTATCACCTTGCATGTAAATTATAACCCTGTGTTTCCATCACATAAGTTTGAGATGGTTATTACTATAAAAACACTTTTACATGTGGCAACAGGTCTGACTTTATATTCAATAATTCAGGATCCGTCCTTCCACTGAAGGATGGTGGTGAGTTGAACCGAGCAATGGAAGAAGCCACAGAGAAGAAAAAGGTAGTATTGTCAGCTACTCAACACATGAACGTCATTGATTAACTCTCATGTTTAGATGCAATCTAGCGAAGAGGCAAAAGACGGGACAAGGGGAAGAGAGAGGGAGTGAAACAACTTAAAAAGGAACATCAGAGAGACGAGGCAGGGAGTATGATATAAAGATCACATCTTTATACTGAAAATAAACAAAATAGCGAAGCAGAATAAAGATCCAAAGAAAAACTTGATTTCACGTAGAACCATGCTGCTTGAGAAGAGGGATAAACTCATGTGAGAAAGCTCTTAGAGTTATGTTTTCTATTATTTTTCGCAAAGGATTACAAGAGATGTGGGTCTCTTTATATAGCCCCACCAATACTACACAGTCCTATCAACGGTAATATGGGACGAAACATGGGTAATATAATTGAATTTTGGAGAGATTAAATTACCCATCTAAATACATACTCTAGTACTTTGCATCCAACGGATCCCTCCAATAAGAATTATGTAAATTCCAACAAACAAAGAAGTAACTCTGGTTTCTTTGTGATTCCAGCCCCATAATATGCAAAATGTGGGAAGGGTAAAAAGCTTAATTGGTGCATGTTAGTAATGTACTCTACAGTTCTTAATTATTATTTTATTGTAACTGAGAGGCACTTATGTATTTTCTCCCATTTGATCTCTTTAGGGTTTCGTCCTTTATAAGGACCCTTAGAAGTCTGGAATAATACAAGTTATTTCCATTATTCTTCACATGGTATCAGAGCTGCGGCACTAGATCGGTGTTCTGATCTAAAACCCTTCCCCACCAACAATCCTCCTCTTTACGTGTAACCTCCTCTCCAAGCGTTGCCTCCTCCCTGTTCGCGGCCTCCTCGCGCACTACCTGCGAGCTTCAGCCCATCTCGGGCGTGCTCCTCTCATGCGTTGTAGGCCAGCTAGGGCACCTAGCATGTGATCTCATGCCACCAGACGCCCCACGCGCCGCTAGGGAGCCCTTCCCAGCACCGCCAGGTCCCTTCCACCGTCGCCAAGGCCTCATCGCGCTGATAGCCCTCCCCATTGTCGCCTTGCTCCTCCACACGCCGCCAGGGCCTCGCCCTGCTTCTCCAGGAGCCAGGGCCTCCTAGGTTGTTGCCCATCACTCCAGGCACCCTAATCATGCCTCCGCGCTACCTCCAAGCCTCTAATGGATCCCTAGGGCACTGCTTATCTCTCTTGCATCGCCTATCTCTCCTTCCAGTGTACTGCTAGGTCTTTGTGATGACTGAGCAAGATTAAAAGAACTTCCTTGGTCATTCTTTCTTGATCTGCGCAACCACCATGGCATCTACCGAACCCAAGCCCCTGTACCCGACTTCTTCTATGATGGTACATGGCACTTCTATCAAACTAAAGGACTCTAAGAACTATGTTCTATGGTCTCGATCATTCAAGGTGTTTATTGGTGGTCAGTGAAAGAACTATGTCCTCACAAAAGATCCGCCCAAAGAGACGAACAAGGACTATGATACGTGGTACGCGGACAACAACCGAGTGATCACGAGGATGAGTAATAGTGTTGATCCGAATATAGCTTCGAACCTTCTCTACAAGGAGGCGACAAAGGCAATGTGGGAGAGCCTTGAGAATACTTATACCCAAAAGACGACCAAGTCCAGGATCTCAAATATCTACACATGGATTTGATCTGTAAATCAAGATACATCCTCGATCGAGTACTATCGACTCCTCATAGGTCTGTTTGAGGAGCTTCTTATTTTTCAGCATGCCTGTTGTGACAAACAGATAGGAGAACATACAAAGTGGCAAGTATATCGCTTCTTATCAGGTTTACATCCACGATACAAGCCAGTGAAGGATAAATTTCTGACTGTTGCTGCTCTACCCACTCTTGAGATCATATTTGGTCGACTATAGGAACTTGAATCTCCTTCACCCGCTCTGCCTGTTGAGACTACATCACATTTTACTAGAGGACGATCCAACTACCCAATTGAACGCGGACGTGAATTTAGTCATGGTCGTGACCATGAGTTTGGACGAGGACGTGACTCAGGACGCAGACATGTGCATGATCCTACTACTACCCGCTATCCAACATGCATACATTGTGAACGTCTAAATCATCTGTCGGAACGTTGCTGGGAAAAGTTTGGCATGCCTCCTAATGCTAACAATGCCTATGAGTCAACCTCACATGATAACATCTGCGATATTGTAGACACCTCTCATGATCAGACTTCCAGTGACAGTCAGACTTCTTTTACTACATCTGAGTATGATCGTCTTCAACAATTGTTGTAGAACTCTGCTAGTGACGCTACTACTTCTGCTACTAGTCTGGCCACTACATCAAGTAAAATTACTAGCTATGCATCTACGTCTACTCCTGCGTGGATCATTGACTCTGGTGCCTCAACTCAGTTGACGGGAGAAGGTAGTTTTCTCACCTCTTCACGTTCATCTTCCACTATGAAGATTGTTCGTGTTGCCAATGGAGCTCATTCACCTATTACTACCATAGGCACTATGGAGTTTTTCCTCGAAACTCACCCCTACTGGAGTTCACTGCGCTCCTGACTTTCCTCTTAGTCTATTATCTGTCCACAAGTTGTGCACTGAGCTTAATTGTCGAGTTATATTTGATGAGTTTTGCTTTTATTTTCAGGACATCCGAGCGAGATAGATTTTTGGTGGGGGACATGAGAAGAACGACCTTTATTATCTTGACATCCCCTTTGACTCTGGTTTTGTTGGTGCTTTGTCAATCTTCATGGATCCTCTTCTCTAGCATCTTCGTCTCGGTCATTCGTCTGCCAAATCCCTCTCTTTAGTGTTCCCCAAACTCTCTATGCTCAAGTCGTTTGAGTGCAAGGTGTGTCAGTTCGGGAAACATCATCGAGTGTCATTCCCTGCTCGTTCTGA